>JAJLRJ010000009.1:30163567-30541273 GCA_024195265.1 Dendrophyllia cribrosa | reverse complement strand
GTCACGTGGCCTCACATAACAGTACCTATCACAGAAGTCCTAAATGTTATCATCAAAAGAATCAATGAAGCCTCGGTTAGTTTTAAAATAACTGCTGATTATTCAGTTACCCAAAGTCTGTTCGATCAGTGTTTTATATTAAAGCTGAAGTGGAAGTTCGACATTATTTTATCATCGCGATGCCCAATTCTCTATAAATCATAAAGTAACGAAACTTTCAGCAAATGATAATTAGTAATATTGTTGCATTCATTACGTGGTATTACAACGGTTTTCACTTGTGTCGTAAAATCAAAACCAAAGTAATTATTCTGGCCAATCACAACAGACACAGACAATCCATTGAACCAATCAGGACATGTAGCCGGCACTAAGCGCGGGGAAACGCAACTCGCAAATTGGTTTTGGTTTAACTTCTGGTTGGTTGAGAAAGTAGCGCGAGATTTTTTAGCCAAGCGGTGAAAACCAAAGCACGAAATTACCTTCCACCATCAATTGAAAACCGCTCTGATTAGTCTCAATTTAGAGTGAGTGTTCTTTTAAAGCGGTTTTCACGCGAGTGTCACAAAACCGAAACCAAAGTACTCGCTCTGACCAATTACAACTGTCGCAGAAAATCCAGTGAACGAACCAGAACTCGAAGCAAATACAAGCGCCAAGCGTGGGAAAACGTCACGATTGGTTTTGGTTTTACTTCTGATTGGTTGAGAAAGTGGCGCGAGATTTTTTAGCCAATCACAAAGTGAGCACTACAAAACCAAAGCAATCAAATCCTGCTCCTGTCGAGCTGGCGTCCAATAACCTTATTGAATACCGACTATAAAATAGCGTCAAAAGTTATTTCTAAGAGGATAGAATGTATTCTACCAACTCTGATTCATACTGATCAGTCTGGCTTTATGAGAGGAAGATATATAGGACAAAATATTCGACTTGTTAATGATATTTTACAACAAACTGAACTGCAGAAAATCCCAGGGATCTTATTATGTCTGGACTTTCAAAAGGCCTTTGATACTGTGGAATGGGCTTTTATTCAGGAAACACTCTCCCTTTTCAACTTTGGAAGCAACATTAGAAGATGGATTTCTACCTTCTATGCTAATGTTGAAAGTAGTGTCATAAACAATGGTTTTTGTACTAATTATTTTAAATTATCGAGAGGTGTAAGACAAGGTTGCCCTTTGTCTCCCTATTTGTTTATCCTTGCTGCTGAGGTTCTTGCTACTAAGATAAGACAGGACAATAGTGTTAAAGGTATTAAAATATTTGGTACTGAATTTAAGTTAAGCCAATTTGCGGACGACACCTCAGCTTTTTTAGACAGCTTGACCTCTGCTGGAAACCTAGTTGGTATTGTCAATGATTTTGGAAAAATATCCGGCTTAAAACTGAACACCTCCAAAACCAAAGCAATATGGTTGGGCCCATGGAGAAACAGAGTAGACAAACCCTTGAATTTTAAATGGACAAAAGATCCGGTTCGATTTTTAGGAGTCTACATTTCCTATAATGAGAAAGACAATGTGAAAAAGAATTTTGCTTTAAAAGTGCAAGACTTGAACACAACTCTAGATATTTGGAGATCTCGAAAACTTACTATATTTGGTCGTTGTCTGATATCCAAATGTCTGGGTATACCCCGCCTCATATATTCTACTTCGTCATTGGTAATGCCTTTAGATATTGTTTCTTCAACGACGACGTCGCTTTTTAATTTTCTATGGAGCAAAAAGCAAGATAAAATAAAGAGGCGTGTCCTTTATCAGGACTACCCAGAGGGAGGATTGCGGATGCCAAACATTGAAATCATGGCAAAAGCTTTAAAGCTTGCATGGGTTGCCAGATTTCTTTCTGTTGACCAACTATATAGAAGTGAGAATTGGAAAGTAATTCCCGAGTATTATTTTGATAAAGTAGGTGGTCTCAATTTCCTTTTGCGATGTAATTTTGATAAAAAGCTTTTGCGTCATGTAAATTTACCTCCGTTCTATGAACAAATCGTACTCTCCTTTTTGGAACTCAGAGACCTGTATGAAATCAGCTTCGGCCAAGATATGATTTTGTTCAATAACAAGGAGATCTTGATCGAAGGTAAAATGTTCTTCTTGCGAAGTTGGTTTTAAAAGGGAATTATATCAATTCAAGATCTGCTTAGAAATGATGGGAAGCTGTTGTCTTACCAGGAATTTTATCAGAAATACCAAGTCAAATCGCATTTTCTAGAATACTTTCAAGTTATTTTTGCAATTCCAAAAGAACTCCTTAAAAAAGCTGGAGTTATTAGTTTTGACAAACAAAAATTTACATCCAAGGCAGCCTTTTTTAATCTTCATCCGACCATAAAAATTGATTTATTAAATTCAAATGTAAAGACTATTACTGGCTTTTTATCAAAAGCAGTCCTCAAGAAATTAAAGCAGTTAGTAAGTGGCAACAGGATCTTTCCTTAAACGACCTCTCATTGAGGATTTACTTCAAGCAGTTTATGAACATTTGCAAGGAAAACAAAATTAAAGAATTTTATTTTAAGCTCCTGCATAGAATAGTTGTGTCTAATAAAGAACTCTACTACTTTGGGATTGTAGACAATCCCAATTGCAACTATTGCGACCAAGTAGACTCTATTGGCCACACTTTCTTAAAGTGTCGCTTTACCAAATCATTTCTTCAAAGTGTTTTGGCAAATTTTAACAAAGACAATGCCACTTCTTTTACAATAAGTGATTCAGAAATTATCTTTGACAAAACTCCACCCACAGAACCTCGGTTCCTTAAAATTACGAGGAAACTTAACTATTGTATCTTGTATGCCAAATACTATCTGTACAATCAAAAACTCAACCATCAAGAATTAGATGTACAAGAATTTTTAAGTAAACTTAAGTATAAGTATCAAACCGAAAAACTTATTTAGTTTTATTAATTGTGATGTAATATGTCAATGATGCTTCTTTGTGTGTAATATGCTGTATTGTTTTTGTTTGCTAAATAAAGTTATCTAATTAAAAAAAAAAAAAAAAACCAAAGCAATCACAAAATTACTTTTGATACTCAATTGAAAACCGCTCGAAACAAGCACTCAGTTGATTATGCACTGCAGTGTCTACAAAGCACTTTATTAGGTTATTATCGTTATATTTCAGGGCATTTATCAAATGTTTGATGTCCTGGGAGAGGTTATGATTTTACGTAAGTCTTATTTTATTTATGTACTGTAATTGTATATTATTTGTCAGTTTCGTTTAAATTAGTTGCGATGGTGTTGTGATACTGTTGCTGAAATATCATACCTCGAATAAACTGCAACAACGGCCATATTGTTTCTGACATCAATCGTTCTTTCTTTCACAGGTGAAAATGGAATGGTTGAATATTTTGAAGAATTTCCTATTAGACTCATTCATAAATTCGAAGGTAAGAGTTTTCGCTAGAAATCAAGGTATTAATCAAGGCATTAATATAAATTAAAAACACCTCTACTGATAACCAAGTTGTCGCAAAACAGGATGAGTTGATCTTGGGTTTGTTCATATCTACCTCAAAGTACGTAGTCTCCTACGCAGCAGTTTTATAGTAGTCTCGCAACGCTCCTCAGTGGGGAAGAGGGTTGCGTGACGATCCTGAAAAATGGCTGGGCAGGAGACTACTCCCAACACATCTATATTTATACTTGGTGAAGGGATAACCATCGCACCTAGATTTTTAAAAAAATAACAGTGCTAAGTACAAGAGTAGGTCGAAGATAATGCGAAGTACAGTGTATGATGCAACTTCTAAAAAAGTTCAGGATCATTTTAACCTTTCGATTTAAGAAAATTGAAGACAATTATATTGCTCAACGACTCTCTTTAGAATGATCCAACTGAAAAGGTAGGACGACATTACGTGATTCTAGGTTAAACTCTCACGGGAAAGGGTTGAAATGCTAGAACTGAACTAAACATTGAGAAGATACATCAGATACTGATAGGTTAACCCGTAACCCTTTAACTCCCAAGAGAGCCAAAATCAAAAAGAAAAATCCCAAATTTCATTTTGTAAAATATTGAAAAACAAATGGTACCATGCAAAACTACTGATGAGGAGGTTTCATTTGAATGGTCACACCATAGGATTTCGTCCACAGACTCAAAAGTTAGAACTACACTGCATGTCTCCATAATTGACTCTGGGAGTGAAATCGTTATTGAAGAGTTCTCCTGTTGTTTAGAGACAAAATTAATGACCTGGTATTACTTTCGGTATGCAGAGCACACTGGTCGACCGGCAGGTCCAATGATTGTCCTCAATATGGAATACGGCAAAGACTTCTCCGGAGCTGGGTTAGTGATTTTCATTCATTAATTCTTTAACTCGTGAATATGCGAAGCGTTAAACGAGTTACAGCATCGGGAAAAATATGCAAATTTCCAATCACTCCATCAGTCGATCGGCTGTAAACATTGAGCCCGGGATATATAATGGTCACCTGCCTTACCCATGAGGACGGCATTGGAGGGAGGGGAGGGTGGGGAATTGTACGCAGGGGGTGTGGGGTCGTTTGAGCAAAACGCCTAGGAGAGGGGAGGGTCCGAAGGTTGTTTCGTATCCACGAGTTGGCTCATAGGAGCCATTGATTTTTTAACTCGTAAATACGCGAAGCTTTAAACGAGGTGTAGCAGATGGGGAGAAATATGCAAATTGTCACACCTTCACCTTCCATCAGCTGTAAACGTTTCTTGGTAATTCCGCCGACCAATACGTAAGGCTTGCGCATATATTTTGCCCGTTCCAAATGCGATAGCTAATGGTCATCTGCCTTACCCATGCGGACGCGTTTGGAAGGAGGGTAGGGTGGGGAGGGAATTGGTGGAGCAAAAAGTGTAGTAGAGGGGAGGGTCCGAAGGTTGTTTAACCCTGTAAGGATTGACTGAAAATGCTGGTAGGGTTTGAAGATCATTTGTTTTGTTAAAAGTCATCTCTTACAATAACAGCATTTTCTTACTGTTTGTAGAAAAGACACTTTTCATTCAAATCGTGCCACAGGGGAGCCATCCGATGCTCATAACTCCAACTTTTTGCATCCTGTGCTGTACTTCTACAAAGAACCACCAACAGGTAACATGACAAGGAACTACTTACATTCTCTGTGAAGGCGCGGTGGTCTAGTGGTCAGCGCGTCGGACTTTCAACCTGAAGGTCGGTGGTTCAAGCCTGGTCTTCACCGTTGTGTTGTTTCCTTAGACAAGAAACTTTGCTCCACGTTGTCTCTCTCCATCCAGGTGTATGAATGGGTACCGGCAACATAATGCTGGGGGGTAACCTTGTGATGGACTAGCATCCCATCCAGGGGGGAGTAGTAAAACTCTCAGTCGCTTCATGTACAGAAACCGGGTTAAGCTCTGGCAGTTGCAAGCCATCAGACTTGTGAAGACTTACCTACTTACATTCTCTAAGGACGTTACAACTAAATGCCATTTTTCGCTACTTGAGATCGGTTTTATCATAGGTTTGTACATGTATGTTACGTAATATTTTGTAAATTTTGGGGTGATTTTTAAATTAGAAATAAGACTTACCTACTTACATTTTCTAAGGACGTTACAACTAAGTGCCATTTTTCGCTAATTGAGATCGGTTTTATCATAGGTTTGTACATGTATGTTATGTAATATTTTGTAAATTTTGGGGTGATTTTTAAATTAGAAATTAGAAGACTTACCTACTTACATTTTCTAAGGACGTTACAACTAAGTGCCATTTTTCGCTACTTGAGATCGGTTTTATCATAGGTTTGTACATGTATGTTATGTAATGTTTTGTCAATTTTGGGGTGATTTTTAAATTAGAAATTAGAATGTGAAGTTAAAAATTAGTAGATTGTATATGGACTCCAAAACAGTCCGACACTCATATTCACGAGTTGCCTTTGATCAGCACTTGGAAAACATATCTGTCAAGGAAAAAAAGAGAATATTGCCAAAACGAGTCACTCTGTGCACTGTTCATGGGTTGAAAACATATTTTATGTTTCAGCTTTGCCCAAGGAAACGAAGGAAGTTGTGCTTCCCAGACCAAACCGCATTCATCACATTGTGGAGGACTTCTTAACACTCTGGTAAGACAAACGTTTAAGCGAGTTCACACGATTTTATTTAGTCCTGAAAACTTACTTTCGCTTTTTCGCTTATCGAAAAGTTATAGATTACAAAAAAAACATTCGTAGATGAAAAAAAATCATCGAAAAAATATAAGCACTGAAATTCGGTCGTCGAATTTTACAAAATGAGGAAAGGCGTTGAAGAGTCATTTGAAAGTTGTTTTGTGGCTTACAAACCCCGTATTTTGGTCATGAAAGATCACACAAAATAAGACGTCCAAAAACCAAGTGGAATTCGACGGACAACGGCCTTGAACCCAATGAGTGGAAAACTACGGTGGTTACTCTAAGAAAGTACAAACTAAAATCAGTTTTTAGCGATGTTTTCAACACACACCATGACACACGGGTAGAACTTGAAGAAATTTGCAGTCCATTTCCATCCTACAGCCAAAGACAACCAATACTAGTTTCTGTGCACTCGTAGAGTAATTGTTAACAAAACTGGACCATTATGAGTATAGGCTACTTGTAGCCTCTTGTTAATAATAAAGTGGACCGTTATGAGTATAGGCTACTTGTAGCCTCTTGTTATTAACAAACTGGACCATTATGAGTATAGGCTACTTGTAGCCTCTTGTTATTAACAAACTGGACCATTATGAGTATAGGCTACTTGTAGCCTCTTGTTATTAACAAACTGGACCAGTATGAGTATAGGCTACTTGTGGCCTCTTGTTATTAACAAACTGGACCATTATGAGTATAGGCTACTTGTGGCCTCTTGTTATTAACAAACTGGACCATTATGAGTATAGGCTACTTGTAGCTTCTTGTTATTAACAAACTGGACCATTATGAGTATAGGCTACTTGTAGCCTCTTGTTATTAACAAACTGGACCATTATGAGTATAGGCTACTTGTGGCCTCTTGTTATTAACAAACTGGACCATTATGAGTATAGGCTACTTGTAGCCTCTTGTCTCTTGTTATTAACAAACTGGACCATTATGAGTATAGGCTACTTGTAGCCTCTTGTTATTAACAAACTGGACCATTATGAGTATAGGCTACTTGTAGCCTCTTGTTATTAACAAACTGGACCATTATGTTTAGGTTCCAAGTGCTACAAATGTGTCTTTTTGGGCGCTTTTCAAAGTGACTCTAAAAATAGGTGACATTGTCCCTTCAGCGTCATGAAATCTGTAGCCTGCACAACAGGCGCTTTTGGGATGGTCGAGCGGGGTTTTTTGTGCGCGAGCGCGGAGCGCGAGGCACACGAGGGGAGGAAGGAACAAAATACGCCTATTTTTTTTCTTCCTTCCCTTCGCGTGCCTCATGCTCGCGCACCCCAAAAGTAACTCGAGCACCCCAAAAGCAAAAGCAATTGTAATAGCACTGAGTAGCATATTTAAGCATTGTTTTTTTGTTGTTAATTTGTGTTGCTTTCTTCTTTCAGGACGGCTCCAAACTCACACATCCTTCCATTGCGTCGATTTATTGAAAATGTTGTCGACAGTGACCTCCGAACCTTTTTTGCTTCATCCTGCTTCGGGGTGAGTCGAGTTTCTAAGATTTTAAGACCTTTAGGTTTGAAGAAAGTGTAGTAAACATTAGTATTTGATTCCTGAAAACAACGAAACCCTAAAATTAATGATATCCCAAAAGCTGCGAGATCCCAACAATGGTGATACCCCGAAAGTAGCGATACCCTTCTAAGTAACGATACCTCCCTAACGATACCTCCCAAGTAACGATACCTCCCTAAATAACGATATCTTTCTAACGATACCTCTCTGACGATACCTCCCTAACGATACCTCCCTAAGTAACGATACCTCCCTAAGCAACAATACCCGAAAGGAACGATAAAAAAGGATACTAAACGACTCTAAGTTTTTTATTTTACTATTTCAACAAAAAGTCAAAAAAGAAAGAAAAAGAAACACAATAGACTGAGGTACAATAACTTTTATTATTTACAATGATATGAAAATATTACAATGCAGAATCATCAGTCAACAGGAAATGATTGATTATCAAACAAAAGCAGTGTCCCAGAAAAGAGTGCAACAAAGCTGCGAATCAGCTTAATTAATCGGAGAAATTATCCACTTCTGTTTAAAAAGGTCTCTCTTATTTGATTTCTTGTACAGTCCCACAAATAGAGTTTTGCAATTATTCAAAAGTAATTAAAATAATTAATTAAAGGGATTCAGTTGCTCAGAGATGATGCCAAATAAACGACTCTCGTTACTTTTGGAACATTAAGGTAAATATTGAATGCAACCCCCAAACTTTCCCATTATCTCAGCAAAATTCATTTAATCATGATGTAACATCCAACAGGTCATTTTTTTCTAGCGCTTATTGATTTCTGTTGTTTCTTCCAGATTATGATGACTTACAAAACTGCACCAGTTAATTGCCACAATCATTACGCTAATGGTAAGATGCTTATTAAAAACTTCTTATGACAACTTTCTTGTTGCGGAGAAATGTCGCCGTTGAACACGCTTTTTTAAATCCGTTTTTATGATGTTCACATACACCATTCTCGCACTTGTTACATTCTGGGTTTTGTTTTGTTTGCTTTGTTGTTTTGCTTCATATGTGGTTGTTGTAATAGAGCGCTTTTCAATTGAGTGTCAAAAGTAAGTTTGCAATTGCTTTGGTTTTGCATTGCTACGCTTTGTGATTGGCGAAAAAATCTCGCGCCACTTTCTCGACCAATCAGAAGTAAAACCAAAACCAATCGTGACTTGTCGCACGCGTTTTCCCGCGCTTGGCGCCGGCTGCATGTATTTGCTTCGCGCTCTGATTGGTTCATTGGATTGTCTGCGTCTGTTGTCAGCGTGATAACCTTGCTTTTGGTGTTACGTAACAAGTGAAAACCCCTCCATGCTACATGTGATTAGTTTGGTTTGGGTTTAAGGGTAGTCATTAAAAAACTGCTCTAAAATTTCACTTTTTTGTTCTTTGCTAGGGCCAATGTTGCCAGCTTCAAAGATTCTACAAGACATTTTGGAGAGCAATCGTGGAGACCCTATTCACCATGCGCAATAGTGTTAAAGTTAAAAATTTGGTGTCACTAATTTAAGAAACAGATAGATATAGAGTGTTTTCACTTATGTGACCGGCAGCCATATTGGAGTGCTAATAGGAAATGCTAATAGGAAATGTTTGAATAAGAATAGAGCTAAAGTCCCATAGGACTCGTTTAGGAGACCAATATGGCCGCTATTTCATTGGTTTGGGACACCAATATGGCCGCCGTGATGTAACCTGCAAACGCTCTATAATGAGGTAATTGTAATTGTGCATGAAGTTATCTCAATATGTAAAAATAATTTTAATTTAAATTTCGTTGTCTTAAAAGGCACCACAAGATTGATTGACTTCAAAAATTCATACACCAATCAAGATCTTTCAATCTGCGATTCTGGGCAAAACGTTTCGAGACCCGTTAAATTACTATTAGAATACTGCGCCATTGCAGTCACAAAATTACGTAGATTTTTTTTCCCACAGTTTTCTTCAAGGTTGCAGATCTTTTTAAAAAAACTGGTTTGAAGAGTAAACTGCGCAGTAAAAATGTAAGTTGTTATATTTAATAAAGCCCAGGGGACGAGGTTTAATATTAACGTAAGGAACTTAAAGTGCACCTAAACCCCAACTTTTTTTTCTTTTAATTAATTCTATGTACGTTGAAGAGTCGAATAGTAATATATTTCTTGTTTTTAACGTCGCGTTAGTGAGTTATAGAGATTTGAATTTACTGAATGCTAATTAGATGACGTCAAATGCAGACTCGTTTATTATACAACTACTTGTTTACACCTCCAAGTAATATTTTTTTTTACAAATCAATTGACTATAAACAGTTTTTATTAGTATGTCTTAAATTGATTATCCTTAAGCTGTGAACTGCGTATTCTAAATTTAAGTAGAAATAATGGTAAAGTCTGCATTTGACGTCACCTAATTAGCATTTTGTAACTTCAAATCTCTATAACTCACTAACGCGACGTTAAAAACAAGAAATACTTCACTATTCGACTTTTCAACGTATATTGAGTTGATTAAAAAAAAATTAACTTAAAGAAACTAAGACTTTTTAAAACTGTTTGTCAAAGAACATCATTCGTAGATGCAAGTCACTGGAAATTGAACTTATATTTTTAGGAAAAGAAAGAAAGCTTGATTTTTTTATGTCAAAAACATCGTTCGTCGATCTTTACAAGCTTGGTGTCTTTTATATGATTAGTCTTTGAGACTAATTTTATGAGAAATTACGATCAACCCTAACTATCTCGACCAATCAAGGTGAAACAAAAAGTTGTTTGCGAAAAAGTGAGTTTTGGGCACGTTTATTTATTTATTTTTTTTTTTTGGTCTGTTCTGGAGTGGGAATGAATGAAATTGGAATGACGAAAATGATTCTCACTGGTCATTCTGCCCTTGGTTTAAGAATGGCAAGAATGGTTTCCGGCCATTCCAGAATTGGATTCACCATGAAAAAAGAAACTCACCCTTAGAATTCCAGTGGTTCTCATTTTAGAATGGTTCCCAAACAAACGCGCCTTTAGATTACAAAGTTGTGAATTACTGTAAAACAGTGTCAAGGGAAATTGGCTTTTTGTTCGAGATAGAGTAGCGAAAGGCTTGAGGTAGCTAGTGGTGGAATAACTGGAGTCTACGGTTTTAATTTAAACGCCTGCTCTTAAATCAAGGAATAGTTTTAATTATCTTCTATTAGGAAACCAACGTCTCTGTGAGGTGATTTACAATGAAAAACTAACTTAAAAATCTAAAATAGATTTGGTGCAACTCTTCAGTAGAGCGGTTTACCTAGTTTTCAATTGAGTGTCTAAAGTAATTAACTTTTAATTAGTTTTGAATTCCTACGCTTTGTGTTTCGTTTATGGGCTTTATGTATTTGCTTTCAATTTTGATTCAAGCTCGTTCCCAGTATCCACACCGCGCGCCTCAATTCACTCTCGTGTCCAATCTTCTCTCGCCCATAAAACACATAAATAGCGACTGGGTACGAGTCTGACTCTGATCGGTTTATTGGATTGCCTGCATCCACTGTGATTGGCTGGAGTAATTCCTTAAGGCACTGTTGAAAACCGCTCTATTTTTGACAGCTTTTTGTTGAATGCAACACGACCTTTCATTAAGAGCCTGTCAAATGGGCGAAAATTTATTACGTGACAACTACATCGTCCATGTGCAGTGGCATGACGACCTGTGGTGCGAAGCAACAAAGATATTTTTAATGAAGAAAATAAAGTCCTCTGCTAACGTGTAGTAGTACTTCTCTTCTTGTTGCTAAAATGTATGTTTTGACGCTCGCTTTTCTTTAGTTTTTCAGTCTATCCCCGTCTGCATGCCTTAGACAATTCCACTCAACTCCCCCTGAGTATGTCACACATACACAAACTCAACTCTTTTCACCACAGTCTCCCCCATTTCGATCTGTAAGATCCATTTTCCTTTATTTTTATCTCGCGACTATGCACCTTATTCATAAATGGCGGCGGATTTATTATTCTTTTGTATTTATTTTAATTAGCCTCACAAGCCTCGTTAGCATGTGCAAAATTCAAAGGAATTTACACGCTAAAGTGAGGCTAGTGAGGCAAATTAACATAGATATAAAAGAATCATGAATCGGTCGCCATTTATGAATAAGGTGTATACGCCAAGCGTTAAACAAGACCATGATTTATCATCAGTAGCATTACTCTTTGTCTCCTTGCGAAGAATTAGGCTGCGCAGTGATTTACTGCCACATAAACCCATATATATATAGCTGGATTTTTGAAAACGTGGTCAACGAAAATTACAGCAATTTCACTTCAACTAGCCCAAAGGGTTTTTATGAGCCCGATCAGCCCGAAAATCAATAGAGAAGAGGGAAAGGGAGAATGAGCGTGAGAAAAAAGACTAGTTTTTATATTGGTTAATTTTTTTTTATACACTCACAAACGCTTACTTAGGGCGATATCGTTTTCAAAAATCCAGGTATATGTAAAATAACCAACTAAATATACAGGTTGTTAGAATGTGGACGAAGAGCAGTAGCACAGCTCAGTTGAGACATGTGACAAACGTTTTTACCATTTGAATGGAATTTCCGGTTATAATTTCCGACAAATGGTACTGGACTTTCCTTACTGGGGACCTTAAGATCCGACGACGGCGGATGTCTACGACGGCGGGCGGAAGTTAAAAATGCTTGTTTACGTACTTCCGGTAGCCGTCGTGCCAAGTTTAAAGCCGTTCTGTCTAAAACGTGAGTACGTTTCTGTTATTTTTAGAGCATTTTTAAAGGAATGTTCGAATATATTCGACATATTGTGAGTTTATAACATTTTTAGCTACTTTGTGTTAAATATCTGTGATCGTAGAACTGATTTTGAAGGAAAAAACTTTTGGTAAGTTTCTTTCGCTTGCTCCGAACAGGTCGCCGCTGCAAATCTCCGGAAACGGAACAGGAATGACCTGTACCGTTTGTATTTTACCGAGTGTCGAGAGGCACTGGGGATGAAAAACAAAATGACGGCAGGAAAAATTAACAGGCAAATACTTTTATAAACTTACCCTAAAACGCGATTTACGCTTTCAAGCCGTGCTACAATTCTCTCATTTTACCAGAGCAATCGTTTATTTATTTACTTATTCGCTCAAGTTAACGCTAGAATCCCAGCTCTGATTCTTTGCCACGAACGACTACCTCAATTATGCAAATTGCTATCCTATGCCAAGCATGCAGGGCATCGCCTTTCACTGTTCAACGGAATTTATCATATGCTCGATAAGAGAAGTATCATGTCATACTTTAATGGCCTTGTCCTTCCACACCTGAATTTTGCAGATGTTGTCTGGGGAGATCAGCCAGGTCTTACAACGCAGTGCAGTCTTTCCAAAATCGCTTTGCAAAGAAGATTGCAAAGAAGATTGTAAAGGCAAAAATGACATCAGCTGAGGCCCTGACATTGTTGCGGTGGGTCCCATTGCACACGAGGCGTTTCGGTCATCGATGTTGTCTTGTGCAAGATGCATTGAAGAGAAAGATCCCTGAACATTTCGATGTGTTCGGTTCTACAATGAGCCAACAACACGGTTATAATACCCGAAATGGTGACATGCCCAAAGTCAGTAGGCCAAGAACGGGAATGGGGCAGAAACAAAACATATTATAAAGCAATTAACGATTGGTCCTTCCTGCCGAGTGAGCTCAAGAAACTGATGCCAAAAACGATTTTTAAACACAAACTGAAACAGTTTTTATTAAACCATTTTGAACTGTAGTTAGTATTTTTAATCTTAGTTCTAGTTTTAACCTTACTTATTTTTAGTTTTTAGCCGTATTTAGTTTTTGATGTATTTTTGACCTTCATTTAGAGGACCCTCCTGAAAACCACCATCAGGTGGTTGGAGGCCTCCTCTTAAAATATTATTTTATATTTATTTTTATTTTATTTTATTTTTTAAGCACGATTCGTAAAAGTTAAAGTAAAACAACTATCGGAAATCAAGAATGTCCATCTTTCTTACTTAATTACTTTCTTTCTCAATTTCGCAGTCATGCTGTAGGAAATCTGTCAATATAGCCGATGAAAAGTGGCAATTTTCACACGAATAAACTCGGAGCAAATTTCCTTCTTCAAAGTGATCCTCCATCTTCGAGCTTCCTTATTTCGCGAAGAAGCCTGGTACTAGCGATGCGAACAAATGGTACAGAAAATTCCGAGTAGTACTGTAGCTCTTCCAGACCTCTATTTTTATTGGCCCCGTAGTACTGTAGCTTCTATTGTGTTTAGGTCTAGGGCTATTGTTTGTGTTGTTTAACCTATTGTTTCGTTAACCAATCACTCAGCTTGTTTGGAAAGGTACAGCCTCTCCCAAAATTCCGGTCGTTCCGGTAAAAGCGAGTAAAAGGTAATACCTTGATAGGTATAGAGTGTTTGCACATGGCTTCGTAAAAATTAAAAAATCTAAAGTATATGTTGTAGTTAATTTTTTATCTCAGGTAATTTTTATTTTTCCATTGTTTTTATCTCGTTAATGCGCATGCGCATAAACGAGATTTAGGAATGAATACGAAAAGGGCAAAAGTTGTTAACAAAAGGCCATTGTTAAATTTTGTCCGGGGGGTTACTTCTTTCTTCTTTATAGAAGCTATTAGGGTATTGAAGATATGGTTGGTTTAACCGGTTAGGATTTCAAGAAGGGCGTCACATACCGCCACTAAAATTTTTGAGGAGCACCCCCGGACCTATTGTTAATTTCCCTAGGGTATTGGGATGTCAGAACTTGTCATGAACTTGTCATATCTCACATTACGTCACCGCAAAGGTATTAAAGTTCTTATTAAGTTTCGATATCTCACGTTACCTATCGAGAAATATCAATGTTTCAAATTTTAAATCATTTGTCGTAAATCCATTAAAGCTGCTTTAGAAGGGTAAAAATAGGTCAAATGCGTTTCCTTGGGAAACGCAGTTTGAGAATTTCACGGTGTATTTTTACGAATGGAGACGTTTTAAGGAAGTTAAAAGTTTGTGTTTTACTGATGAGCGATATGGCAGAGCAAAATAGCATGATCTTTGGGTTTGTTCTATTTTGGAATACTGAATCATTGCTATTACGGTTTGATTATGAAATACTATGGGAAAGACGTCATAGTTTTGGTGATTTAGCTACCGTGCACGAGCAAATTTTTGCGGAAGGAAAATTTTGCGGATTGCCCGACTGAATTTGTTTTGCGGGAGGAAATTTTTGCGGGTCGAGACAGCTAAAATTTCTGCTGGGAGGAAATGTTTGCGGATTTCTGGTCAAGTATAAATGAAATCAAAGGCATCGGTATTAAACTGCAATTTTACTTCCTGACCGGAGGTTTCTATAGGTTCACTGTTAAAAAGTTCCTGTTAAGCCGATATACATCATTAAAACAAGTAATTTTTTTCTGCGGGAGTATATTTCTGCGGTGGAAAATTTAATACAAAATAAAATAATACTGAATAATAATGCAACAACGGACAACCTTGTCGAACTCCCCGTTCGAGCGAAAAGGCCGACGAGAGCCATCCATTGTTTATAACGTGTAAACAATGTTTACCCAGCGCTGGAAATTTTGGCCGAAATTAAAGCGCTCTAAAACGGGTTGCAAAAAGCCGTGAATAACCCGGTCGAAAGCCTTTTCCTGATCCAGGCTAATAACAGCGGCCGAAAGCTGTTTATGGTTTACATAGTCGATTGTATCCCAGATCAGAAAAAGGTTTTCAAAAATACTGCGGTCACGTCAGGAATCCCGCATGTTTGATCTTCGCTTAAATAAGCGGCATAACCTTACGTAGTCGGTTGGCTAGTACTTTAGTACAAATTTTATAATCTGTGTTTAACAGAGAAATTGGTTGCCAGTTTTTCAAGTCTAACTTGTCGTCCTTCTTGTAAAGCAGGCGGATAATTCCTTGACGTTGTGTGTCAGAGAGTGATCCGTAAGAGTAATTTAGCATGTCTGATGTACTCCAGAAGCGACGATGAAATTCAACCGGACATCCGTCTCCCCGATTTGCCTGATGGCATTTGTGAAAGGGCCTCTTGACACTCGAAGAGTGTGAGGTCACCTTCGCATTTCTCGTGGTCTTCGGATGCCAGAGTTTTATCCAGTTGGACTAAAACCCAGTCTTGGCTAGATAAATAAACTTGTTCAGCCGAATAGAGGTTACGATAAAAATCGCGTCATTCGCGAAGAATATTTTTATTGGAAGTCACGGTTGAATTGTTGGCACGTAACTCTGTAAATGAGTCGCGTGTCTGTCGCTGATTTTCAAGCTGGTGGAAATACTTGGTCTGTTTTTCCCCCAGCTCTATCCACTGTTCTTTACTGCGAATGATGGCTCCTTGGATTACAAAATTTAAATAAGAAAGGAAAAACTAAATGAATTCTGGTAGTTGTAGTCAAATGACGCCATCGTGCAAATGGCCTATTTTGGTTACAGGGGGGGAGGATGTCGTTGCTGGTTGCGGTAGTGGGGGCCGGGGGGGCTCTGGTGTTCCCCCGAGCGCTAAAGCCTCGTGGTTCGCCTCACGGCGTTCGCTTGCAGGCAGTCTCAGAGACTCTGGGGCAGTCTTTAACAACGTACTCGGAAGACAGGCACCGGTAGCATAGTATTGGCTGGCCCGTGTACTTAAAAAAAAACTCGAGCCCTTGAGTGACTAAGTTGCGTGCCTTTTGCCCGGGGGGGGGGGGGGGGGGGGGGGGGGGGGGGGGGGGGGGGGGGGGGGGGGGGGGGGGGGGGGGGGGGGGGGGGGGGGGGGGGGGGGGGGGTACTCAACAAAGTTTTGTACGGGATGCTCCGCCCCGAGGTCCAAACCCTTACCCTTTCATATACCGTTTTTGACAGAAAAGGTAACCCTTTCATATACCTTTCATTGAAAATGGTACCCCTTTCATATACCTTTCGTTGAAAATGGTACCCCTTTCATATAGCCTTTGCGTGCGTCTGTTTGATATATTTTGAAAGGCCCTATTTATATTACTTAAATTGCAGTTTTCCCTACCTTTTTTATGCTTCAACTCGTGTTTTCGCTACCATTTCCTATTCTTCGTGAAATCCCTACCCCTTCACATACTTCAACTCGTGAAATCCCGACCCTTTCATCTACCTCCAGCATAAAAAAGGTACCCCTTTCGGGCGGAATATCCCCGTATAGCCCATTATAGGGAGTACCCCCCCCCCCCCCCCCCGGGGCCTTTTGTAAACGTGTGAATTCTACGACACGGATACCGTTCTCGATGTGCTCGTAGCCCGGGGTTTTGAAGCAAAGCCGGCGGACTGCTCGCTCTTTGAGGTCGCCGTATTGTTCCAGGAATTGTAGCAGGTTTTCATCGGGGAATTCAACGCATGACACGTGTAGTCGTGTAGTGCTTTTTGCCTTAAAGGCGTAAAGGGATAACGCGGCTTTCGTAGTCAAAGCCCGATGTCGCCAACCGCGTGGCCGATTCTGTAGATCGGAGGGTGATGTCGAAGCACTTTCCTCCGTAGAGGGGTACAACCCCAACGATTTCTTCCTTAAAGTCCGGTAACGACTGCGCTATACTGAGCGAATCAAGAGCCAGGTTTTCCTGCGCTATCAAGCGGACAGTTCTAGTGTGGGCGAACGGCTGGTGCGCGGGACGCGCGGCCATCTCCACGTAACGCGAGGGCGAGAAAACTCGCGAGACCAAAACCAAAACCACAAAATTGAAAAGCACGCACTCACCAAAGCGAAGACAGATGGTTACCACACGCTTTCTTGCTTGTGGTGAAAAAACAGCACCAAATCTTGTGAAAAAAAAAGCTCTCCTTTATAGTCGTCGAAGTTGAGGATTATTCTGGCTAGTTTGGCCTTGAAAAAGTGGAGCACTGATAAGAACAGATCCCCTAATGCTGTACAGGAAAGTTGTTAGGCCCAGCCTATAACATTTTCTAAACACGACACGTCTATTGTATAACCAAATTATAGACCCCATTTTAGTCACTAGCGTGAAAATGTAAACTTTGTAATCGAAAATTAGTGATTTCCTGTTTTTAATACCCCAAATGGCTACTAAAATAAAACTACGCCCATTTCGCGAACATAAATTTCCATTGGCTGATTTGCATCATGTGATGCTTTCATGTACGTATTTTGAGTAGACTTATTGTAAAGGTGCGCTACAACGGCATCTTTACCATATTCACTATCAATTCTTCTATTTTTTTTTTTTATTAACCTCACGTTCTAACGCATTAACGAGATGGCTTTAAGAGCCCTTTGATTGGGTATGGTAATATATGCTAATGAATTTGAAACAAAGGAAAAACAAAAATTACCTGAAATAAAAAATTAACTGCAACAGATACATCCTACAAAGCTGTTTCTCAAACTCATTAATAATTCATGACGTTATAAGCCAACCAGAGCGCCCCATTCGGGTCAGGTGGATGAGTTTGAAACTCAATGAAACACCAGTTGAAAAATTAAATCAGTAGTGTTTCATCACGTTTTCATCACTAGTGATAAAATTGTTCTTAATCTGCATATTCACAGATTACTCAAACACAGCTTAACATGAATCATTAATTCCGCGTCCAATGCTCGGTGAAACAGAGTAAACCTTCAAAACAATAATCTGAGTGTTATAACTGGAACTTCAACATGACATCGACATTTTAATTTTAAAAAAATGGACCATTTTTCTCACCTTCGGTCGCCATTATCAAGAGGATTTAATGCTTTAGCACCTTTTTTCGGTTCCTTCTGCATGTACCGGAGCACATATTACGTAAAACAAAAGGAACAAAGAACGACAATAATACAAGCGTAGAGAATTGCACGAAGAACAAGTCCAAAGTTTTTGTTGCGTTTCGCATGATTTTCAATACTTATTGTTATTATAATTTCAACCCGTGAGGTATGTTTGAGTCTTTGACGTCACTTTCTCCCATTCGCAACCAAGCCTTGGAACACGGTTGATTAATGGCGGCCGTAAATTCTCGGAAATAAATGTTAAAATATAATCGCTTCTGATGTTCGTAATAAATTGAAATTTGGCAAGATGAGTAAGAAAGTCTAATTGTACACGGAAATGTAAAAAAATGAAAATCAAAAATTTGATCACAGGGGCACTTTAAACATTCCTCCCGAATCTCAGAGAACGGGAACTTGAACCGTCCGAGTAGTTTGCCATTCGTAGAAAATGGATGTTGCCCATTTGTTTTTTGTATTTCGTTGACGGGGGAATAGCTTTATCGACTAGATATTCTTTTTCGAGAACCGTTTTTACCTCCCTAAACCGAGACGCTTCTGCTTCGCACATGGTCTCATACCAAATGGCGAAATGCAACAAGCTTAATAAAATTATGCATGTGACGGCATTTGAAAAGGACAAAGCCCAAAAAACTAACACTGAATAATTCTGTATTGTTTGATTTGGGAAGCCAGATCAAAAACTCGTGCTTCGGGTTTCATCAGTGTATCCAAACACCTTGAAACAATAAAAGCACTGACGGCCGAAGCGGCCTCGTGCTTTCATCTGTTTCTCGGTGTTTGGATACCCTGATGAAAACCTCGCACTCGTTGTTGATCTATTACTTCTAACATGGTATGTGGATACCAGTGTTATAATCTTTCACAAAAAGATTCAGGTTTTAACGATGTTTTGCTTTCGATTTATAAAGGCTTTAAATGTGTCACGAAATCCGTCACGCTATTTCAAATAAGCCGTGGATATAAACAAAATTGAACCAGTTGAAATTTTTTTGAATTATAGATGCTTATAAGCCGATTTAATAGGGCTTATAGTGAATACAATATTCTGTGATGAGATTTTTGGTGTAATAAAGACTTTGAATGTTTGGCCGCCATGTTGGTGTTCCAAAGTTGAACACCAAGATGGCCGCTCCATACATTTCTTACTAAAAATGTAATACTCGTTCGCCTATAACTCTTGAACGAAATGCTCTTGCACTTCAAAATTTGTCCCACATCTGTAGTTTTAAACTCTCTTTCATTCTATAGACACTTTGGAATCGAAAACTGCTTCTGAATTTTGATATGACGTCAGTGAAAACGCTCCCAAGACACGAACTGTTGTCAGACAATCCAACTTATCTGACAGATGCCAATCAACCACCCAGGCGCACGGAGCTCTTGTGAGCTTCATTTAAATTCTTTTTTTTTTTTATAGCTAATGTATATTCTTCTTCTGCCAAGAAACTCTAGACTGGCAGGTTAGAGGTTATTTGGAGCTATTAAAAATGCAAGTAAAATTTGTGCAGTAGCGCTTGAATATATTATTAGGGGCCGACCATTTGACTTTTGAGGGGGGGCGTTGGGTGATTAGGTTTGGGTAAGAATTTTTTTTCCCCAAACCTCTGGCAGTGGAATTTTTTTTCCTGACATGCAAGGGTGTCGAATTTTTTTTTCAGCGTTATACGCCATGCAAGATTTTTTTTTGAAATACAATTTTTTCTTCGTCAAAATCAAGGATGTGTGGACATAAGTTTAACATAACTGCTTGCCTATAGGAAACCCACATTTAACACTTAAATGTTGGACTGCTCTGCGTAAAGTGCCATGGAAATTAACATTATTAGAATTTTTGTTCTTTGGCTTTTAATACCAAGATTATAAATGTACCAATACTGACCTTTAATAAATGCCCTTAAACTTTCTCCATTTTCTATATCTCACTTTAGGTTAACTTTTTGACATTTGGCATAAATGTACACTGTAGGGAGAACCCACCCTCCTTGCTGTATGTTCAGATGGTTATTTCCCTGAGAGATTGGTGCATTTTTTCTTGAAATAGGTTACAAAGTAGTGACAGGCCTGCACGACTCCCGCTGTTCGCCAATGTGATGTTCTCGCCTTTAGAGTTTCGGTTGCTATAACAAGTATAGGAGATAATGGGAGGCTCTTTATACTCTCCCTCAACAATGGTTGGTTCTGTATTAAATGCCATTTATCCATAAGGACTTTCTTTAAATTGGACAACGCTGGTGATATTGTGACGAGGTGTGTGTGTGACAAAAGTTAGAATTTTCTTGTATCCTTTTTCCTTCTGTTGAAGGGCCGACATTCTCTCTTCGAATTTCATTTCTGAGAGGACTTTATGTACCAGAGTATCTGGATACCCTCTCAAATGTAGGCGTGCTTTCAATTTTCTTATATTCTCTTCAAACGTTATTTTGCGTACGTCGAGGATAGACGTTTCTTTAAATCTATCACCTTTGTAGACGCACTCGTATCCAAGAAAATAGTTTCTTTCTCTGAGATTTCAGCCGTAAATTTAATGTTTTTGGTGATATCTGTTAGCCTGTTCAATGAACCCATTTATTTCGTCTATACTGGTGTTCCACAAAGGGAACACGTCATCGATATATCTTAATTCAGGGACCGCGTAGCATATTTTGGATTGGTGGGGCTAGGTCGCGCATAGAATGAGCTTATCTAGGGGGGTCCGGGGGTATGCTCCCCCCGAAAATTTTGAAATTTAGAGCTTCTGAAATCACCGGAAACGTGTTTATTTCTATCAGTCCTAAGAAAATTTTGTCAAATTTTTATCACCATTCTGTTAGTTTTTTTTTGCACAAAAACGTACATTTAAAACATAATTATAACATGGTATGACGTTCATTCAAAGTGACAAAAGCTTAATATTAAAGCCAGTCCTTAATTTATGTTCTTTTACCATTTAAAGTGGATTTCACCAAACAGAACAAATTATCAAGAAAAAAGAAATGTCTTAAAGTTTTCGCGTTGGACCTATTTCGGGTTCATGATGTGCTAGTCCAGTTAGTTGGCTATATGAAGGAGGTCAGCGTCAGTAAATGTTCCAATGTTAGGTTTGCGACTATCATTTCAACTGACAAATTCGCTAGCCACATCAACAAGTCGCACAATGTCAGTTCTTGTCTTGTGCGTATTTAAGATTGCAACATTGTTTAATCTCTGTTGGGTCATCTTTGCTCGCATTCCGTTTGCAACGCCAATTGCCCATCCACGGATGGAAACGAAACTTCGGTCGCTAACTTCTGATCGTCTAAACTTAATTGTAAAAATGCAGCAGTCAAAGAACAGATATAAAAAATAACGCGCACGCTTAGAGACATGTTGAAATTGATCGAAACACTCTGAGTAAAGAGAATTAGAAATAGATGCGATTTCAAAACACGTGACACTATAGAAACATGGGACAACAGAAAATTCGCATAATGCTTTTAATGGGTACAGTACCCATTAATCCTTATGCGAATTTCCTGTTGTCCCATTTTATCAGTGTTATGAAATAATAGTCGCATTATAACTGTTTACTTAAGACAGTTGTGTCATAGTCGGCATTATTGTGGTCATTGTAAATATTGTTGAGCGAACCAAAAAAACATTGGGTTTGCTTTTAACACAAAGATTAAAAGTACTTTTCTGAATGCAAAAAAAAAAAAAAACAATTCCCGGCAAAATTATTGGTGGGGCTATAGCCCACCCAGCCCCGCAGCTCCGCGGTCGCCCTTAAGATTTCGGTCTCAACCGCTGCCATGAAAATGTTGGCAAAAGCCACTGAATATTTGTTTTCATAGCGGTGCCATGTGCAAAATGCGGTAAAATGTTTGTCATTTGACTGTACTTTGATTTACAAAGTGTACAGAATGTGCCAAACAAATTTCAATGCATTGACATGAAAAGACCTTGGTTGGATTTTTTTTTCTTGCTCGAGATCAGTGTAGGAATTTTTTTTCCCGAGATATTTCCTTGCAAGATATTTTTTCCCCTCAAAATGAGTCTGCAGGATATTTTTTTCCGAAATCACCCAACCCCCCCCCCCCCCCCCCCCAAAAGTCAAATGGTCGGCCCCTTACAACAGCTTAAGGCCGCGTGTTTTCATTCTTGCGTACGGATTATTACTCATGCGCGGAGCGGCATGAGTTAAAATTTGCCCTCTGTTTTTCTTTTTATTACTCATGCGCAAAGCGCAAGAGTTATAAAATGGCCTTCGTTTTTCTTTTTTTTGTGTCACGATTTTGCATGCAAATTTATGCACGCATATTTTAGTGTACGCCCCTGCCTCCCCTAGAAAGTTATTTTTGTTCCTTATTGTTATAAAAGGCTTCAGGAAGGTTAAACCCGCCGATTGCCAGAAATTTGGGACAAGATGGCGGCCGCGCGTGCCCATCATATAGAGTAATGGCGCTTAAGAGCCATATTCCGAGAAGATCGAGAATCGTAAGACACTCACGAAAAATCGAATTTTTTCTTTTTAGGCCAAAACATCCCTTTTGGTGAACTAGTTTAAGGAAAAATAGTTTTAGGTTCCAGCGATTTATTTAAAAGGCGAAATTTAAAAAAGTTTAAAAAATGGAGTTATGACGGTTTTCGGCACTCAAAAACAGCAGAATTATAACGCAACTTTGAGAAGATGGTGGACGCGTAAAAAACATCTTCTAAAAACGAAACTTGGCACAAATATTACTTTGTTCTTACTTTTTAAAACCCTGTTTAAAAATTTTGAAAAATGTGCTTGTAACTTATTTAACGGACACATTTCGTAAGTCGACATTTGTGTCTATCAACAAAAGTGGAAATGAAGGCCAATTTCGAAGGCTATAAATGGTCTCTGGTATGTATGATCTGATCATGAAACCTATATGAGAGGAATCCTTGGTTACCGTGTTGTCCTTTAGGAAAGTTTTAGCTTTGGAAATAAAATACCATTCCGACAGTAAATAAAATAATTATGGCATTTGAGCAACTACAACTTTATGCTAATTTGAGAGCCAGTTTCAGGAAAACAGCATAAACAGAAGAAAGAACGACTTACCACAGCTTGTTCATCGTTTCTTTTGTAGTAGACGCATATTTCAGCTTTTATATGTCTTGTTTAGTCGTAGAATTGCCAAGAGTCGAATATATTTTAAATAGCGGTATTGTCAAACGAAAATTCTTGATGTCATTTTGAACTCGCCTATGTGGAATTCCTTCTAATTCGTCGGGATCAAAGAGTCAAAACAGTTTGCCAGCCGACCTTTTACCATAGCTCACGATGACCTTTGGTATTCATTTTCCGTTATACAGAAAGCATTTCTCGCTTTTTTTTTTCTAAGGAAAGAATGACCCACATAAATGCCGTTGGGACCTCGTCCCAAGATAATTTGATTCATACGTGACTTCAAGATAACCTCTAGCTAAGTAACGCAAACCACCCGCAACGTAAGTCACGTTTTGTGTCACTAACTGTAAACAAATACAAATTTCTTTCGTTTAAATTGTAACCAAATGTTTATTTTTAGTTCAATATGTTTGTACTTTCTAATCTGAAATAAACTGCACAAAAACGGTAATTTATAGGTTGATGGCGTTTCCCAAATTTTCAACCCCACTCCACCCTCACTGCCAGCTCTGCAGTAAAAAAAAAATTAAATTAAGGCATCTTGCAAATTATTAAAAGCTCGTTTTCAACTAACCTGCGATTAGCCGGTTTTTTTTTTCGATTTTATTCCTCCGACAGACGGTTCAATCGCAGATAATTATTCACACAGCATTCGACGACTTATTTCTTCCTCCCCTCGCGCGATTCGCAATTCGCTCTTCGTTCTCAGAAAGGCAATGGAGCCGGGTCTAGTCAACAGTTGGTTGCGACTGACGTACTTTTCGGATCTCAGGCAATTATCCATCCTTTAGTTTAAGCCGAGAGAGTTTTAATGAGAGTTTAAGCCGAGAGACTCTCATACGCTGCACTACGAGGACCTAAAATTGGCTTGCATATCCGCGTACCCCTTCCCCTTCCCTCACCTTCCCACCAACTGAACAGTCATGCCATATGTTGCCGGCATATGTTATATTTTGTCAAACAGTTTCTGGTATTGTAAGTAAAAACTGTTATCGAGAACTGATTCGCATTTTTTATAGCGAAATGAGATAGAACAAATTATATCAAAGGTTAAAAAACATTCTGCAGTTGTACAAATACTGGGGAGTTTGTATAATTTTCCGTTACATATGTCTACATATTCCTTCTTATTTTTTACCAAACATCTTTTGCTCTGGGACGTAAAATTTGTACGCAAGTAGTTCAAAAAGAATCAGAAAACGGTCAACAATGAGACTGAGCGTAGCAGAGTGCTTAAACCCAAAACATAAGAATAATGCCGTACTATTTCAATGATGTAATTTGTTTATTTCATTGTAACTGATGTTAAACCCCTAACATAAGAATTTGCGTTAAGTGAAAACGAACATTGCCGACATACGATGGCGCTTACGCTTATGCTTATGCTCAATGTCGTACGCGTTTTCACTGGACAATGCAGTGTTGGCCCATTTTTACTAGACATAAGCGATGTAATGCTTCCGCTTATGCTTATCTCGCTAGAGAAAATCAGGCTTTACGCACTCTTTTCTCTGCAGAGGTTCTGAGTCAGTAAAGAAACACCGAAAAAAAAATTCAATACTAACAATAAAAAAAATTCGCGCGTTTCTCTTTTTCTTTCACCCGGCGCGAAAGAGGCCTCTGCGGAAACGAGAGATTTTCATAGTACCAATGAACTAAAACAAAATACATTATGTTTTTACATCAGTATTGTTTTCATGGAACTAACACGTGCAACTAGCCACAGCTTTATTAAGAAGTTCCACGTAGAGTCCCTTGCGGCGAACAGGTTTTGGAGGCACCTCTAACTCCAGTTGCTGACAGATGTTTTGCAGCATCCCAAACTTCAATAGCTGCAGCAGGGACTCAGTCTTGGATCATGGTTGAGATGCGAAGCGCCAATACACGTATCGAGACGCGTTCTTGCGCGCGAGCCTCGTCGACTGGCTTGCGCGCGCAAGTCTCCCGAGGGGTTTTTGGGGTCAACATTTGCAGATTGGTACCGCTTAGGGTGCTTAAATCTAAAATGACAACAGTTAGAATTATCGCGGTACCTTTTACGGTATAAAGCCGAAAAAATATGACAGAATATAACAAGTGTTGTTTTAGAATTGGTACCACTTAGGTGTAAAAATTCATTTCGAGGCACACACATCAAACAAGATTCTGGTACCTTTTAGGGTGTTTTTCATAAATTTCCGACGAGCACCCCCGTCATTTTTATATGGGAGTCTACCCCCCGGGGCAACTTTCTCACTCACTGTTGAACAGTTTTCGGCCGCCTTCACGCGGCTTTGCTTCTTGAATGATTCATCCAAAAATATGGACTGTTCTGCAGTCTGCAATCTTTATTCGGTACAGATGTTTACCCTTTTTTACGAATAGTCCGCATTCTTTATCTTTGAAAAACCACTGTTCGCATGTGCAGTCTAGAGTCTCATGTCTCATAGGGGTGGGGTGGTGGCAGAGTGGGAGGAGAGGGGGTTGCAGTTAAACTCAAAAATAAAAGTTGATTTGTTAAAGTGCCCCTGTGATCAAATTTTTGATTTTAATTTTTTTACATTTTCGTGTACAATTAGACTTTCTTACTCATCTTGCCAAATTTCAATCCATTACGGACATGAGAAGTCATTTTATTTTAACATTTATTTCGGAGAATTTACGACCGTCATTAATCAACCTTGTTCCAAGGCTTGGTTGCGAATGGGAGAAAGTGACGTCAAAGGCTCAAACATACCTCACGGGTTGAAATTATAATAACAATCAGCATAGAAAATTGCACTAAGAACAAGGCCAAAGTTTTTGTTTCTTTTCGCGTGATTTTCAATACTTATTGTTATTTTAATTCAACCCGTGAGGTATTTTTGAGCCTTTGACGTCACTTTCTCCCATTCGGAACCAAGCCTCGGAACAAGATTGATCAATGGCGGCCGTTAATTCTTGGAAATAAATGTTAAAATAAAATGGCTTCTGATGTTCGTAATGGATTGAAATTTGGCAAGATGAGTAAGAAAGTCTAATTATACACGAAAATGTAAAAAAATGAAAATCAAAAATTTGATCATAGGGGCACTTTAACGTAAACCCCTTGTAGTCCAGTCAATCTGTGGTTTGAGATCAAACTAATTGCAACAGAATTTATTTATGCATTATATGATCAAGACAAGTGCCCTAAACAACACACTAAAAATCCCCAAAAATCCCTTCAGTGGAACATCTCGAAATTAAGCAATAAAGATTTGAAGCTGTTTCCACAGGGTACCCACGTTGTGTAAAGTGACAAACCTAAACAAACTTCTTTTTGAGCGGGGCCTGCGCATGTTTTGTGATGTATTACAACCCTAAAAATATAACAAAATCATTTGGATCAATTTTCAGCCAATTTAACATATACAAATACTGAAATAACATTTCCGTACCACAGGGTACCCGCGTCAGCGAAAAAAAGGAAAACTACAGTTAACACAACCTTTGTTAACACATTTTATTCGTTTTTTCAGTTCAATTTAACAATAGGATCAGCATTGATGACTGAACCTCGGAATTAACACAAGTGCTATCGGTTTTTCGGCTTGATTGCACGTTTGTCTGTTGACTATCTGAATCACGGCTTTTCATGGCCTGACGTGCCAGGCTGAAAAAACTTGAACTTCGTATACTTTTAGCAACACCGGGGAAATTAGACAAATAAAACAACATTTAACCTGTAATTCTAGTAACCTCACATATATGATAGAATGTAAAAAATGTAAAAAACAGTATATAGGGGAAACCAAACGCACGATTCGTGAACGCTTCACAGAACACAGACAAGGAACAAACAACCCACATCACGCCAACTCCACAGCAGCGGTCCATACACATTTCAACTTACCAGGCCACTCTTCCGCAGACATGAGACTCATCCCGCTTGAACTGCAGCCTACCATCAATGCTTCCCGTCGAAAAGCACGCGAGGCCTTTTTAATTCATAGAGGGAACACTTTGTCACCAGAAGGCATTAACCGAAGGAACGAACGCTGAAATCATTTTTATATAATACACTATGTATGTCATATATTATTTTTATCTTGTGTTTACAAGTGCGCTGTCTACATGTCATGTACTAGCCAATCATTTTTAACCATGTAATTTTCAAATTTTAGGAGCCGTTACAATATTTTCTTTCAGTACAGCCCTGGCCCTGAGGAAGACTAATACTATAAGTCGAAATATTGGCCATTAATAAATCTGCCCTTTGCCGTAGTGCCAGCCTTGCATTCAGTTTTGTATTTTCGAGTTCAGGCAGCTCTGGCCTTTGCACACTCCACAAGCAGGAGAACATTGGAGACCATGCTTCTTACAGGTAAACCTCTGCGTACTACAGTTGGATTTGCAGTTACAACTGATGATATCCAGAGGGACTCGTGTGCTGCTGGTAGATCAGTTCTGATTGGAAGTAGCTTTCCGTCAACTTGTTCCAGCCTCAGTTCGTTGGTTGTAGATCTTGATTACCCTTCCACACCTGAACCTGATAATACACTCTCAGGCTGTGGTACGCGGCAGCTGCTGAGATAGGGGGTAGGGTTTCGGGTTTGTTTGTTGTTCACTCAGGGTATACAAAATGTAATATTACATTTGTATGACTGCAATTGCTGTAATTAATATTAAAACAAAGTTTTCATATCCACTTGTTAGAATATTCTTAGGATTTAATTTAAATTTAGCATTTTATTAGATTTTAATACAGTAAAAAAGCAACATATAAGGCTGCATAGAAGGGGGTCTCGATAATGCAGCATAAATTAAAGGACAAAACAACAACAGAAACGAGACAACAGTTCAATAGTAGACAGTGGTAACCCTTTTGATTTTATTACTGGATGCTTAATAATAATAATGAGGTATTGCCAATACAAAGCTGTAAGAAACAAAAAGAACCGGGGTTGGTTTGCGCTGCTATGCAAAGCAAGATTAGAGACAGCAAAGATCAGACAGTAGTTCAATAAAAGACAGTAAACTGCGATTATATTGGCTTTAATTTCATGGATGCTGAGTGATAATTATTTGGAGAAATTGCCAATATAAATTACAAATCTGTAAGCACAATACATACGATAGGAGCCATGGACTATCAATTAAAAATAATAACTAGGGAGTGTTTTCTCCAGAGCTCATTCAAAATTATTCTTGACAATGTATCATAGCAGAAATGGTAGATAATTAGTCTCTTGAAATTAGATGTGCATCATCCCAAGCATCATCGGAGGGAGAGGTCCATGGCAGCAGAACAGCCGGATCTTGCTCATTCTTCACGTGTTTGCTAATCTCCAAAGAATAAGACCTTATAATTTTAGTGCAAACGCTGTCAGCACTCAAATACTTGTATCACATTAACGACTTGAGTCCTGATAATAAACCTAGTGTATGCGGCGCACAACCATTATTCAAAAGGAGAAGAAAATATCCATTCTCGTATATAAAATTTTAAGTTTTTTATTAATTATATTAGATTAATTATTGACATGCACGTTAGAAATCACCCCCCAAAAAATTTGTTTAAACTATCTGTTCAGCTGTAAAGTGTAACTACGCAATTTTAGTATTTTATTTTAATGATTAGTTTAAACACAAGTTAATGTTTAATTTACAGCAGTTTTTTGTGTACCATTGGTGTATATAAAATGCATTATTGCATCTGCAACGTTTTGCTGTAATTCAGTGAAATAAAAACCGTCTACTATTTAAAAATATTAACAGGTTAAAATATCGACCCCATTATGAATTTAAAAATGGTAGTTATAATAAAAACAAAGCAAGATTTTCAAGTTTATTTTTTACACATTTAGCTTACGATGTGCGAATGCATATGAGCCAAACGCTGTTTATAATAATAGCGATCAAGAAAAAGAACTATATTTTTATTTAGATGTTTTGCTTGAAAGCGCTAAAAAATACATGAAAAGAAAATGCGACACTAAATGCCTAAATGAAACAGTCAAGCAAGCATTTAAAAGTTTGTAGCTCTAAGATACATCTGTTGTATTTAAATTGGTGTGACCAAGCCTCTAGGATCCGATGTTTTTCGCTTGAAAGGATGCATAATTTGGCGCACAGCGGACTTCCCCCTGCCATTTTCATGATTATCCTTGTTTTCTGCCTCGTTGTCTCATTAATTGATTAACCTTGATAGTTCTTTCGCGCTGTCTGAGATGTCGATGGGCAACAAATCGAAAAGAACGAACTAGCTTTAAATTGTATTTTGTGCTAAAATGCGAGATACTTGGCATCCACTTCGACGTTAGTAGCCATTTGAACGCAAAGGAATGAATTTCAGGACTGCTATTTGTTTCAGGTAGTATTGTAAGTCATATATGCAGCTAAAATAACCAGTATCGTACATTGTCTTAATATGAATAACAAAGAAATAGTTAAGATAAAAATCAACATAGACTGATAGTTACTTTTCAAATTCTGATTCAAATAATATAAGTCTGCTCAGAAGGTCTGCCATTATCGTCAGGGGCACAATGAACAGACCTGGTAAGAGGCCCGTGCATTCCTGCAGTATTGCACACGTGTTGTTGCCGTCTAGACATGAAACTGACCTGAAAACACGATCACTGGCGAGTTGCTAATTTATGGGACTGCGAGTTAAATTAATTTCAATAAAAATGTATAATTATGACAAACACTCCCGAAAATAGATGCATAATTCGAAAAATATTTGCGAAAGCGAATATTTCCGTCGTGGGTACCCTATGCAGTTTTAAATATTTCCATTTTGTATGCATTTATTATCTTTTTTATAGTTAATAACGTTGTTCCGATTACCTATACCGTGAATTGTGTTAGTTTTTACATATTGAACGAAATGATTGTGAAAACAAGCGCATTTTTACAGTGCGTTTAATACCACTCAACGTGGGTATCCTGTGGTAAAAGCTTGACATCTTTATTGCTAAATTTTGGGATGTTCCACCGAAGGGATTTTTTGGGATTTTTAGTATGTTACTTAGGTCACCTTAAACCTTCATTTAGTAATGAAATAAATTCTGTTGCAATTAGTTTGTTCTAGAGCCTAAAATTTTCGTAGATTGACTGGACTATTGATGAAGATCTGAAAAATGACGACAACTCCGAAGAACATCTTGCAACTATAAGTAAAAGCAAGAAAACAACAAATAAACAAACAAGAGTAAACGTAATATTTCGGTTCTTATATCAAACGTAACAAAGATATGATAATAGACCACTTTCATAATGGCGGCCGATTTATTTATTCTTTTATATGTATGTTAATTAGCCTCACTGGCCTCATTTTAGAGTAAAAATTCTTTTGAATTTTGCACATGTTACCGAGGCCAGTGAGGCTAATTAACATACATATAAAAGAATAAATAAATCGGCCGCCATTATGAAAGTGGTCTATGCGCTAACAATTAGGGCCACCAGGGTGACAAAGAATATTAATAAGCTAATAGTTACAACAAATAATAAGAACCGAAATATTAGTTTGCAAGCTGTTCTTTAGCCTGCGAATACAGCCGCCTCTCATCGCTCCCGGCCGCAAGAGGCGTTCGCGCGAGAGAGCGTCTGCGATTTACTTTGAGAAATTCCATACTGATGACGAAAATCTGTCCCGCATCAAGACAGGAGCGCTGATTGGCCAACTTGATAATTTTACATAATTATGCTTTAAATTATGCAGTGTTGTAACTCAATCGCCAGTTGCGAGGATTAATCTCGTCTGTCGTTAGAAACTGTACGACTCTGCGTTCAATCTATTTGTCCTATGTTTAATGTTTTGACGTTACAAGCAAGTCAGTTTCAGGCTTTTATAGTTTTATCTGCGGTGAAGAGGTTTTTCTACTTTTGGCAATTTACCGACCGGATATGGCAAGTCACTGATATTTCAAACGGCGCCACTCGTGCACGTCTGGATGAATGAACATTTATCGGCGATACATACGAGAAAGAAGAATCCCGTAATTATCATCATCAGTCTGCTTTAAACGGAAAGACTACCTTTAGACTCATGACACCGCAATGGCCGGGGTCGAAAATGGCAGTTTCTTTCGCCAATATTTTCACGGCAAAGATGGAAACAGAAATAATATAAAACCACTGCGCGCAAGGAAATGTTATCCTTTGTAACACAATACAAGGTCATACAACCCTGTTTGCCTACATCCTCATGGACAAATGAATCACAATCTTTGCTCAGACTGATCTATAAAGAACCTTCACTTGTTTCATACAAAAGGGGTAGATCTTTAAAAGACATATTGATCAGGGCTAAACTGTAAAAATCAAACTACACTTAAAACCCAGTGAACAAAGGTCACAACAAACACGCCAGGAACTAGTTGGATTTGTGATGGGCCTGTCAACACCTTTCATTTCATTTGGTTTCACCGCATGCACGTTATTATGGAAAGCCGTTACTGCCAAAAGCCTATCAACTTGAAAATCTTAGTTGAAACAGATTTTAGTATCATTGAGTTACAAAATGATATGTTCAGTTTGGAAACGATATGGTTGACTTTTGGAAAGTTATGGTCGAGTTGTCTTAGGAACGCTTCAGTTCTCGCTAGCGAGTTTTTAGATTCTCGCTAGCGAGTTTTCCAATTCTCGCTAGCGAGTTTTCAGATTCTCGCTAGCGAGTTTTCAGATTCTCGCTAGCGAGTTTTCAGATTCTCGCTAGCGAGTTTTCCAATTCTCGCTAGCGAGATTTCAGATTTTCGCTAGCGAGTTTTCCAATTCTCGCTAGCGAGATTTCAGATTCTCGCTAGCGAGTTTTCAGATTCACGCTAGCGAGTTTTTAACCACGTTCCCAGGATCTCTCTGTTTTCAATATGGCGACAGAAGGCCACATCGATTACATGCAATTTGGCTGGCGTCGAGAGCTCTGCTATTGATGACGAACTCGAGAGTTATTTTATTGGTTTTAATGATCTCTTACAACAATTACAGTCTTGTGCTGACAGCCTTGTGACTGAATGCTAAGAAAGAAAACTAGAAGAGTTAAAAAGTGCTGACGGGCCTGCACGACTCCTGCAGTTCGCAAATGAATTTTAAAACCTTCATAGCTTAGCTTTTACGTTCTTTCTTAAGCAAGACTCGAGTTTCGTTTCTAAGGTGAACCTCATCAGTTGCTCCCACAGGTGAATGTCTCGCGGAATAATATATGAATAATAATGTAAATAATGAATAATAAATATATATATATGAATAATATATCCGTTTATATGTTTTAGCTCCTTGTTTTATTCTGTTTTAGAGTTGTGTTTCATGGAGCTAGAAGGACCTCCGTTGTTTCATAATGGCGTTATCGCATCCAACATGCCTTTTACAGATATGGTGATCTGTTTTGAAAATCTCACGGATGCTAGTGATTACTTAGATTTTTTCTTATATAAGCTATGTTTCCGGTCACAGGCCAATGTTTGGCTTCCCAGATATTTAATCCCCCACCCAAATTGATATACAGCGTAGTCAGCCTGAGTTAGAAACGTGGGAGTTATGTATAGCATAATACAATTCACTTTTTTGCCCATTGCAGCTCTATTGCAACTCTATTGCAAAGGGAAGGTGAAACCAGAAGTCCATACTGTAAAATATAAATTATACTTTTAGTCTTGTAAACAAAAACAGAAACAGAAAATACTGAAACAAGGTTAGACTGGCCTCAGGCATCAACAATTACCCAAGGGGATGGGGGTTTCCTTACATTAGGAAATACCACAAGGCAAATCCCCACCTTGTCCTACAGGCTTAGTTTTCTGGACAAAACACAACATTGAATTAGAGGAGGGGAGGGGAACGGTGAGAAAAGTTGAAAAGTGTCCCAACACTTTTGACCAGCAATGTAGATTATGCATGAAAACGTTAACCAATGATAACAAGTGTAATAGGTGCAATATGAAATGAAAAAGGACACATGAGTTTACGCAGTGTAAGCCATTTGAAGTTGGCACCTTTCCAGTTATTAAACAGGGCTGTCACTTATAATTTTTTGGAGCACCATAATTATTTCTCATTAAATGCCAGGGGCATTTTAATTTACAACTTAACCTTGCAGATACACTTCAAAAATAAGCATTTTGGTTGCGAAAAACTGATCAATAAAACTTGGGCCAAAACAAAAATAATAAAAATATCCTTTACAAGGAGTGCATTAAAAAAAAAATCTGCTAGTGGATTTGGACACTCTGTCAATTTCGACCTGGAGTCCATATCCATCAGGACAGCCCTCTCAAAATTTTTGCTTAAATTAAGGCAATAATGATACATCGAATATGATCTATTGTGCAAGGCTGTCAATAACTCTGGAACGAGCATTGCAGAAATGTTTTATACCAGAATCACCATCATCTGTTAATGGATCGATGTCTGTAAAGAGCACTTGTGTCTCCTAATCTGTGAGTTGAAACTGATTTTGGGGAACAACAATTAATGACACCATCTGACCTATCTTCACTGGGGACCTCATAATTAATTCCATAGCTGTGAAGGCCTCTTACAATGTCATCATTGGCATGCATCGAAACCATGCCATAGCTCCACAGGGCTAGTGGAGAGCTATGTCCAACTGTCCTGATTCCATGGTAGTTCCACTGTGCTGTAAATTCTGCTAAGGACAGGGCTATTCGAGGCAGGAAAACATAATGCAAGACACACATATCCAGTTCACTGGTAGATTCCAAGATCCCATGATGCTCCATGTGCTTGAATATAGCTGAATAGTGACTGGTAACAACTCAATTGACCTCTCTCCACAGCCTTTCAATCCGAGTATTGTGAACACTTCTTCCTGTCAGAAAACTTCCCCTATTGGTACCACGATTTGAAATCATAAACCTTGCTATACATCATAATTTTCCACTCCACAATCACCTCTCACTTGACTTGGAAGGCCGTATTGGCTTACACCTTGCTGAAAAAATTGTAGGGCAGTGGCTGCAAAGTTATTGGTGGCACAGTTCAGATGGGTAATTGTCCTACTGTAGCCATCGATGCACCTATGAATCACAAACCACCATGCTATAAGTTTATGATTACCGTCAATGTGCCACAGAAAATTTGGTACACGCACATTATACACTCGCCTTCGGATCGCCTTGTTCCTCCGAGTTGCTCTTCCCACAGGATCTATGGTTTGTAGTCTTTCCCTCACCCTCCAACGCTGAATACGTACACCTTTGCCCCTCAAACTCCCACGTATGTAGCTCTCTCCTGCACGGGGTGTTATAGTGCCATGATACTTTTTAGCAGCTCATCCAGTTCAGTGTTTGAATCATACGTCAGAAAATTTGACATCAATATCAAATTCCTGAACTTGTCTGTACAGAGTTCTTTCAATTATATTCAGACACTTAGCAAATTTTCGCCCAAGTCATGCCAGTCTCACGAAAATTTAAAAGCTGCTCTTTAGTGACTACAAACTTCGGTCGACCGCCTGTTTTCTCAAGAGGAACATAATAACCAGATCCTTGATCAATAGATGCCTGTTCCATAATTATTTTCTGGGAAATCTCCTCCAACTTCTCATACCATAATTCATATAGCACTTTCAGGGGTTCGAGAACGTCATTTCGATGCTCAGTACTTTCACCGATTTCCAACTGGCAAATCATCCCAAACAAAATGGAAACATAATCTTCTAGTTTTCTTTCCAAGTCAGTCACAAGGCTTTTAGCACAAGACTCTAATTGTTGTAAGAGATCATTAAAACCAATAAAATAACTCTCGAGTTCGTCATCAATACGCAGAGCTCTCGACGCCAGCCAAATTGCATGTAATCGATGTGGCCTTCTGTCGCCATATTGAAAACAGAGAGATCCTGGGAACGTGGTTAAAAATCTGAAAACTCGCTAGCGAGAATCTGAAATCTCGCTAGCGAGAATTGGAAAACTCGCTAGCGAGAATTGGAAAACTCGCTAGCGAGAATCTGAAAACTCGCTAGCGAGAATCTGAAAACTCGCTAGCGAGAATTGGAAAACTCGCTAGCGAGAATCTGAAAATCTGAAAACTCGCTAGCGAGAATTGGAAAACTCGCTAGCGAGAATCTAAAAACTCGCTAGCGAGAACTGAAGCGTTCCTAAGACAACTCGACCATAACTTTCCAAAAGTCAACCATATCGTTTCCAAACTGAACATATCATTTTGTAACTCAATGATACTAAAATCTGTTTCAACTAAGATTTTCAAGTTGATAGGCTTTTGGCAGTAACGGCTTTCCATACGTTATTATAATTATACGAGATTAGCGACGAGTGATTTACGTCATCAGTATGGAATTTCTCAAAGTAAATCGCAGACGCTCTCTCGCGCGAACGCCCCTAGCGACCGGGAGCGATGAGAGGCGGCTGTATTCGCAGGCTAGCTGTTCTTGGGAGTTGTCATCATCTTGTATTTCTTACATCTGTCGGCGGGAAAGGTTGGCCTGTTTCAGAATAGCGGGTGGGCAGAACCAGCAGCGAGAGCAACGCGCGAGTCTCGCTTTAGCCTACGCGAGACTCGCGCTTTCCGCTCGTGTTCAATTGATCTCCAATCCAGATATGGACAGAAATAAACTTTCTATAAACTTGTGTTTTTTTTTTTAAAACTTTCTACAAACCGGGATGAGTTGTCCTTTATTTATTTTGCAATAGCATAAAAAGAAGCGATTACGTGACACTCATTACGAATTCAACACGCCGCTGTAATGTGACGCTTTCTGGGTCAGCAGAGGTCATTCTTGTCGTTTATTAACTGAATGATGATGGATATCTTAACCAAAAGGCAATTCAAGATTGATACGGCTTCCACGCTATGCGGTTTGTTGTGTTTTTTCATCGTATGGTTGTTTTTAAAAACAGCTAAAAGCAGCTTAAAAGGAGGGCAAAGCCGCCTCAACAAAGTGCCTCAGCAGCCGTGTTGTGATTTGAATCGCGGATTCCTCGGGCTTGCTGAATTCAACGTCAGTGGATTTATACGAGCAAAAACGACCTATGAAAGCCGGAATTTACTTCTATCGCAACAGAACCGAGGTACAAGTAATAGTGAGTCAATCTTTCGTGTTAATTGTACCATTTAGTATGTATTCCCGAGCCTAGCCCACTAATTTGCATAACTTTGTTCTCGCTCAGATGCCATAACCGTTTAATTCACTGTCTAAATGGTATTTTATTTCCAGAGCTAAAACTTTCCAGTAGGACAGCATAGTAACTAAGGTTCCCTCGCATATAGATTTTATGATCAGATGGTACATACCAGAGGCCATTTATAGCCGTCGAAGTTGGGCTACATTTTCTGTTTTATCGATAGATACAAATGTTGACATAGTTAATGTGTCCGTTGAAAAAGTTACAAGCAATGTTTTTTTAATTTTATTGTAGCATTTAAAAGAGCAAGAACAAAATAACATTTGTGCCAAGTTTCGAATTTACACGATGTCTTTTACACGTTCACCATCTTCTCAAAGTTGCGTAATAATTCTGCTGTTTTTGCGTGCCGAAAACCGTCATAAATCCAGTTTTCAAACTTTTTTAAATTTCGCCTTTTAAATAAATCGCTGGAACCCAAAACTATTTTTCCTTAAACTAGTTCACCAAAAGGGATGTTTTGGCCAAATAAGAAAAAATTCGATTTTTCGTGAGTGTCTTACGTGATTCTCGATCTTCTCGGAATATCGCTCTTGAAGTACTTAAGATAACGTATGGGGAAAAAGACTTTTTTGAAAATATATCATTTTCGATGCGGTGGATCCCATGTGCACGGCTCGAAACATATTTAAAATGGACCAGCCGAGTTATTGACAAGGAAAAGAGGTACCAAATTCAACACCAACGTTCTTCCCAGGGCATATAATCCTGCAGTAAATTTCTGCTCCTTTTCCCCATACATTTTCTTAATATTTCCTTGGAGATCATCTTGATATTCCATAAATACAGGGAGATCCTAATGGAGAATTCAAGGTGCACAGCTCGAAATGAATTGTACGAAGCTTGCTTTAGTCCTGTCACTCGTAGTAGGTTGATTCTTCTAGGCCAAAGTTCTTCCAAGAGCCATTGAGTTTTATGCATTTTAGAAGAATCTAAAAAGCCGTGTCGCCATATTTAAAGTCCTCCTTGTTTACGTGTTCATCAAAAAACGCTGCAAAAGTCGATAGGAAAGTGATTTTGGTAGTAAGTTCGTGTTCCAGTACACTAAAGTAAAAATCACCAACAATATCTTCACTTAAACCATCACTAATCATAACTACAAATAATCCAACATCACTACACGTCATCCAACGTTGCTAGACATCATCCAACATCACTAGACATCATCCAGCATCACTAAGTATCATCCTAGGCAACTAGACATCATCCAACATCACTACGCATCACACAGCATCACTAGGCATCATCCAATGTAAATAGACACCATCCAACGTTACTAGACATCATTCAGCATCACTACGCATCATACACCATCACTAGGCATTATTCAACGTAAATAGACATCATCCAACATCACTGCACTAGGCATTATCTAGCATCACTAGGCACCATCCAAGGTAACTAGGCATCATCCAACATCACTAGCCATCATCCAACATCACTAGACATCATCAGAAGTAAATAGACATTATCCAACATCACTAGACATCATCCAAAATCACTAGGCATCTTACAGCATCACTAGACATCATCCAACATCACTAGGCATCATACAGCATCACTAGGCATTATACAGCATCACTAGGCATCATCAGAAGTAAATAGACATTATCCAACATCACTAGATATCATCCAAAATCACTAGGCTTCATATAGCATCACTAGACATCATCCAACATCACTAGACATTATCTAGCATCACTAGGCATTATCCAACGGAAATAGACATCATCCAACGTTACTAGACATCATCCAACTCGTCACTAGGCATCAGTACAGCATCACTAGGCATCATCCAACAGAAATAGATATCATCCAACATCACTAGGCATTATCTAGCATCACTACTCATCATCCAACGTAACTAGGCATCATCCAACATCACTAGGCATTATCTAGCATCACTAGGCATCATCCAACGTAAATAGACATCATCCAACGTAACTAGACACCATCCAACATCACTAGGCATCATCTAGCATCACTAGGTGTCATACAGCCTCACTACTCATCATTACTAGACATCATCCAACGTAAATAGACATCATCGAACGTAACTAGACATCATCCAACATCACTAGGCGTCATACAGCCTCACTACTCATCATCCAACGTAACTAGGCATCATCCACCATTACTAGGCATCATCCAACGTTACTAGACATCATCCAACGTTACTAGACATCATCCAACATCACTAGGAATCATACAGCATCACTGGGCATCATCCAACGGAAATAGACATCATCCAACGTAACTAGACATCATCCAACATCACTAGGCATTACCCAACGTAACTAGACATCGTCCAACATCAATAGGCATCATACACCATCACTAGGCATCTTCCAACATAACTAGGCATCATCCAGCATTACTAGACATCATCCAAAGTAAATAGACATCATCCAACGTAACTAGACATCATCCAACATCACTAGGCATCATACAGCATCACTACTCATCATCCAACGTAACTAGGCACCATCCAACATCACTAGGCATTATCTAGCATCACTAGGCATCATCCAAGGTAGTAGACATCATCCAACGCAACTAGACACCATCCAACATCACTAGGCATCATCCAGCATTACTACGCATCATCCAACATCACTAGGCATTATCTAGCACCACTAGGCATCATCCAACGTAACCAGGCATCATCCAACGTAACCAGACATCATCCATTATCACTAGACATCATCAAACATTACTAGACATCATCCAGCATTACTAGACATCATCCAACGTAAATAGACATCATCCAACGTAACTAGACATCATCCAACATCACTAGGCATCATACAGCATCACTACTCATCATCCAACGTAACTAGGCATCATCCAACATCACCAGGCATTATCCAGCATCACTAGGCATCATCCAACGTAAATAGACATCATCCAACGTAACTAGACACCATCCAACATCACTAGGCATCATCTAGCATCACTAGGCATCATCCAACGTAACTAGACATCATCCAACATCACTAGGCATTATCTAGCACCACTAGGCATCATCCAACGTAACCAGACATCATCCATCATCACTAGGCATCATCCAACATTACTAGGCATTATCTAGCATTACTAGACATCATCCAACGTAAATAGACATCATCGAACGTAACTAGACATCATCCAACATCACTAGGCGTCATACAGCATCACTACTCATCATCCAACGTAACTAGGCATCATCCACCATTACTAGGCATCATCCAACGTTACTAGACATCATCCAACGTTACTTATAGGCATCATCTAACATCACTAGGCATCATACAGCATCACTAGACATCATTCAACGTAAACAGACATCATCCAACGTAACTAGACATCATCCAACATCACTATAGGCATCACACAGCATCACTGCTCATCATCCAACGTAACTAGGCATCATCCAACATCACTAGCCATCATCCAACGTAACTAGACATCGTCCAACATCACGAGGCATCATACACCATCACTAGGCATCCAACATAACCAGGCATCATCCAACATTACTAGGCATCATCCAGCATTAATAGACATCATCCAACGTAACTAGACATCATCCAACATCACTAGGCATCATACACCATCACTAGGCATCATCCAACATAACTAGGCATCATCCAACATTACTAGGAATCATCCAGCATTACTAGACATCATCCAACGTAAATAGATATCATGCAACGTAACTAGACATCATCCAACATCACTTGGCGTCATACAGCATCACTACTCATCATCCAACGTAACTAGGCATCATCCAACATCACTAGGCATTATCTAGCATCACTAGGCATCATCCAACGTAACTTGGCATCATCTACCATCACTAGGCATCATCCAACTTAACTACACATCATCCAACATCACTAGGCATCATCGAACGTAACTAGGCATCATACACCTTCACTAGGCATCATCCAACGTAAATACACATCATCCAACGTAACTAGGCATCACAGAACATCACATGGCATCATACAGCATCACTAGCTAGGCATATTCCAACGTAACTACATAACTTCCAACATCACTAAGCATCATACAGCACCACTTGGCACCATACAACGTAAATTGACATCATCCAACGTAACTAGACATAATCCAACATCACTAGGCATCATACAGCATCACTACTCATCATCCAACATCACTAGGCATCATCCAGCATTACTAGGCATCATCCAACGTAACTAGACATCATCCAACATCACTAGGCATTATCTAGCATCACTAGGCATCATCCAACGTAATCAGGCATCATCTACCATCACTAGGCATCATCCAACGCAACTACACATCATCCAACATCACTAGGCATCATCGAATGTAACTAGACATTATCCAATATCACTACGCATCATACAGCATCACTAGGCATCATCCAACGTAAATAGACATCATCCAACGTAACTAGGCATCATCCAACATTACTAGGCATCATACAGCATCACTAGGCATCATCCAACGCAACTAGGCATCATCCAACATCACTAGGCATCATCCAGCATCACTTGGCATCATCCAACGTAACTAGTCATCATCCAACTTAACTAGACATCATCCAACATCACTAGGCATTATCTAGCATTACTAGTTATCATCTGCCATCACTAGGCATCATCTGCCATCACTAGGCATCATCCAACGTAACTAGACATCATGCAACGTAACTAGACATCACCCAACATCACTAGGCATTATCTAGCATCACTTGACATCATTCAACATCACTAGGCATCATTCAACATCACTAGACATTATCCAACATCACAAGGCATGACTTTGACTTTCAAGTTTGTTTCTCGGGAAACTTTCGATGCGTAATTGGTAAATGTTATATCTTTAATATTATTCTGATGTATTCTGGACTGATATCATTAAAAAACGGTCAGAAACTCGTTGTTGTATTCTAAAAAATATCTCCAAGCAAGGGATGTCGCGGGAAGTTCACAAGTAAACAAGATAATTAATGTCGCGTCAGAATGTCTATACCGTTCAGGGATGCACCATTAGAAATGTGAAGGGGTGGGGGGGGGGGGGGGGGGGGGGGGGGGACTTCTGGAAAGGCATGTTATTTTTTTCACAACCAACAGAAGTGCAAGATATTTTTTTCAACCTTCAAACCCTTGCACGATTTTTTTTGCCGTTTTTTGGTTTTGTTCTATTGCGACCATTTCAACTGCTCAAATGTTTCTTGTTGTAGTGTCCCAACAGAACACGTTTATATTAACTATATTTATTTCATACTTCTTGAGATTTCTATTGAAATTTGGGGTGTGAAAACCCCGTTCGGGGTTCGCAGCCAATCAGAATGCCGAAACGACTTTACCACACGTGAGAAAAGCGTTTCGTCGCGTCCAATCACAAATGTTACGTAATGTAATAGGACCCTAACACGTGTTGTGTAGACATGGATTTTGCTACATTGTATGCTGTAATCTCTCTTGCTCGCTCGTGGATCTCGTTCGCAAAGCCTAGCTCGTTCGATTTCTGATGCGAACCAACTGGTGCGTAAATACCGTACCGACCTGGGCGTACGCTCGCACTGCCCATGAAGCAATCTATATGTTCAAACGTCCTAACCGATTTCAGTGGCAGTTGAAACAGTTACACAAGCAGATCAAACGATTTTTTACCCAAAGAAAGCAAAAAATTCCAACCAACCAAAAAGAAATGATACAAATAGAACATAGCCTTTAAAATAGTATCTGTGAAATGTTTGTTGTGTCCTGGCTTCGACTGAGAAGTGTGTACATTTCTAGGAAATGATAGTCGAACAGTCCCCTTTTATTGTACATGTACATGTACTCATGGCATGGGAAATCTTTATATATACTGAATGTGATTTAACATTGCTACCATATGTCTGTGGCCTATATAAAACGGTTATGTTTAAGTGCAAGTTTTTATCAGAATGCAATATTTCTATTTTATGGTTTTGCAAAGAATTCATTATATTTTGTAAATGTGTTAGTTTGGGTAAATAATATTCTTAATAGTTTTAAATACAGTGGCGTGAATAGCTTAAAGATCTCGACAAAAAGAGACGCATGAGAACTGTCACAATCCTGTTTAATGCTCTCCGATCACAAGTGATTACACAACAACCTTTTCTTCCCACGCTAGGGTTCCTAATTCTAAAATTACACATGATTACAGAGTAAACTAAACAGCTATCAGTTGACAGATCTTGACAGATCCAATCAAAGTTCATTCAGTCACGCAAGCGTCACACAATCATTTAAGTTCTCCATATACTCCCCCTATTTGACTAAGCATATGGGCAAATACATATTTAAAACTGAATGTTTCTAACGATGTCTCATTAAACGTTCATTTAGTCAAATCAATCGTCGTCGTCTTCAGCGCTAGCTATAGCTTTCATCTGCTCTCGAGCAGTCACTGCAGCTCGCTTGCTCGGCCCGAATTCTTTGGCCTCTGCATTCAGGGGTATGGCCTCTCTTTAAGTCGACACATCACAAGCCAGTTCCAGAGGATACAAGTGTTGAATGGGTCTTTCGATAAATGACTTTCCGGATCTGAGCCGCACAGCTCGTACAACGCCATCCCTGCCTTCTATCGGGGTATCCACCACTCCTAGTTTCCATTTTTCCCGGTTGCGTTCTTTGGATTTCACGAGCACCACTTCCCCTGCTTTTATATTCATTTCCTTGGTTTGATGGATAATGTTGTGTCGCTCTCGGATTGCCTTGACATATTCTCGGGACCATCTTCGCCACAAGGCTTCTTTACACTTGGGAAGGTACCTTGCACGTTTTCTGAGGTCAGCATCTTCTATCCTACTGGGATCCATTTCTGAGAGAATATTTGGCTGCCCAAACAATAGAACATTAATTAGGGGTTAGAACGGGTAGCTCAACATCCTCTTCCATATAGCCTAGAGGGCGATTGTTGAGAGTTATCTCGACGTCCAAAATGACCTCTTGAAGCTCTTTCCATTGTAGATTTCCATTGCCAATGGTCTTGTAGAGAGACTGCTCCAGAAGGCCAACTAGTCTTTCAAATTGGCCTCCCCACCAGGGCGCTCTGCTTAAGTTGAATTGCCATTTTATTCCTTGCCTGGCTAACCAATCTTGGGACTGCTCGTCTTTCTCCACCTGCTTCAACTATTTCGCTGCAGCAATGAGAGTCTGGCCATTATCTGAATAGATTTTTTTCGGTTTTCCTCTTCGGGCTATCAGGCGCTTCAAGCTTCCAAGGAACTCGTCAGTGGTAAGGTCCGGAAGCAACTCTAGGTATAGACCCCTGGAAAGGCTGCAGGCAAAGAGCACGATGTACGCCTTTCCTTCTTTGCGTCCTCTCGTTCGGTACTTGATTGGTCCAGCGTAATCGACTCCGATCACTTGAAATGGTGTAGATCCTTCAGTCCTGTCCCTTGGTAGGTTACCTGCATGTGGGTGTGCATAGGCTACCGCTTGAAACCTTTTGCATCCGTTGCAGCTTTCGATCACCCTTTTGGTTAGTCGTCTCAGTCGTGGTACCCAATACTTTTTATCGAACTTTAGCCATCGTCATACTGACTTCTCCGTGGAGAGTGTTCTCGTGTGCACTTGTGACATCATTGTGTTTAGTCGTTCATTTGAAGAACACGTTGAGCATATCAGAAAGGTACTACAACGCCTCAAATCAAAGGGTGTCAAGTTGAAGCCTCGGAAATGTAAGTTGTTTCGTAGAGAAGTGCACTACTTGGGTCGCATTGTATCGGAACAAGGATACCGCCCAGACCCAGCTAACGTGGAAGCAGTGACTAAACTTAAGGACTGGTCACCAGAATGTCTTGGTGATGTCCGCAGACTGTTAGGCTTAATGGGTTACTACCGTCGTTACATACCGGACTTTGCTCGCGTTGCCAAACCACAGTTTGACTTGTTAAAGGATGGTAATGAAAATGGTAACAAGACAAATGCACTCACCCATCCTCGACTGAAGGGCATACGAAAGGGCCAGCAGTCATCTAAGACACCAGTTGTATGGACTAATGTACACCAACAAGCATTAGAACACCTCATCACCTGTTTGGTGCAGTCGCCCATCTTAGCATACCCGGATTACAAAGAACCATTTATTCTCCATACTGATGCCTCTGCTGAGGGACTGGGCGCTGTTCTTTATCAACGACAAAAGGGGATCATGCGTGTTATTGGCTATGGATCAAGGACCTTGACCTCAGCAGAAAAGGGCTATCACTTACACGCGGGCAAACTCGAGTTTCTTGCTCTTAAGTGGGCAGTCTGTGAACAATTTCGGGATTATCTTTACTATTCTCCAGGATTCACAGTTTATACAGATAATAATTCCTTGACATATATATTGACATCAGCTCGCCTTAATGCGACCGGTCATCGCTGGGTGGCTGAACTGGCCGATTTCCAGTTTGACATCAAATACAGGCCTGGGAAAGCCAATGGTGATGCCGATGCTTTGTCCAGAATGCCACGAGACATTGACAGCTTAATGAACCAGTGCACGGCGTCCTCCTCTCAAGAAACCATAAGAACTTGCATTAACATGGTGAAATCAAGGCTGAAAGGGGATATAACATGGATATCCTCAGTAACAATGAACATTGAGCTCGTTAATCAGGATATTCAGGACACGGAAGCCCTTCAGTTCTACCGGCATACAGAGAGTAGATTATGGACAACTACGCTATGACCAACGAGCTGATCGAGACATCGGAAGAGTAGTAGCCTACAAGATTAAAGGAAGACGACCTACAAGACTGGAACGCAGAGGAGAAACACCAGGCACGAGAGTGCTCATGCGGGAATGGGAACGACTCACACTGGGTGAAGACCAGATCTTACGAAGAAGCAAGGGAGATAAACTTCAGCTTGTATTACCACAGAAGTATCGGCACACATTCCTGGAACAACTCCATAATGAAATGGGCCACCTTGGTTCCAGTCGGGTGTTTCAACTTGCTCGAGACTGATTTTTCTGGCCACGAATGCAACAAGATATAGAACTTTATTGTACAAGAAGCTGTAGTTGCCTGAAACAGAAGAAAACCAACTGTGCCAACAAAGCTCCCTTGCATCATCTTACCTCCTCTGCTCCATTTGAACTAATATCTATCGATTTCCTGCATCTGGAGCCAAGTAGTTGAGGATATGAATATATTCTTGTGATTGTTGATCATTTTACACAATATGCCCAAGCATACTGTACCAAGACCAAGTCAGCTCGAACAGCTGCAGAGAAACTGCTCAATGATTTTATCCCCCGCTTTGGAATCCCCCATCGGATTCACCATGACTAGGGCCGTGAGTTTGAGAACAAACTATTCCATTGTTTAGAAAAATACTGTGGAGCCATCAGGACCCGCACAACACCATACCACCCACAAGGGAATGGCCAGGCGGAAAGGTTCAACAAAACCCTCCTTGCCATGCTACGCACTCTTCCAGATTCACAAAAATCCAGGTGGAAGGACCATGTCAACAAGATGGTGCATGCTTATAATAGTACAAGGAATGACGCAACAGGGTACTCACCCTTCTTCTTGCTATTTGGCCGCCACTCACGAATCCCGGTGGACCTGATGTTTGGTCTTAATGAATCTCCCACGCCTACACCCAGAATATGCCCTCCCACCCAGAATATGCAAAGATATGGAAAACAGTTATGACTGAGGCATATCAGCTGGCACAACAACGTTCACAACAACTGGCGGCCAAGAATAAGGAGTTGTATGATCAAAGAACCAACACCGCTGTTCTTGAGCCAGGCGACAGGGTCCTAGTACGCAACCTCAGCGAAAGGGGAGGGCCTGGAAAACTCAGGGCACACTGGGAAGACCATGTTCATGTGGCGAGAAGGAAAGTTGGTGACCTGCCAGTGTATGAAGTTCAGCCAGAGAACCAGCGAGGTCGGACACGAACGGTTCACAGGAACCTCCTCCTGCCCTGCAATTTCCTACCAGTGGAACACTCGGCCCCTGCTGTCGTCCACCTGCCTAATTCAGGGCCTACATATAGCCTTCCACAGAGACATGACCGACTGGATGATGCCAGTGATTCAAGCGACAGTGATGATGAGTCCGAACTAGACCCAAATCAGTTTGATGTGCAGAGAGGACAGGCTGCTTCCAGTGCAACAGATGGAGCACAACAAGGACGACAACGACCCCAGCGAGCGAGACAGTCGCCTAGACGCATCACGTATGATACCATTGGTCAGCCATCGGTGTATGCTTGCACAACTGATCCCAACCAGCAAAACCTTATGGTTGAGTGGCCATATAGTGTTGTTTCAAGTACTTGGCCACTTCCAGTTGTTCTACCACACCCTCAGTGGCCTTATTCAGCACACTGGGTGATACCTTGGTGCCCTGCCCCATTCATGCTGCCAAGCTGGATGCCCTGGACAGTACCCATGATGAACTAGTGATAGACTTTGTTTCTGTAATAGTGCTTGAAATGACCCTCGTTGGACATATATATTTATTGATATTCTAGTCATTTTTTTCCCTGCCGTTTCAAACTTTGTCAGTTGGACACTTTTTGTACCTTCAATGTCGTGGAAAACATTTTTTTTCTAGAGGGGGAGTATATGTAAGATGTACAGAACTGTGGTCTCCCCCCACAGTAAGACTTTAGTCTAAGTGCGGACATGCGCAGTGGGATAGTTCTGAGACACGTGTAGCGATCGCATCGAGTGCATCGTTTGTTGAGTGAATAAAAAGTGTAACAGGAGCAATTCCTGGGTGTTACAAAACCGCATCACATCTCTGTCTGGTTCCCAGATTCGAACTTGGAGAAATGCTTGCTTTAGATCACCTGAGATAGCTACGGAATGGAAACGGTTTCTCACCAGGACGCTGGATTTGAGTCGGTTGTCCGATCTCGAGGCATTCATTCAATGATGGGGCCTTTTCACGTGCTTTTGCAGATGCATCATAGACAATGCGTAACTTGGTACTTTCAGCTGTTTCCCGGATGACTGGTTTATGCGGTATGTAAAATTCTCTCTCTTTTGCTTCACTTTCCACACGCTCCACGATACCTTGGGCTAGCTGATCCTGAATCATGGAATCATACCGTTCAAGCATCCCCGGTTGTTTTTCCAATCTCTTAGTGAGTGCATTAAGTCTCTTCAAACTTCCTGCTTCGTTGTTGAGTAAAGGAGGATGATTGCCCTTCCAAGGTAAATCAACTTCGTACCACCCTTGTGGAATTCTCTTCAACTGCTCTTTGAATTCTTCATAAACGATTCCTTGGTCTCCGACTTTCGTATCTTCTAGGCCTAACACATCAAGTCTGCAGAGGTTTTCGTAATCACAAGAGAAAGCCTGTATCAAGAACATGTTGATCAAGTCTACTTCTTTCCCAGGGTCCATCAAAAACGAGTTAGCTCCGCTATTGGCTCCCCGGTTTACCGATTCGTGGCATGCTATTTACTTTCACTCGCGCATATTCGCTGGCTCCAAGTATTAGATGTATCGGGAGTTCTGCCTTCTCGTCTGTATCGTCCATGATGACACCTTGCAGATGGGGAAATCTTGCAGCAGCGCCCGGCACTCCATTGCTTCGACATTCACCAAGTAACTGTTGTACCTCCAGTCGCTACTGGCATGTGTTCTGTTGATCCCCTGTCACAAATTGATGAATGATGTCTTCGTTTGCATAATAGGCAACCCACTTGATTGCCACATTCGAAAGCCTTGTGCTTGGTACCAGCACAGTTGAAGCACAGCTGTTTCTCAATGAGTAGTTTCTTTCACTCCGCCACAGAAGCAACTTTGCCGCAATCGTTAGGTCTGTGTCCGCTCTCTTCAGAATAAACGCATGGTTTAGACTTCGTTTCTTGCTGCTTGGCCTGGAAGGTTTCCGATTTCCTTAATGGCTGGACTCCTATAGAAGGCTTTTCCACGGCTCTGTCGTCCTGCTTCTGGGGGTTTCTTTCTGACCACTTTCTGAGGGCCAAGACCAGTTAAGGAAATTCCCATTCCTGCCAATCATCATCGGTTCTCACCAGTTCTCCTCTAATGCAAAGTGATGCTGGATGATCTCTAGTGATGCTGGATGATGTATAGTGATGTCAGATGTTGTCTAGTTACGTTGGATGATGTAAGGTACGTTGTATGATGCCTAGCAATGGTAGATCATGCCCAGTGACGTTAGATGATGCCTAGTGATGGTAGATGATGCCTAGCGATGGTAGGTGATGTCTAGTGAAGGGAGTTGATGTCTAGTGATGTTAGATGATGTATAGTTACGCTCGATGATGCCAAGTGATGGCAGGTGATGTATAGTGATGTTAGATGATGTCTAGTGATGTTGGATGATGACTAGTTAAGTTGGATGATGTCTAGTGATGCTGGATGATGGCTAGTGATGTTGAATGATGCCTAGTGATGCTAGATAATGCCAAGTGAAGTTGGATGAGGTATAGATACGTTAGATGATGCCTAGTGATGTTGGATGATATGTAGTTACGTTGGATGATGCATAGCGATGCTAGATGATGTCTATTTACATTGGATGGTGCCTCGTGATGTTGAATGATGTCTAGTTACGTTGGATGATGCCTAGTGATGTTGAATGATGTCTAGTTACGTTGGATGATGCCTAGTGATGTTGAATGATGTCTAGTTACGTTGGATGATGCCTAGTGAGGTTAGATGATGTCTAGTTACCGTGGATGATGCCTAGTTACGTTGGAGCCTAGAGATGTTGGATGATGTCTAGTTACGTTGGATGATGCCCAGGTACGTTGGATTATGCCTGGTGATGTTGGATGACGTCTAGTTGCGGTGGAAGATGCCTGGTGATTTTGGATGATGTCTAGTTACGTTGGTTGATGCGTGGTGATGCTGGATGAGGTCTAGTTGCGTTGGATGATGCCTAGTGATGTTGGATAACGCATAGTTACATTGGATGATACCTAGTGATGTTGGATGATGTCTAGTTACGTTGGATGATGCCTGGTGATGTTAAATGATGTCTAGTGATGTTGGATAATGTCGAGTTACGTTGGATAATGCCTAGTGATGTTGGATGATGCCTAGTGATGTTGGATAATGCTTAGTTACGTTGGATGATGCCTAGTGATGTTAGATAATGTCGAGTTACGTTGGATGATGCCTAGTGATATTGGATGATGTCTAGTTACGTTGGATGATGCCTAGTGATGTTGGATGATGTCTAGTTACGTTGGATGATGTCTGGTGATGTTGAATGATGTCTAGTGATGCTGGATAATGCCTAGTTACTCTGAATTATGCCTAGTGATGTTGGATAATGTCGAGTTACGTTGGATGATGCCTAGTGATGTTGGATGATGTTTAGTTACGTTGGATGATGCCAGCTGATGTTGGATGATGCCTAGTTACGGTGGATGATGCCTGATGATGTTGGATGATGTCTAGTGATGTTGGACGATGTTTAGTTACGTTGGATGATGCCAGGTGATGTTAGATGATGCCTAGTTACGGTATATGAAGCCTGATGATGTTAGATGAAGTTTAGTTACGTTGGATGATGCCTAGTGATGTTGGATGATGCCTAGTGATGCTGTATGATGCCTGGTGATGTTGGATGATGTATAGTTACATTGGATGATGCATTGTCATGTTGGATGATGACTAGTTACATTGGATGATGCCAGGTGATGTTAGATGATGCCTAGTTACGGTAGATGAAGCCTGATGATGTTAGATGATGTTTAGTTACGTTGGATGATGCCTAGTGATGTTGGATGATGCCTAGTGATGTTAAATGATGTCTAGTGATGTTGGATAATGTCGAGTTACGTTGGATAATGCCTAGTGATGTTGGATGATGCCTAGTGATGTTGGATAATGCTTAGTTACGTTGGATGATGCCTAGTGATGTTAGATAATGTCGAGTTACGTTGGATGATGCCTAGTGATATTGGATGATGTCTAGTTACGTTGGATGATGCCTAGTGATGTTGGATGATGTCTAGTTACGTTGGATGATGTCTGGTGATGTTGAATGATGTCTAGTGATGTTGGATAATAGACCACTTTCATAATGGCGGCCGATTTATTTATTCTTTTATATGTATGTTAATTAGCCTCACTGGCCTCATTTTAGAGTAGAAATTCTTTTGAATTTTGCACATGTTACCGAGGCCAGTGAGGCTAATTAACATACATATAAAAGAATAAATAAATCGGCCGCCATTATGAAAGTGGTCTATGACTAGTTAATGTCGAGTTACGTTGGATGATGCCTAGTGATGTTGGATGATGTTTAGTTACGTTGGATGATGCCAGCTGATGTTGGATGATGCCTGATGATGTTGGATGATGCCAGCTGATGTTGGATGATGCCTGATGATGTTGGATGATGTCTAGTGATGTTGGACGATGTTTAGTTACGTTGGATGATGCCGGGTGATGTTAGATGATGCCTAGTTACGGTAGATGAAGCCTGATGATGTTAGATGATGTTTAGTTACGTTGGATGATGCCTAGTGATGTTGGATGATGCCTAGTGATGCTGTATGATGCCTGGTGATGTTGGATGATGTATAGTTACATTGGATGATGCCTTGTGATGTTGGATGATGACTAGTTACGGTGGATGATGCCTGATGTTGCATGATGTTTTGGTACGTTGGATGATACCTGGTGATGCTGGATGATGTCTAGTGATGTTGGATGATGTTTAGTTACGTTGGATAATGCCTATTGACGTTGGATGATGCCTAGTGATGCTGTATGATGTCTAGTTACGTTGGATGATGCCTAGTGGTGTTGGATTATGTGTAGTTACGTTGGATGATGCCTAGTGATGTTGGATGATGCCTAGTGATGCTGTATGATGCCGAGTGATGTTGAATGATGCCCAGTTACGTTGTATGATGTCTATTTACGTTGGATGATGCCAAGTGATGCTGTATGGTGCCTAGTGATGTTGGATGATGTGTAGTTACGTTGGATTATGCCCAGTGATGCTAGATAATGCCTAGTGATGTCTATTTACGCTGGATGATGTTTAGTAATGCTGGATGATGCCTAGTGATGTTGAATGATGTCTAGTTACGTTGGATGATGTCTAGTTACGTTGGATGATGCCTAGGTACGTTGGATTATGCCTTGTGATGTTGGATGACGTCTAGTTACGGTAGATGATGCCTGGTTATGTTGGATGATGTCTAGTGATGTTGGATAATGTCGAGTTACGTTGGATGATGCCTAGTGATGTTGGATGTGTAGTTACGTTGGATGATGCCTGGGGATGTTGGATGATGTCTAGTGATGTTGGATAATGTCTAGTTACATTGGATGATGCCTAGTTACGTTTGATGTTGCCTAGTGATGCTGGATGATGTCTATTTACGTTGGATGAAGGCTAGTGATGGTGTATGATGCCGAGTGATGTTGGATGATGCCCACTTACGTTATATGATGTCTATTTACGTTGGATGATGCCTAGCGATGCTGTATGATGCCTAGTGATGTTGGATGATGCCTAGTAACGTTGGATGTCTATTTACGTTGGATGCCTGGTGATGCTGGATGATGTCTAGCAACGTTGGATGACGTGTAGATGTGGTGATGGTTTAAGAGATGATATTGTTGCTGATTTTAACTTTTATAATTAGTTTACTGGAACAAGAACTTACTACCCGGGCGCGGAAACCCCAGAACAAGCCTGCCAAAACACTCTAAGAATCGTGGAGTAGAGTTTCCTCAGACCGTGAAATAGTACACTAATAGAGGTTAGAAGATCCTATTTCCATTGTCTGTTTGACTATTGTACACTTACTACTAAAAACTTAGTCAAATTGAATGCAAAGGCAGGCTTAACGGCAAAAAGTAAGCTGCCCATTGCCTTAGAGCCAGGCCTTGGGCGTTCAGTGACGTCTGACTCGAGCATCTCTTCATTAACGAGATCCGGCAGAACCTAACCAGTGATTTTTACTTACGCGTTGTGTGGACCTCTGCATTCAAACGTTTCTATTAGAAACTGTTTCACGGTCTTAGGAAAACCTCTATTAATTGTCACGTGACGCACAATTAAAGGGCATTTTAGGAGATAATGTGCCGATCAATTCGAAAACATCAACATCTCCCCCCCCCATCCCCCTCCGCCCCCGGTATGCCCCGGACATTTGAACATTCTGTGCCCAGGGAGTCGGGAATTTTCTACGTGAAAGGCCAAACCAGTCATACCAGAGGTGGGGAATTTGAAGCGGAAGTATCTGGTGTTAAAATATGTTTCAAGTTTCGGTGCATTATTTTCAGGGACTGGTAGCCACGTTTGTTTTCTGGCAATTTCAAACCATTGTTCAAACTATACAAAGACATTTCATCGTGTTTCACGCAACAAAATGATCCACGATTTTTTGGAGCATTTTGTTAAAGGGGTTTCCGCGCCCAGCCCACCATTTTGAAAGCGAAGAAGGCCAAAAGGACAAGGTTACCCTTTCCCTGGCTGGGGTAGCAAAAAATGAAACAAAACGAAGCACCACAAACAACTGTGCCAACATCTTTTATTTTATTACACGAGACTTAATATTACACTAACCTTGTACTATAAAATTATAAAGATGCAGCTGTTGTAGAAGTTGTAAAATGAACACTTGAAGGCAGTATGTGTGTGGCAAATATGTAGGAAACTGATTTTTAACTCAGTCAGAGAAAACGAACTTTGGACATTTTTGGTAAAAATTTGTTCAAAATTTCGATTTCAATTCAGCTTTGACATTTTCTGTTCTTGGTCACTCTTCCGGTTGTTTACTCAACAGTGCCAAAGGCTTAATTTGTTTTTTTTTTTAGTATTTCAATCAGGTGCAAGACTCAGTGCAAGACAATTATGCAGACTACAGACTTCTCCTTAATCTAAAACCTAACTGGTGAATCCTAATCTCCTAACCCTAATTCCTAATTATAACCTTTAATTACTGTAAACCTAACCTTTAATATTCTTTCTTTTTTACACTAACACTCACTATAAATCCTGTACCTCTTCCCTGAACCAAGCTGCAACCTAACTCTTCTCGGTCAGCAGTCTGCATTTGTCTTGCACCAAGTCCCACATGAATTTGATCAATTGCCAAATAAAGAAATCTTAATTTCATAGCATTTTGAGTTGACTTGGAACAGCAAGAAATCTTCCTGTATTAGCATTATGTTTTGTTAGATTACATTATGTTAAAGCAGCTTAGATTACAAGCGACTTAATGAGGAAGAAAACCAATGCTCCAAGTCTCTATACTAGCACAAAATCAGTGCATTTATAAAAAATAAAAAAAAAACGAATTTTGAAAATTTTATCAATTTTTCTTTCAAAACGTTCAAATCAAAACAATTTGCAGCTCGGATAAAATTTAAGAGGTGAAGCAACTGTACATTTTCCTATTATTTTGTTCATTTCTCTGCATATCTTCAGCCAGCCAGTCAGAGAGACAACATTCAAAAGATATTGGCCATGTATACAAAATAAACTGACATACTGCCATTCAAAATTTTTTGTAAAGTTATTATCTTATTATTTTTATTTTATTATCTTAACAATAATGCCAAATACATAAAGCAATTTTTACAAGTGATTCATAATGCCACCTTCACACGGCAAACTTAAGTTGGCAAACTTGCATTTTCACATGACAATCTTCCAGAAACCTTTTATTCTCCGTCAGTCTGGGCACCTTGACAGGATGCCTTAATGATGCCTTTGATACCTTAAATAGAGACTTTCTTTTCCTCATTGAATTGTCAGCTACATCGGAATCTCGGGGATGAATAACCAACACAAGTGAAATTTAGAAATGTGAGTCAAGTCAGCGAAAATTTGCAAGCCTGGGTGAAGTTGTGTCAATTCTTTTATTTAAGGTTTCTAAGGCATCACCATAATTTTCAGATACTCCAGCTAAATACAGTGGTTCCTTTTATAGTATCGCATTGAAAAACCAGTTCATAGAAAGCAAAATATTTTTCTAAAGTTATTCCCAACATCAAAAATGGCCCAGAAACACTATAGTGACGCTTGAAAACTATAAAAAGTAATAAACGTTTTCTAAGGAAACCAACACAAAATCAACAAACTAATTAAAATCTAAAATTAAGTAAACTTACATGTAACTTTATTTATTTATTCTTAAAAAGTCCTTTATTAAAATGAGTCCGAGTTGTGGATTCACACAGAGGCATGCTTAGATTGTTCCTGTCAGTCATCTGTGGAAAAATTGATGGTATCCAGTGCCCCTATTTTTTTATGCAATGATTTACAACTCTAGCATCATAACAGTACTGTGAAAATCTAAGCTAGTTTGGATGATTTGTTTATGATGCCATACAAGCTACACAATCTCGAAAGTTAAATGGTTGTATAAAAATAGCTGTCTGCTACAAAAACCTGCTGAATTTGACACTTTAAAAAACTTAAATGACTTAATACAAAGCTAATAATTTTAAAACCCTGTGTGAGTGACCACTGCCTTACATTACTGACAGACCACGGAAAATATCCAATTGGATCACAACTGTGTTACTTATAATTTATTTTGTGCACAATTAATTTATGCAAAACGTATAGTTTATGCATGCAAGTTCAGCCAATGCAAATAATAAATTGAAATCAGAAAAGTTGATATCTGTTGATATACGATCACCGCGATTGACATCTGCCAAATTAATGTACGCATATCGCTGAGTAGTACCTCAAGGAGTTGTCAGGAGGTGTGGGTATTATGGGGATTATTTCAGAATGTTTATGAGGTGAGGAAATTAGAAATCATGCAAGATTTATTGAAAGGGATACTAGCTCAAATTACAATTATATTTTGATATGTTAATATCCTGGATACTCCACAGGAGTTTATGACAAAATTATATGTCAATTAGGTCATTGAAAGGCCAGCAGTGCAAAATGTTCCTACCGTACCTATTAAGGTTATATATACATGAACAGAGTACAGCTAGGAACAGCTTGCACATAGTGTAGATCTGCCTTGAGCTATATCATCCCTTGGCCTTTACCTTATTATGATCTCATGAGCAACAAAGAAAAGCAATTAAACAATGGTGTCATGTTTATGTACTGTTCTTTGCCATGGTAATAGTGGTGGTGGATGAGACTGGGTGGGAAAAACGGAGGGGTAGTTGAGGGGAGGAGCAGATAAGGGTCGGGTTGGGTTGTGGGTGGTGGTACTTTAAGGGTAGAAGCGGGATGGGGGCTGGAAAACACCTTCTTGACACTTCCATGAGAGAGAAGTCAATACAATCTTGTTCTAATCTTGCATTTTGTTTTGGCAATAATTACCTCGGTAATTTCTATTCAGGCTGAATTGTACATGCATAAGGTTTTGTATAATAAACAAACAGTTTAATGGAACTCATGATACACGACTCCGAGGATGTGTACAAGACACAGAAAAAATAGGTGGTCTGTGATAGTTCCAGACAGACATGGCCACTCACAAAGGTTGTTCTCAACAAAACAGTTTTTTGTTACAGTATGTGCTGTATACAATGCCGTTGGAGAAAGCTAGCAAAACAGACAAAGCTAAAATTCTACAAAAAAAAACACACGAAATTACGGTAAAACAAATCTTTGTGTTGAATTTAAAATATTTAATTTGAAGTAGACAGAATAACTACTATCATAGTCAATCATCCCATCATTAGTCCAGGAACGTCCTTAGAGGGGCTATGTCACCATTTTAAACGTTGCTTTAAACAGCCAAAAGTTATACTTATATCAATGGAAATGCAAAAATAATAGTCCATGCAGTTTTGTTCGCAATTATTCTACTAGTGATCTTTCAGTGTCTAGAGCGGCAGGTGGCCAGGATGGAAATGATTCGCAACTTGAAAAAAAGTTCAAGTTTATCGCATTTTATCTTTGAAAACTTGCTAGACCAATGATTACATGTATATGGTTTTTCCCTTCAAGAATTCATTTGATATCTTCCTTTTAGTGTTCTATAATAATTTTGTGTATGTAAGAAAGGTACTTAGTTTCAATTTGGGGCAGTTTTGACCCAGAAACGTCAAAATCCCTATGACAGTTTCTTTAAGCTAAAATGTGTTTCTTGTCTCTGCAGTGTAAGTCACCTTGAAGCTTAAGTGAACGTCTTCATTTTGACGTTCAAAGGCTTGGTTCTCTGATACCACTGTTGATGCACAGCAAGTTAAATTGCGATGGTGAAGTTGAAAATGATTCCTAGGAAACAACGACAGGGTTTTTCCTTTACAATCTGACAGGAATTTTTGGCGCGGAGTGATTCTAAACGAAAACAATCAAGTACAAGTAACGTAAAATTAGCATGCGATCATTGGAATTACCATCAATGAGTGATTTGATTTGTAAAAAAATTACAGCTCTTGGCAGCTAGCCTTGGTTGTTGTAGTGGATATGGATATGACTCTGGGGTTTGAGGCAAACCTTTTTTCTAATATTTTCCTTTCTTTTGCTGTAAAGTGTGAAAAATGTTTTACTTCATGTAATTTGAAGTGGCACAGAAAAGTCAGTTTTTTTAAATATCTAGTGCTGCTTTTTGTGTCAGGCATACAGAGAGTGGGTCTTTCATCTCTGTGGTCTTGAGTTGTTTTTATGAAGTATTTATTTTCTGGCTACTCTTAAGATCGCTAACAGTTTCTAGTAATTTCCAGTACTTAACACTTAACATGCTAAATGCAGTTCGAAAATAAAAAAAAAATGGAGGTCACCAAGCTTTTTTCTTTAGTTATAAGCACTTCAAGCTTAAAGTAAGGACATCTTTAACAGATAATACTGGTCCTGTGGTAACCAGTACATCATCAAAGAGACCATAACCTGTTCAACAATGGCTGCAATTTAGTTGATACCATTTTTGTAGCATCACCTGCTAAAAACATTGCAATATTGATCCATCAAAGAACAGGTGATGGAAAATACTGAGCTATTGCAAGCCAGGGGGTTTTTCTTACGATTGCATACTTTCCTTTCTAGTAGAATTAAATTTGGCGCCATGTGATCCATTTAATGATTGTTTTTAATGCTCACAGCTGCTGTCGTCAACACTTGACCAATCGTTAGTAAGGAAATTGGATGTTGTTGAGCTTTTGTGGAATTAAGAGAGAAATGATTGCTTACTACCTCTTGAACTAGACACCAGTAGCATAGAGTTTCTGTACTTGGTGACTTGTTGGATGCTGTTATGGAGGTAGATCTTGAAATACAGAGTCAGGTGGCAATGGCTTCTTCTGCAAGAGAGGAAAAGTGAAGTAAATCAGCTCACGTGCTGAAAGATCCACAATACTGACCTATACTGATAAACAGCTGCTATAACTGATCCATGACAAGACTGTATAACTACTGTCCTTCACCTCCTCCTGGAAGTGGTGCATCGAGTCCATCAGATGCCCTCCAGTATATTGTCAGCATTTCCTGTAAATGAATTACTGTCCCTTTTTTACACCCTTGTAGAGAGAGGTATTGGTTAATTAATAGTCTTTTAAGACCCTTGAACAAAAAGAACACAATAAGAATCACTCATCTTCACGTACAAAATCTCAACTGAAGTAGCACTGCAAGTAAGTGACAGTCGGTTGCCACAGGATTAGAACTATGATGTGAAATATGTCCAGAACATCTTTGGATTCGGAACCTGGATACTGCAGAAAAGATAAAAAAGGAACGAAAGGATGTCAGTTAATACCCGAAGACTGTTCACGACTCGCGCACAGCATGAGCCACTGTGAAGAAAACGAGACAAAGTTACAAACACCGTCGACCCCTCCTTAGGAATATAATTGTCCAAGAGGCACGTGACCAGACCAGACCAGGGTCTCTCTTCTCTCGCTCCAGGGGGCGGGAAGATGAGAGACCCTGGGAACGAGGTTGAGTCCGGCCTTATTCACCCCCCCCCCCCCCCCCCAACCCTTTTACGATGGGGTCTGGATCGACCGTGACTGGTGGTTCCAATTGTAGCCTATTGGGGCATCATCAGGGTGGAATGTATCTATGAGTTTAGTAACGTAAAGTGTTCAGGAGCTCTCTGGCTACTTGATTTATCGCGGGTTAATTTTCTCGAACTGGCGACCTTTTTTACTTGCATAGATGGAGAGAGAGCAAATGTAGGGCAAAAAAACGAGGCAGAGATTATCGTACCTAGCTAGTTTGGAAACCCATCGAAACACTGACTTCGGCAGAACTGACAGCTAACAAAGGTCGGACACTAACAGGATAGGTATTGTCATATCATGTGAATCTGGTTCTGATGAAATAATAGTTAGCATGGAGAACATTGCAACCCCTTTATATAACATGTCACCTTAGTATGGAGAACTTTGCAGAAGTAACAAAGAGGTCTTTGGGTTTGAATCCCGTTTAAGCCACAGATTTTAGTCCAGGCTTTTCACCTGTCTTCCAGTGGCCTCTTATCATAGCTAGTACTGATACCATTGCATCAACAAAAAAGAGCTAATTGGGTTTGAATGTCATTGAAGCCACATAATTTTGTCGGGCTTTTTTTTCATCCTCTGTCAGTGGCTGCATTTATAATGTTTAATAATAATTTCATAATATTTAATAATGCATTTAATTAGTTATGTCAGCGTTTACAATAAGCTGCTGTCGATTATTATTTTGATCAGCATTATTTATAATAATATTTATTCCACGGAATTTTAGAATTTTAATTTTTAAGCCCGATTTTATATTTTAATATTAATATCTTATTGTAAGGCGCAGTTGAATATTTTTATAGAAACTGCGAGGCACAAATTTGACTTTATTATTATCATTGTTATTATTATTATTATTATTATTATTATTATTATATTGAGTCAGCACCATGGTTCAGTGGGTTTGAATCCCTTTGAAGCCAACAGGGAGCTGCAGAGGAGGGATGAATAGTATCCCATGATGCATTGCATTTGAAACTAATATATCAAATATTTCGTGACGTCATCATTCAGTTGACCTGCTTGCCTCGAGAGGTTCGATGGCGAAAGTGCCGCTGCCTTGCGAAATTGTCGCTTGTTATACGTTCATTGCGTTTCAAACGAAAACTTTTACGCTAGAATTCGTGGTTCGTCTTGTGTAGAACTTATTTATCAGGAAGTTCACGTCAGTTTCGTGGACAAGATGGCAGAAAGATGAGTTGCTCTCGTTCCTCTTGCAAATGGTTGTCACAACGTGGATGCTTAATTGTTTGCTTTGCGAAATACTCCGGCGCTTGTGTCGCTAAAAACAAGCTGTGATTTGAAGGTAAGAACGATAGTGTTATTTCAGAAACGATGTAAAACATGTTCTGTCGAGTTGTTACGTACGGCGCCATGTTACCCATGCATTTTTCTCACGTTGTTACTTTGTTTACGAATTTCACTAGTTTGACGATGACAGTGACCCGATAGATGCCCCTTTTTCTGCTGTTCTACTGTGGGATTTTGACCTTGTTCCTGAAAAAGGGAAGCTGGGAAAGAGATGATTACCACAATACCTACAATTCAGTCATATGTAGCTATTTAGAACATGCTGATTACTGCTTTATAAGCATGGATTCTATTAACATTTTCACGATTCAAAGTTAGTCTGGATAATCATGGTTATTATGTGAATAATATCTAGTGTTGTTGAATAGGATTTTTATTTTTGAACTTTCTCTGACCAGAAGGTCAGTGGTGCTAGACAACAATCACTGGCAAATTGGAACATTGCTTCCAGTTTTCCTGTTGCAATGTCGGATCACATAGTTTATGCAAGTATCGGGGGATTTTATTCAGTTTTCAATCAACATTGCATGGGTGGGAGAGGGAGGGACAGGCTTAGAAACAGGCAGTGTTCCAAAATATTGTCAGTGATTGTGTTCCTATGTCATCACATTGTGTTTTTAACATGTATTTTTCCATTTGCATGACTTCACCATTATGTTGCTAGTGTGAACCAGGCTACATTCTACATTTTTCTCACTACCTCAATTATCATTGGCTAGGGCACACAGCTAGTTCTCAATGGCCTTAAATAGTGGCATCGAATCTTCAGAAGTTAGATTTGTTCATGCAGATGTGTCAGCATATCTCTAGACAGTCAGATTTACATGCATAAGTGACTTCGTGCAAGTATGCTCTCTGCATTGATAACTCTTGCTCAGTGTCATGCAATAATGATATTGTTACACAGCAGAGGCAAACAAGTAAAGGGAAAATACATGTATATGTTGTGGTGCAATTTTGTGATCAAATTTTATTTTCCTTTGTTTAAAACTCATTATCATACATTTCCATAGAACCCAAAAAAAAGGAAAATAAAATTTACACCAAGGACAAAATTGCACCACAACATATACACCTTATTCTAAAATGGCAGCCATTTTATTTTTCTTTCAAATCCATGCAAATTAGCCCTCTTGGCCTCATCAACATGTGCAAAATACAAAATATTTTTTGAGCGAAAGTGAGGCCAAGGGGGCTAATTAACATGCCTATAAAAGAATCATAAATTTGCCGCCATTTTGGAATAAGGCATATAGACTGAACTGACCTCTTGTTTTTTTTTTTCCTTGAGATTCTGTACAGTTCTTTCATTCTTTTGTCATTTAAATTATTATATTTGAGGTCACATGTTGTGCAATTTGTCTATTGTTTCTTCTCACCAACAAGAACTAAAAGAGTTTAGAACTAAGCAGACCCTTAAGTTCAAAGTTTTTCAATTGTGCATTTATTCTTATACATGTAGTTCTCTTGAATAAAATATGTATTCATTATTTTGTTTGCTGTAGTTGAGAGAAAATAACATGAATACAAAATATTTCTTGGTGATAATTTGTACTAAAAGTAGAACATACACCTGTATGCTAGTGTGAACAACTTATAAAACTTTACTAATTTTTACAACATATAGTATATATAAGTAGCATTGCTAATAAATGTACAAAATGCAATATTGTTTTTACTATTTCCTTGCTGGATAAGAAATTTATTCAATTTGGCAGGGTGGCAGGCTTAATTTCAAAGTTATGGCTTCTTTGATAGCCAAACATGGCACTGGTTCTACTGTTTCCATTTTGTTCATCTACTTAAGATGACTAGTGAAGCCTTGAGATTTATATTATATTTACTCGTGTAAATATCAACATTGCAGTGGCCAAGTGGATGAAGTCACAGATATAATCTTATAAACAGAACTGGGGAAGAACAGGTGATCCCACATATATTTTTGAACTAAGATATTTCCATCCAAGTACGTGCAGTAAATACTTTGTCAAACTAACTGGCTGACCTGTGAAACCTGCGTTAATCCAGTACCACAAAGGAAACCCTGGAGGTTGCCAACATACAATAACATATTTATTTCTAAAATGGTAACATTTGAGCACTTTTTAACATTTAAGGTAGTTGAACACAGTCTGTTCAGTAGGGTAATGTCACCAATCAAGCTGGATGCTCTGCAAGCACAGCAATCTGGATAACAAATGAAGAATGATCTTGGTTTAAAAATTCTTACAGACATTGACATGAGAATTGTTCTGACTTTGTTGGAGACAAATGACTAGAATTTGTGACAATAAATGGCTGCCATGGCAAAATAATACCCCCCAGAAATCTATGAGACTGTGTTCAGCCACCTTAAGGCATACAAGGGTCTGGAAGTTGTGCCAGTGGCCGGTGAATTCGTTGCCGGATACTGGTCTGATTTCATGCAGGGAGAAAAGCACAACCAGCACAAGTTATGGATGCATATTCTCTGCGATTAATCCGCAAGCGATGTAATCAGAGAGGATGGCATGTTAGGTCTTGATCGTCTTCTATTCCAGCTGGTGGCTGGTCAAAAGATTAATATTCTTCATCTGCTCTGAACCATTCATTCCAAGTCCAGTAATAGAATGGAAGGTCTGTTGACATCCACTTTGAAAACTCCCTAAAATTTGGCCAAATGAAAAATAAATAAGTTTACTTCATGTTCTTGCACTGCTGTAAGTTTACTGTAATTTTTTTTTCTTTACCGTAAACCAGTCAAGACATGATAATTCTCACTAAAAATAAAATTGTATATTTCACTTTTTAACATAGTCAACACGAACTAATGATTTAATTACTTTTACAAGTAATTAGTACTTTAAACACCAGAGCAGGTCACAACATTTCATGATCATGGTATTACAAAGTACAGACATATAAATATGTTAAACACAGATTCATTTTTTGACAGATGATTATAACAATTGGACACCTGCTAGCAACCTTGTGTGTCCTTGGTACTTAAGAAGTGAAGAGAATCTTATGACATTTTTAAAAGTTGAAAAAAAATCTTAGTTTTAAGCTGTCTTGTTAATTAAGGGTCATGACAACCAAACTCCACATTGTTAAATGAACTTATAAGCTTATGCAGTCACTTTCCTTATCTCAAAACCACACAAATACTACAGACTCAAAACATTAAGTCTACTGAACCTAACAGTACTCACTTGTCAAAAGTACACTTGAGAATGTGCTTGCTTGGATGTGCAGAGCACAATCTTTCCAGAAATTGTGACTTGCTCTGAAGGCTGGTCGTTGTGTTCTCTCAGAAAAGCAATATTTTGGGTCCATTTTTGCTAGCCCCACGAACTCAACTAAGGCTCTCTCTTCCTCGAAAGACCATTTGTGCAAGCGCACAGGTGATTTCATTCAAGAAATGGGTGACTTGCGTACACTAGAACTGATCACCTGGTATAAGGCAAACAACAAGAATAAGAACAAAAAACAATGAAACTTACAAATAATGCATAAAAATACAGGAGAGAATACCAAAATGCACGCAAACTGTTCATACTGTAATAGAAAGGTATCTGTGTAATAAAATAGGAGAGGTTAATGTTCAAGTGTGCATGTATTTGCATGTATTATTACGGGAAAAACATACGATTAATGTAAACAAAAAAAAAATAAGCTTGAACATGTAGTACGAATTTCCAAACACATAGAAAACTCACTCTGTGTCTTGGGCTATAAACAGAACAGGATTGCAAATCAGTAGACTGAATATTTTGATTTGAATTCTCGACATTTTCTGTCCAGAAATCCAGAGGCTTTCTGATCCGGCTTTCTTGTGTATTCCTTTGCCTTTTTTTCTGCTGGCAGGTTGAGCCAGTGGAAATGTGTCTTCTTTCCCACAAAGAAGAAGAAGAAGACGACGGATCCATGAAACTGAAAGTCACGAGAGTAGATATCATCAGGGTATAAATCGGAACATTTTCTTGTAATTTGTTCCATTTTGTCCATAAAAAAATTGAATTTTTGAATTTTAACAAAATAACCGCGTAGAATAAAATAATTTTAAATAATATCAATGACCCGCGCTTTTGAAACGGTTTATGAAATCGAAACCTTGAACTAGACTCGTGAACACAACAACAACATGCATGTACGTGTCTGAAGCAGAATATTATGAAACGTGTGAAAATTAGTCAACTTTTGACCCCCAAAACATGAACTAAACGCGGGTTCTTCTCGGTTCTTCTTCGTCAAAGCATATATCTAGGTCTATTTTATAATAATCAAATCAATATATGGAAAAGCATCGATTCGTTATCTGCATAAATATGCATATTCATGACCTCGTCGCGGGTCAATGGCCACAATGTCATTCGAATGATATTTACCACAGTAAATTTAAGCATGTTCAATTCACGATCTGGGCTATTCAACGGATAAAAATAAATAAAAAAACAACCGGGAATTAAAAAATACAATGTTCTTACCTTTTCGAGCAAAAAAAACGAAGAATTAAACGAAAGGAAGGAGGACCTTTTCTTCGCCGAGAGCCGCCATTTTCGATGTCTTGCTGTGATTATTTCTTGCGGTGCAATATGGGATACTATTCATCCCTCCTTTGAGGGAGCTGCAAGTTGTTTACCTACAGTTGAGACGAGTGTGGTGATTTTGTCCCCAAAAGGATACTAGTTACAGTCCAGTCTGTGTTCCAATGTTATCTTTACGTTGAGAATCAGGTGGTAATAGCTTTTCCTGCAAGAGAGGAAAAGTGAGGTAAATCAGCATGATAAGACTAAAAGTATAACTACTGCCCCCCTCCCCCTGGAAGTGGTGCATCGAGTCCATCAGATGCCCACCATTATTTTGTCAGCATTTCCTATAAATGCACTATTATCCCTTTTTTATACCCTAAAGAGAGAAGCATTGGTTAATTAATGGTCATTTTAAGACCCTTTAACAAAAGGGACACAGAATCAGAATCACTGATCTTCCCATACAAAATCTCAACTGAAGCAGCACTCAAAAGTGACATTTGATCGTTAACAGGATTAGCATTATGATGTGAAGTATGTCCAGAACATCTTTGGATTTGTGTTTGCTGAACGTATGGCAGTTGGACGGAGACACAAAAACATTGTTTGCAGCAGGTGCCGCATATAAAAAAAATGTTTGCCTTTAAAGATTTTCCAACCATCCCCCCCCCCCCCCTCCCCCCGTAAAATAAAACAATGGACAGTCCTTAAAAAAAGAAAGTAAAGGATGTCAGCTATACCCTAACACTAAAGAAAAGAGAACATGTAGGGCCAAAAAGAGGTAGAGATTATCGTACCTGGTTATAAAACACGTCGAAACACTGACTTCTGGCAGAACTGACAGCTAACAAAGGTCGGACACTAACAGGATAGGTATTGTAATGTCATGTGAATCTGGACCTGATGAAATAATTGTTAGTATAGAGAACATTGCAACCTCTTATATAACATGTCACATGAGTTAGTATGGAAACATTGCGCAGTAACAAAGCGGTCTTTGGGTTTGAATCCCGTTGAAGCCACGGATTTTAGTCCGGCTTTTACCTCTCTCTTCCAGTGGCCCCTTATATAACAGTTCACATCACTTCGGTTAGCGTAGAGAACATATTCCAGCAGTAACAAAGAGGTCATTGGGTTTGAATCCCATTAAAGCCACATATATTTGTCGTGCCTTTTTTCATCCTCTGTCAGTGGCTGCTGAGAAAATTGAATCAACACCATAGTAGATTCGGTTTGAATCCCATTGAAGCCAAAAGTTGTTAACCTACGGTTAAGGCGAGTTTGGCGATTTTGTCAATAAAAGGATACAACTTACATTCCAGTCTGTGTTTCAATGTCATATTTGCGTTGTTAGTTTAGATTTTGCCTCTGATCGGCTGTAGCTGACGGGTATTGGTCCTGCTCACTTAATAACTAAAAGAAGCTCACATTAATATTTTAACCTAAAGCATGTGGGCTACCATCGTAATTGAAATTATGGTTCTTCTTAAGACTTTCCGCTCTTCACACGATCATCACTGCACTTCCCTCTCTGCTATCGTTGTTGTGATTCGTTTAATGACCTTGTGATTACCGTCAAAAGGCTTCATATGCGTCTTGATTTCGCACACCAAAAAAGGGATAAAACCATTTAAAAAAGAAGCACTTCTCTCTCTGCTATCGTTCAATGATGATTCGTTTAATGACCTTGTATTTACCGTCAGAAGGCTTTATGCGTCTTGATTTCGCACACCAAGAAAGGATAATTAAAAAAAGGTTGTTTAGTAGCGATGTCTGACTGACCAAAAAAATCTGTTTAGATACTGCGAGATTTTCCTGAAATTAAAACTTTGGTTAGAAGAAACACACATGACACAACAAAAATACACCAGTTGGCGAACTTTTATTTTCAATTGCGTTTTATTATAATCATCATTATAATCATCATTATAACTTATATAATGTTCCTAAAATAAAAACATAATTTGCTAATCACAAAGGACAAGAATGAAGCACAGTAAACATACTTTTATTTTCTATCTTTTTTCGCAGTCACATTTGTTATCACATAATTTGCACACTCTAATTAATGTACTCTTTTGAGAATGCCTAATAAGTACAAGTTGAGCCGGATTCGTCGATTGTTGCTGAAAGATTAAAAAGTTAATTGTGAAGCAAGCCTCTAATGACGCAAATAAAACACACTGACGAACTGTTATTTCAAATTTTATTCCCAACAAAAAAGCGCCGCGTAAGATGGCTTACACTCATGTCAGTTTGTTACACCGCCATGCGCTAGCGATCGCAAGTTGAAGTACGTGTTCAATTTTGTCGAATGCGTAGAAGCTGAACCGAATAAAAAATGAACGGTTTCGTATGTAGCTGAGGGTTTCGCCGAAAAAAAAGTTGATTAATTTGAAAAAGAAATGACGTTTTTTTCCTGAAATGTAATCATTGGGTTAGTATTGTCTCTGAAATAAAACCATCCGTTAGTATTGTTGCTCACTTAGCTAAGTAGATAATGTTTTAGAATAAAGACACAAGACACACCAGGCTTTTAACTTTGAATATTTTATTTTTATTTTTAATTCAGAGCTTTTACACTTGTCTTTAAATATGACACAGGTCTATTAACTATCCATGAGGGGGTGCGCTCCTACGTGAAACATTTAGCGTCCAGGAAACCGAAGAATATTTTGTAAAGGAATACCCCAGGGTCCCCTAGACGGTATGCAGGGGTCATCTCTCAGTTTGTTATCGAGACTTTCTCGATACCAAGCCTTCAAATGTCCTCAGTTGAATTGTGAACTATTTTGTTTTCGAATTCGGGCCGAATTTGTAAACAAAATAGAATTACAGCCGACAAAATAAAGGGATCGAAAGCGAAAATACCGAAATTTCGGATCGAAAGCCGGACCGAGCTTATGTAGAAGACAACACCGATCACAACCATTGCTATCTTTTAAGATACTACTTGTCAAAGGTTACCGTCAGATTCACCGACACGACTTACAATCACGGAACACGATTTAAGCAATGATTGTGAACTGGTGTTATCTCCTGCAGTGATACAACTTCGTGGCTGTATCACGTAAAACAATAAATGAACACACTGCCAGACTTTTATTTCCAACTTTATTTACCACGTAGTTAATTAGCCCTACGTACCTTAAGCCAGCGGTTGTCACTGACTGCTCATCCATGTTCGTCGTGGGCGTACGTGGCTGGTAAATCGGACGCTGTGGTCATCTTAATGAGGCAACAAGGTCTGACTTGGAAATGTGTGTCGGCCGGCCAAGTAGCACGTTTTCTCGATGGCGTTATTAAAATACATAAACGGAGTCACTTAAAATATCGCAGTTCAGTCAAGAATGTTTCCACTTCAGATAAAATAAATTTACTAGTTTACTAGTCAAGACAATTAACGCCATCGTGAAAATGCGCTATCAATTACCACGAGAAAGTGATAAGGTTTTATGAGAAAACCCTTCTATGGGTTTCTGTTATTATCCAGCTGGACGTTAGCTTCAAGCTTCAGTTCAATAAAGTTGGGAGCGGGCTATTTGTCCAACAACATTGCCGTAAAAACAGCTGTAAATTTAATATTGCTATATGCTATTTTCCTTAGCTATCTATCAGCTTTGCTGACTGACCGACCGACCCCCGGCTCCAACTTGATCCGATGATTACTGCGTTGTAGAATGGCGTTGAAGGCTACGTACGCTTACAATTCGCCACTCCAGAAACCGTGGGGAGACTGAGCATCAGCTTCTGAAACTAAGATTTCTGTGATAGTTTGGGTGACTAATACGAGTTGTGATTGGTTAACGTTGCCTTTGGAAACCATTAACCTATCGTAACTAACGCTGGTTACCCAAACGATCCCAGAAAGCCTAGTGCCGAGAGCTGATGCTCAGTCTCCCCGCAGTTTCTGGAGTGGCGAATCTGTAAACGATCTACACTATGGCGTGTGCATTGTCCCATGATACCCCGCGAGCTAAAAAGTCACGATTAACCTGTAATCCAATCTACGCTGGCAAATTTAGCAAAGTGCTACTCCCTCTGTTTATAACGTCGTATAGAGCCTTCATTGCTTTTTGTTTTTTTAACCAAATGCCGTGCAAATGTCAAAATCTATCGTTTTGTAAGCCAATTTTGTTGTATAGCCAATTACAAAGAGGTAATAGCTAACCAAAAATGGCAGCCTGCCTAACTATCTGCCTGTCACTAGAGAGGCCACTAAACCTGTAAGGAGTGGCCAAATAAGGTCTCCTTCCAACAGTTGAATGGCCTGCAGCCTCCAGTTTACTAAGCCTTGTCATAATTAACATATCTGGATGAACCTTACGGAAGAGAAAGAGAAAGAAAAAGAAAAGAGAAAGAAAGCTTCACTTGATACAGCGCTTGGACTGTCAAGTGAAACGTATTTGATCAACTTAATTTCGCGCAACTAAGCGGGAGAACGAAATGACAACGACGACAAAAACGTATTTCCGAAAAAAGCCGAAGTGAAGCCGAATCAGATTCGGAGAAAAAATTGAGCCGATCGAATACAGTACTCGAATAACGTGTAAAGAAACCCAAGGCCCAAATGAAAGGAAAAAGGGGAAAAAAGGATACCATCCCAGGGATCCCACTAGTTAATTAAAGTACAACTAAGTTAAGCCGAATAAGAAGTTCGTTGACTTCTGACCGAACGTGTGTGCGTCAGTGAGGTATGCGTTGTAAGGTTCATCCAGAGCTCTATTTACCCACCATTCCCAACCCACAAGGAATTGACTGACCAAATTACCGAGATGACCATTGGGTGTTCTGTGGTACCGGCGATGAACTTTGGGCATGCTGTGATACTGGGATGACCATTAGGCATGCTGTGATACTGGGATGACAATTGGGCGTGCTGTGATGCTGAGGATGACAGTCATTGGTTGATCTGCACTGGTGGTTGAAACAGTGTGAGCCAAGTACAAATGACGCTCAGGAAGTAGAAGTAAACTAAAAATCAAGAAAAAAATAATTACTTCACGAATTACAGTGTACTCCCGTTGGTATCTATTCCATTTTAAAGATAACAATCGATAGTCTCGGGTAGTCCAGCACTTGTCCAAACGATGTCTGTGATTCGCTAAGAAAGCAATAGATTAATTTTGTCCCGCTGGGATAGGGATTAGGGATAGGGGCATTGTTCAAGTGATATATCAATTGTATTGTTCGCCAATCACAGACATCGTTTGGACAGCTACGGGGTCGCCCATAGTCTATGTGAGCCAAATCGTAAATTCAGACCCTCCCCTCTCTCAGGCGTTAAGCTCCATCAACCCCTTACCACATGCGTCAAACACCCCCACCGTCCCCTTCCTCAAAGGAGGACACTTGAAGGGATAGATTAGACTGAGGGACCAACAGGAAATCGGGCACCTTACTGAGAATTATATAACGTAAATAATGGAACAGTTTATTAGCTTTCTGTTAAGGTTAGGGTTAGCAGTTCATATCGTTAAAGTGCACATGAAGTGAAATTTCAATACCGTTTCGTTTATGGATTTTATGTTGTTTATATCCCTTTATTCATTTTCAGTCTTTTTTTCCTCTTTTGCGCGAAGATGATCCACTGTTTTTAGCGGTTTTAAATCTCCCGCCAGTTTTAAATCTCCCGCCGTGGCCTGAAATTTGCGACACTTTGAGCGCGGCCGAAAGGGTATTTCTTACGTCATTTGTGTGTTTGATAACAACAAAACATGGCGGAGAAGGTAAGGAACTCGGGGCTAAAAATACGCGTCTCTTTCGGCCATGTTTAATCGAAACAATCCTTCCACAAGTTGCCAAAACGCCACTTTAAAACGAGTGACGCGCTCAGTTGTAAACACACTAATTAATTACGTCACTAGAACCCAGGTCCTTGTCTAATATGCCCAACTTGCGTCGCTTGTTAAAGTATGTTCCTGCCACTTCAAATGACTTATTTTCCTATTTAAATAATTCTTAACACAGCTATTTTCAGATTACCGTAAGAAAATGGTAGTGAAATTTCACTTCATGTGCACTTTAAATTTAGGCCTAAATAACCCAAGAAGCTAGGTGGTACCCTGGTAGTGTAGGAGTCCGGTAGTGTAGGCTCTGTAAGACTAAGCCTAGCTGAGGTCACAGGTTGAATCCTGAAGGAGATTTTTCACTTTTTTTTTTACACTTAAAAATTAACGTTATATAAGTCTCAATAAGGTGTGTGGGCACCTGTATTGCCCTCTCATCTATCCCTTCAAGTGCTTCCCTTCCTCCAACGCCGTCTTATTTGTGAGGTAATTAAGGCGGATGACTATGACATATCACTGGCTCAATATCTACAGCCGATCGACAGAATGAAAATTTGCATATTTCCTCATATGGTGTAACTCGTTCAACGCTTTGCGTATTCGCGAGTTAAAAATGGTGGTTTGGGGGCCGATTACATGGCAAATTTCAGCCCGGGTTAGCATAAGATCCCATCCGCCTAAACCACCTCGGACACCTTATTGAGACTTATATAACGGAGTAACTGGTTAGCTTTCAGTTGAGGTTGGAGTTAGCAGTTTATATAGTTAAATTTACGCCTAAACAACTTGGTACGGTAGGCTATGTAAGCCTAAGCTAAGCTGAGGTCACAGGCTCAATCCTGAGTGGGGATTTTAGATTTTCTTTTAACACTTAAACATTTATTGAAAATAAAATTCTGACTGTCGACATTACGTTATATAATTCACAATAAGTGTCCGAGGTGGTTTAGGCGGATGGGATCTAATACTGATCTTCAGCCCGGTTAGGCGGGCTGAGATTTTAGCCCGGTTTCTTGAACGAACCTTCTTAAAACGACGTTTGCGATTACATGAAGAAAGTTTCAGCCCGGGCTGACATTTCCAGCCAGGTTTTTGAAACCGGGCTGGAAATCTCAGCCCGGGCAAACGGGCTGAAAAACCTCATGTAATCAGAATGAAATTTCAGCCCGAGCTGAAAAGCGAGTTCACCTTGGGCACGCGCAATGATTTGTTTGTCAATGAAACAAGATGGCGGCTACGGCTGTCAGCCCGGACCGAAATTCGTTAAGTAATCGCAACAAAATTCCAGCCCGCCTACCGGGCTGTAATTCGCCGTGTAATCAGCCCCTAAAAAGGCTTTTAAAGGGATTTTTTAAAATAAAAGTGGTAAAAGAACATAACAACCACATATGAAAGTCAGTTCAGAAAATCTATGAAAAAATCTTAAATTTATCCGTTAAAACTACAATTCAAGAAAACGTGCTTAAAAAATGTATGCCGCTCAGTTTTAATTCAGTTCTACCAACGAGTTAGATGTAAAGTAGGTCATATTTTCCTAGCGGCTTTATCCCATTGCTTTCTGAAGGAATATTTTCCGTGTATTTGACTTCAGGTCCTCTCTGCATAGTTGAAAATTTGAAAAACGTGGTGCGCATTTCGGTGAAATAAGAGTTTCTTTTGTTGAATGACATTGGCTGCGGCCGCACTTCGTGAGTTAACTGGGTTAATTTTTTAGTAACCCGGTTAAAATAACCAGGTTAAAATAACTCGGTGAAAAGGTGTTTGTAATGAAATGACCGAGTTTATTTTTGTGAGCGGCCGCACTTCAGAAGGTTGAACTTTGAACGTGAGAGATTATGTTATCATTTGCTGGCGAGAGCTACACAAAATACGATTAATGAGCGAAAACAATGCCTCTGCACGTGCATTTTACATATTGGCTGCGGCCGCACTAGAGTAGTTAACCGGGTTATTTGCAATTAATTAATTAAAATTAACTCGTTTAACAAAATTCCTGATGCGGCCGCGTATTTTTTGCGTTCACCGAATTTTAACCGTGTTAGCGGTTCTCATGGAAATTAATTAAAGAACAATAGATTTTTTTGACCGGGTTTATTAGGTTTATTTAAACCACCTCGCTAGGTGGTTTAGTGCAGGTTAACTTTCCCGATCTGTCAATCATCTTCGCTTAAGCGGTAATTTTTGGCCTCCTGTTGAATTCGTAGACCTTCGTAGGGACGACTTGCAATTTCAAATAGAGAAAATAAAAACAGTCGTGTGTTTATGTTCGATCGAATAACAATATGTAAAATGCACGTGCAGAGGCATTGTTTTCGCTCATTAATCTTATTGTTTTGTGCAGCTCTCGCTAGCAAATGATAACATGATCTCTCTCGTTCAAAGTTCAACCTTCGGAAGTGCGGCCGCTCAGAAAAATAAACTCGGTTATTTCACTTTTCACCGAGTTTTTTTCACCGGGTTATTTTAACCGGGTTACTAAAAAAATAACCCAGTTAACTCACCAAGTGCGGCCGCAGCCATTGTCATTCCCTGAAATAACGAAGAAAAAGTCCAAAGTTTTTGTTGCTCTTCGCGTGATTTTCAATACTTATTGTTTTTATAATTTAAACCCGTGAGGTATGTTTGAGTCTTTTGACGTCACTTTCTCCCATTCGCAACCAAGCCTTGGAACAAGGTTGATTAATGACGGCCGTAAATTCTCGGAAATAAATGTTAAAATAAAATGACTTCTGATGTTCACAATGGATTGAAATTTAGCAAGATGAGTAAGAAAGTCTAATAGTACACGAAATGTAAAAAAAATGAAAATCAAAAATTTGATCATAGAGGCACTTTAAGATTTGGGTCCTTTAGATTTGTCTTTAAGAAAACAAGTGGATACATTGGAGCTCGTTTTACGCTTCTTATCCTGCAAACAAGTATAGAGAAATACCTTGAGCAAGTTCCTCCTTCGCTTTAGCGATGTTACGATCCCCCAATGCTTTCACGGCTGCGTTGAACGTCTTGAGAATCTTACGGTTAAAGTTGAACTGCTGTTCGTTCCCTCTTTTCTTGAAAAACGTAGTTATCTGGCTGAACCTCAACCGAAATCTGCGACGCAAGATCGGAATGCGCTTGTATTAATACATTGCTCTCGAGACCCTTAATCTGGGAATTAACAGCAGTGAAGATGGCGTTCTTCTGAGCTTCCAAAAACGCGCTTAGCTCTGGCGAAATTGCAGTAACTGCAGCAGCACTGGCTCCATCTTGAGCCATTCCAAAAACAAAAGTCAACTGCCTCCAGCGAAGAGCACCAAGAGAAAGAATTAACATACGACAACTCCTTTGATACACTACCAAATCCCTTGATACCACATAACGACAAGGGCATATTTTCCCGCTAATTTATTCAAAAACGCGGAAAATTGAATTTTTTTGGCTTTCAGAGGATTCATTTTATAAGCCGCTCAGCAAAACACTGACAATTAATTCAGAGCAGCTCGCGGCTGTGAAATGCCGTAAAATGGTGGGAAATTTTCGCGCGCGCGATTAATTTATAGCGGGAAAATGAAAAAAAGGCCCGCTTGCGGAAGTTTTAAAGTTGTATATACCTAATTCAATAAAGGTTGCTTTGACAATTGGTCATTGGTAATTGGTCATTGGCATTTGGGCATACGGAACACAATGCAATGCTTTGCTTGAGTGACCGCCAAACAATAGCTTCCCAATGCCCAATTACCAAAGACCAAAGCAACCTTTTTTGAATTAGGTGTATAATCGTTCATTTGAAGTGTAGATAAACAACAATTAAGCTTACCTTTTAGAATGTCCGTGGCTTTGAATTGAAAAGCAACGCGCATCCAACTTGTTTCCACTTTCTGCAAGCAAACATTTGTCCTAAATTTAACGAAAAAAAAAACATTCTCACAACGTTCTGTTCAAACAAACTAAGCAAAGCTAATATGGTCATTATTGAATTATCAAATCAAAGAAGTGACGAAGACGCGACAGCTAACAAATGTTTAAAAGTGTCTTTTGGAAACTCATGCAGTATCTCACCATACGTTTTCTCTCTGTTTTTACTCTACTGCAGTCCTCAAATTTGCTGCTGAATTCATTGTCCTTTTCTGGTGTGTTCTGCCTACTTTCGTTTACACTCTGGCGAAAGAGTTAGAAAATTTTGTTGTTGACTTGGCGAGTTGTCGGTCAAATATTCAGCTGAAAAGTGCGCGCTAGATCACCTCATTGCACGTGCTCAATACTCTTCTCTGATTGGCTCGTGGATACTATAGAGCGTTTTCGCTCATTCCCGTGGGACTCAACTGACAAAGGCCATGGCAGCCATGTTGGTGTTCCTAACAAAAGAAGTTACTTAAAATTCTTTTGTACGGGAACACCAATATGGCGGCTATGACGTCACGTGAAAACGCTCTATGGCTTCCACCAAGGGTGATGGTATTAAAATTTCAAAGAGATGGGAATAAAAAGTATTCTCTTTTTAAGTTCGTTTTGTTGATGGTCTGGGAATGCCTGATTAAATTTTTATTGTTTAATTCTACAGTTATAGGAAGGAACTTGATTCTAACGTGGCTTTTGTTTTTTAAGTGCATTTTTGCGAAATGTAAACCGCAGATTCATGTCCAGAGGCTCGTTTCTCAAAGTCCCGATAACTTCCGGACCCGGAGCTAAATTTTAAAATCGGAATCTATAGGGTGTATTAACCCCCCAAACTGATCGGAATTATTTCGGCACCTTAGAATTTTATTGCTTAGCCTTTAAAACCAATAAATGTGCATCTATTCAGACTGGGCTTTTTTAGGCAATTTGTGACTGGGCGGGGGCTCCTCGGAGCCCCCCTCTATATCTCTGGAACCAATAGGGCTAGGACCATGAAATTTTTTACACAATGTTCACCTCCATACAAGGAAATCTCACACCCAGGTTTGACCTGCTACACCCTATTATGACGTCACAATTACGTCACTTTTTGTTTTTCCGACGTTTCTTTGATATTTTTCCATCCAGATACTTAAAATATCAAATATAACTGTAAAATCATCTCTTTAATATTAAAACATAATAAATACAAACAAGGACACACTTGTAAAGCGAGAAAAAGCAATAAAAAGCGATAAAACTATAATTTTGAAATTATTGTCCGCCATCTTGGATTTTCTTTTTTTTGTTTAAATTAAAATTTAAAAAATATCTAAAAGAGAAAAGGATCAGAAAGTATAAAACACGTATCAAACTAATGTCTATTATCCAAACAATGAACTTAGAAGTGTTATTTAATAAATAGTACAAAATGTTTGTCTATAAGTAAAAGAGAGCAAAAATTTACCTACCCCTCCCCCCCAAATATTTGATGTTAAAAATTTTTGATGTCTTTTAAGAACTTGTCCCAAGAAAAAACTATTTTAACAAGAAAATGCACTATAAGTCGAAGAACAAGATCTTAAAATAAAAAAAATTCACCATATTTTAATATTTTGAAAACCTATGTATCAAAAACCGGTTGCCATGGCAACATGGTTAATCACACTGACATGTTATGGATACCAAAATATCCCTAGATAAATTTTAGGAAAAGTCAGAAATCTTCAGCCTCATAGCTATTTCGGTGTAAGAGTTATCACAATTTTACTGGAGGGGGGTTCGAAAATCCCCCCCCCCCGCCCAGTCTGAATAGGGTTAATGTGAACATTGCAGACAGAAAATAGCTTTCCGGGAAAAATTACCGGGATATTTGAGAAACGGGCCCCTGGCGTGCGTTTCTTAAAACTCCCGAAAGCTGTTTTTAAAATTAAATTTCTTTCGAATGGCGATGGAGTTTTTATCCCGCAAATCAGCGCAGCGTTTTTAGTAAACTTGGATTTTTTTTCTAAGCTTAATCAAAGAATATTGAATCCTTGTTTGTAAACTTACTGCACATAACACAGCTTTTCGGGCCCGAAACGTTTACGGGACTTTCGAGAAACGTACGCCTGGGTCTCAATTTAAAATGATTTCTTGGATTTTTCTTCCAAAAAGTTGAAACTTGAAAATTGGCCCAATTTTAGACCCCTTTTTACACTCAGCATTCGAATACAACCAGACTCCTTTGTCTGTGAGATCCATTTGTAATTTACTATAAATATTGTTCTTTATTTCTTAAAAATCGCAAATCTGAGTCGTAAGCGGAGTCATAAGCTCGACGGATTCGGAGTCGGAAGAATGAGAACGTCCGGTTTCATTTTCTTCTGATTATGACTCCATAATCTTCTTCCGATTCCGTCGATTGGATTTTCACTAGATCGTAACGCTCTGCGCTTCTGATTAAGACTCCGACTCCGTCGTTAGTCAAAACCAGCCTTAACGAAACTGAAAATCACACACGTATCCACCTACACACAGCAACGCGGCAGCTAGAAAGAAAAGAGTCGAGAAAACATTTTTAACCATAAAGCGCAGGCTTGTCAGCAAGCATTTTTAAATCTACGAATACAGCCATTTTCCATCATTCTTAAGTTGGCTGCATTCGTTTCTTCAAACAACTAAAAGAAGAGTCGAATTTGGCAAAATACATTGACGCTCCTATTGACTTCTATAATACGGATACTTGGTTCTGTCGGGACCTTAATGTCGGTAGATTGGTTAGACAGTAACAGCAATCTTGGTTGGCCTGTGCAACAGCTTGATTTATTATGCTCTCTGTGGAGTTTTTTTCTACTTCTTTTATTTGACTAAAATGGGGATTATTTCTCTGTTAATTACCGTGAATCCTCTATCAAGCCCTCCCCCCCTCAAATAAGTCCCCTTTTTCCTTCACAACCAAAGCAATAGACTGTATTATGAGTGACAGGTTCGATTCTGCGTGGGACTTTAGTGTCAGCCAACTCTACCAGAGGACCACCAAGCTGTGACCTGCTGATCCAGCTAATCCGCTTTTTAAACACATAAAAATTTTATGATAGATTTTTGAACGATAGTGTCGACTTTACTCTATATAATTCTCAATAAGGTTTCCGACCTCCTTTCGAGCTATGGAATCTAGACTCTACCGATGTATGAGTAAAGCAAGCTTTTTTGACAAATGAAGTAAACATAGTTCCATTGTATATGAGAAGGGTTTTACTTGTAACCTCGAAAGCATTTAAAATTTAATGTTCAAGCACCCCAATCTAGTCTCCAGGGTCTCTCTACTGTGGACAAGGTTTCAGGCACTCCTCCTTGCACAAGTCATAGTTAATAGAATAAACTGGTTATGAAACTCAGTCAGTCCTTTGTTATATGTTTTTGTTCTCCATTTCTTTTGTTCGTTTGCCTTGACCCTGCACAAAACACAAAAGGTATTGAAATGCATATGAGCAACTGACCAGTAGAAACATTTGGGATCACACGTTAAACAAAACAATGTGCAGGGTCACGGTTCGTTCAACATAAAACAAAGCAGCTTTGTACACTCTTTTTGAAATTTATTGAGCTTCATAACCAGTTTGTTCTATTAACTATGCACGAGTGTTGTGCAGAGCTGTGGAGAGCCCGAGCCTGCCAGCTATATTCGCGAGCTTTTGCAACGAAATGCTACAGCGCCGGCGAACGAGGCATCAAGGCTAAAACGAGATGCTAATTAATGCAGATTTAAGTAAAGTACATGTACATTTATGTCAATTAAAGACAAATGTATGCGGAGTTGTGACATGCAAATTTGGCGCCCAGCAAGAACACGCTAAACACTGAATGATAAAAAAGAATTGCTTGCTGTAGAGACGCCTTTACGATTTGTTTTAGCGTAAAAATTTTGATACGTATGGTTATACCACTAATAAACTCTTATATACATTATGACAAATAAAACTCTCCAGAGAATGCAATATCTTAATATCTTATCTCCGTTAATAAGTGATTTTGTTTGTACAAAATACTACAATGTGCAAAACCGGCTCGTTTTCAGCTACAGTTTTAGTTTGTGCTCCGAATGGATTTCCTTTGCTGTTTTTACCGAATCGGAGGACGTTTTTCACTGAAGTGAAGCGCTGCACTTGGGTTTTCGTCAACTGGCATCTGAGAAGTCCTAAAAATGAAAATATGGAGGCTCAGTGAGGAACTCGCATACCAAACTCGTCCCAGGGCCTTCTCCGTTTTCTAAATAGCAGGGCGGGCATTGAATCAACTGGACAAGGGGTCAAGCCCAAATCATACCGTTTAGAAGGACGTCGGACACCTTATTGAGACTTATATAACGGAGTAATTGGTAGCTTTCAGTTGAGGATGGGGGTAGCAGTTTATATAGTTAAATTTAGGACTAAGCAACCCGAGAAGCTAGGTGGTACAGTGGTACGGTAGGCTATGTAAGCCTAAGTCTAGCTGAGGTCACAGGTTCAATCCTTAGTGGGGATTTTAGATTTTCTTTTTTACGCTTAAAAATTTATTGAAACTAAAATTATAAGCGTCGACATTACGTTATATAAGTCTCAATAAGGTGTCCGACGTCCTTCTGGACGGTATGATTTAGTGACAACCTGGACAAGGCTGCCAAAGAACTCATATCCTAGAGCATTTTATCGTGTAAAACATTTAGACAACGATTTCAGATAAGCAGAAATCAAACACGACTGCATATCGCTGGAAATAACCTCTGCAAACGCCATTTCATCGTGCGTCACGTGACAAAATATACTTGGAGTGTTTTGACAGAATTGTCTAGGGGTTTATCCGCCCGGTCCGCCATTTTGACGTTTTGAAAGCGTCCAAGCAGGGCCTGGGACGAGATTACTCGCATACACAACCTGCCAAAATGGTCGTGACTAGAATGGATACTTCAAAATCAGGTTGAACCACCTAGGACACTTATTGAGAATTATATAACGTAATGTCGACACTTAGAATTCATTTTCAATACATTTTTAAGTGTAAAAAAGTAAATCTAAAATCCCCACTCAGGATTGAACCTGTGACCTCAGCTAGGCTTTCTTTCTGTCCACTTTCTGATGGCCAAGACCAGTTGAGGAAATTCCCATTCCTGCCAATCATCATCGGTTCTCACCAGGTCTCCTCTAATGCCTAGTGATGCTGGATGATCTCTAGTGATGCTGGATGATGTCTAGTGATGTTAGATGATGTCTAGTTACGTTGCATGATGTAAGTTACGTTGTATGATGCCTAGCAATGGTAGATGATGCCCAGTGACGTTAGATGATGCCTAGTGATGGTAGATGATGCCTAGCGATGGTAGGTGATGTCTAGTGATAGGAGTTGATGTCTAGTGATGTTAGATGATGTATAGTTACGCTCGATGATGCGAAGTGATGGCAGGTGATGTATAGTGATGTTAGATGGTGTCTAGTGATGTTGGATGATGTCTAGTTAAGTTGAAGGATGTCTAGTGATGCTGGATGATGGCTAGTGATGTTGGATGACGCCTAGTTACCTTGCATGATGCCCAGTGATGCTAGATAATGCCTAGTGAAGTTGGAAGATGTCTACATACGTTGGATGATGCCTGGTGATGCTGGATATCTAGTTACGTTGGATGATGCCTAGTGATGTTGGATAATATGTAGTTACGTTGGATGATGCATAGTGATGCTAGATGATGTCTATTTACATTGGATGGTGCCTCGTGATGTTGAATGATGACTAGTTACGTTGGATGATGCCTAGTGAGGTTAGATAATGTCTAGTTACCGTGGATGATGCCTAGTTACGTTGGATGATGCCTAGTGATGTTGGATGAAGAGTGGTTGTGAGTCTAAACTTTTGTTCAATCATTGGCAGTTTTGGAGAGTTGTTTCGAGGACGCATGTTTTAGCAAGGTAAATGTTGTTGGATTTAGTTGGATAATGCCTAGTGATGTTGGATGCTGCCTAGTTACGTTGGATGACGCCTAGTGATGTTAGATAATGTCGAGTTACGTTGGATGATGCCTAGTGATGTTGGATGATGTCTAGTTACGTTGGATGATGCCTAGTGATGTTGAATGATGTCTAGTGATGTTGGATAATGCCTTGTTACCTTGGATGATGCCTAGTGATGTTGGATAATGTCGAGTTATGTTGGATGACACCTAGTGATGTTGAATGATGTTCAGTTACGTTGGATGATGCCTAGTGATGTTGGATGATGTCTAGTTACGTTGGATGATGCCTGGTGATGTTGGATGATGTCGAGTTACGTTGGATGATGCCAAGTGATATTGGATGATGTATAGTTACGTTGGATGATGCCAGGTGATGTTGGATGATGCCTAGTTACGGTGGATGATGCGTGATGATGTCTAGTTACGTTGAATGATAACTGGTGATGTTGGATGATGTCTAGTGATGTTGGATTATGTTTAGTTACGTTGGATGACGCCTAGTGATGTTGGATGATGCTTAGTTAGTTGGATGATGCCTAGTGATGCTGTATGATGCCTAGTGATGTTGGATGATGTATAGTTACGTTGGATGATGCCAGGTGATGTTGGATGATGCATAGTTACGGTGGATGATGCCTGATGATGTTGGATGATGCCTAGTTACGGTGGATGATGCCTAGTGATGTTGGATGATGTCTAGTTACGTTGGATGATGCCTAGTGATGTTGGATGATGTCTAGTTACGTTGGATGATGCCTAGTGATGTTGAATGATGTCTAGTGATGTTGGATAATGCCTTGTTACCTTGGATGATGCCTAGTGATGTTGGATAATGTCGAGTTATGTTGGATGACGCCTAGTGATGTTGAATGATGTTCAGTTACGTTGGATGATGCTGAGTGATGTTGGATGATGTCTAGTTACGTTGGATAATGCCTGGTGATGTTGGATGATGTCGAGTTACGTTGGATGATGCCAAGTGATATTGGATGATGTATAGTTACGTTGGATGATGCCAGGTGATGTTGGATGATGCCTAGTTACGGTGGATGATGCCTGATGATGTTGAATGATGTCTAGTTACGTTGAATGATAACTGGTGATGTTGGATGATGTCTAGTGATGTTGGATGATGTCTAGTGATGTTGGATGCTGTTTAGTTACGTTGGATGACGCCCAGTGATGTTGGATGATGCTTAGTTAGTTGGATGATGCCTAGTGATGCTGTATGATGCCCAGTGATGTTGGATGGTGTATAGTTACGTTGGATGATGCCAGGTGATGTTGGATGATGCCTAGTTACGGTGGATGATGCCTGATGATGTTGGATGATGCCTAGTTACGGTGGATGATGCCTGATGATGTTGGATGATGTCGAGTTACGTTGGATGATGCCAAGTGATATTGGATGATGTATAGTTACGTTGGATGATGCCAGGTGATGTTGGATGATGCCTAGTTACGGTGGATGATGCCTGATGATGTTGAATGATGTCTAGTTACGTTGAATGATAACTGGTGATGTTGGATGATGTCTAGTGATGTTGGATGCTGTTTAGTTACGTTGGATGACGCCTAGTGATGTTGGATGATGCTTAGTTAGTTGGATGATGCCTAGTGATGCTGTATGATGCCAGTGATGTTGGATGGTGTATAGTTACGTTGGATGATGCCAGGTGATGTTGGATGATGCCTAGTTACGGTGGATGATAACTAGTGATGTTGGATGGTGCCTAGTGATGTTGGATGATGCCTAGTTGCGTTGGATGATGCCTAGTGATGCTGTATGATCCCTAGTGATGTTGGATGATGTCTAGTTACATTGGATAATGCCTTGTGATGTTGGATTATGCCTAGTTACATTGGATGATGGCTAGTGATGCTGTATGATGCCGAGTGATGTTCAATGATGCCCACTTACGTTGTATGATGTCTATTTACGTTGGATAATGCCTAGTGATGTTGAATGATGCCTAGTTCCGTTAGATGGTGCCTCGTGATCTTGAATGATGTCTAGTTACGTTGGATGATGCCTAGTGATGTTGAATGATGTCTAGTTACGTTGGATGATGCCTAGTGATGTTGAATGATGTCTAGTTACGTTGGATGATGCCTAGTGAGGTTAGATGATGTCTAGTTACCGTGGATGATGCCTAGTTACGTTGAATGATGTCTAGTGATGTTGGATAATGTCGAGTTACGTTGGATGATGCCTAGTGATGTTGGATGATGCCTAGTTACGTTGGGTGATACCTAGTGATGTTGGATGATGTCTAGTTACGTTGGATGATGCCTGGTGATGTTGGATGATGTCTAGTGATGTTGGATAATGTCGAGTTACGTTGGATGATGCCTAGTGATGTTGGATGATGCCTAGTTACGTTGGGTGATACCTAGTGATGTTGGATGATGTCTAGTTACGTTGGATGATGCCTGGTGATGTTGGATGATGTCTAGTGATGTTGGATAATGTCGAGTTACGTTGGATGATGCCTAGTGATGTTGGATGATGCCTAGTTATGTTGGATGATACCTAGTGATGTTGGATGATGTCTAGTTACGTTGGATGATGCCTGGTGATGGTGAAAGTTCAAACGCCATGTACTGTGTATACAAACACACGATGTTTCCTGTGTTGTTCTGCCGGCGTGAAACATAGCTGAAATCTGTTCGAAGACTTATGCTTACAATCAACTCGACTAACTGTTCAATCGAACTCACCTGGATATTCTCGGTGGATTGCAAAATTGTTTACTTGATCCCAAAATCCAAAATAATTGCTTTATGATGCTGTATGATGCCTAGTGATGTTGGATGATGTATAGTTACTTTGGATGATGCCAGGTGATGTGGGATGATGCCTAGTTACGGTGGATGATGCCTGATGATGTTGGATGATGCCTAGTTACGGTGGATGATGCCTGATGATGATGGATGATGCTTAGTTACGTGGATGATGCCTGATGATGTTGGATAATGTCTAGTTACTTTGGATGATAACTAGTGATGTTGGATGATGTCTAGTGATGTTGGATGATGCCTAGTTACGTTGGATGATGCCTAGTGATGCTGTATGATGCCAAGTGATGTTGGATGATGTCTAGTTACGTTGGATGATGCCTGGTGATGTTGGATGATGTCGAGTTACGTTGGATGATGCCAAGTGATATTGGATGATGTATAGTTACGTTGGATGATGCCAGGTGATGTTGGATGATGCCTAGTTACGGTGGATGATGCCTGATGATGTTGGATGATGTCTAGTTACGTTGAATGATAACTGGTGATGTTGGATGATGTCTAGTGATGTTGTATGATGTTTAGTTACGTTGGATGATGCCTAGTGATGTTGGATGATGCCTAGTTAGTTGGATGATGCCTAGTGATGCTGTATGATGCCTAGTGATGTTGGATGATGTATAGTTACGTTGGATGATGCCTGATGATGTTGGGTGATGCCTAATTACGGTGGATGATGCCTGATGATGTTGGACGATGTCTAGTTACGTTGAATGATAACTGGTGATGTTGGATGATGTCTAGTGATGTTGTATGATGGTTAGTTACGTTGAATGATGTCTAGTGATGTTGGATGATGCATAGTTACGTTGGATGATGCCTAGTGATGCTGTATGATGCCTAGTGATGTTGGATGATGTCTAGTTACGTTGGATGATGCCTTGTGATGTTGGATTATGTCTAGTTACGTTGGATGATGCCTAGTGATGTTGGATGATGCCTAGTTACATTGGATGATGCCTAGTGATGCTGTATGATGCCGAGTGGTGTTCAATGATGCCCACTTACGTTGTATGATGTTTATTTACGTTGGATGATGCCTAGTGAAAGTGCCTAGTGATGTTGGATGATGTCTAGTTACGTTGGATGATGCCTTGTGATGTTGGATGATGCCTAGTTACATTGGATGATGCCTAGTGATGCTGTATGATGCCGAGTGGTGTTCAATGATGCCCACTTACGTTGTATGATGTTTATTTACGTTGGATGATGCCTAGTGAAAGTGCCTAGTGATGTTGGATGATGTCTAGTTACGTTGGATGATGCCTTGTGATGTTGGATTATGTCTAGTTACGTTGGATGATGCCTAGTGATGTTGGATGATGCCTAGTTACATTGGATGATGCCTAGTGATGCTGTATGATGCCGAGTGATGTTCAATGATGCCCACTTACGTTGTATGATGTTTATTTACGTTGGATGATGCCTAGTGATGCTGTATGATGCCTAGTGATGTTGTATGATGTATAGTTACGTTGGATGATGCCTAGTAATGTTGGATTATGTGTAGTTACGTTGGGTGATGCCTAGTTACGTTGGATGATGCCTAGTTACGTTGGATGATGCCTAGTTACGTTGGATGATGCCTAGTGATGTTGGATGATGCCTAGTTACGTTGGATGATGCCTAGTGATGCTGTATGATGCCGAGTGATGTTGGATGATGCCCACTTACGTTGTTTGATGTCTATTTAGGTACGTTGGATGATGCCTAGTGATGCTGTATGATGCCTAATTTGATTGATATCTTCTCCATGTGTGTTCTTGGCATCTCAACTATTTTGTCACCAACTTTTTGATAGCTTTTGTGCGACAATGTCAGGTATTTTCTTACTTTAAGAGGAAATCTAATCATAACTCCATCTCCATGACGATCAAAAATGTGACTCCAGTTATTTGGAAGTTTACATTTGTTAAAGTCAATCTCTTCTAAGAGAGTCCAGTTTTTCTCTGCTGCTGCTCTTCCTCTTCCACAAAACAAATACTTAAAAACATCATGTCGAACCTCTAAACACACTTTCTGCTCGGGACCCTTGTGTTTAAGTGCTTCCAACAGAGTAAGTCTCGTCCTGTCGACGCAGCTCTGTACAATGTCTCCTTCAGGTCTTGGAGAATTAAAGTTTCTGGAAAAATAAATAAACATCAATACATTTTTACCAAAAATGTAGAGCATGTAAGTGTAAATTGCAGATTTAAATTAACATGCATCCAGTAAATAACAAAGCAAATGATAGAAGAAGCTTCACGAATGATTGATAATGCAATATGTACTACATTTACTTCTTTATCACAGTTCTGTAACTAAGTTCATTTAAGTTTTATTTAAGTGCCCATTAACTGATCTTTTTGACCCGTTGCTAAGGAAAATTTCTTGTAAAATAACTTTGTCACATTTAGTCATATCAGAGTTATTTCATGGGTTTTAACTTGTTCCTCATTGGCAATACCAATGATGACGTCATCAGGCCATGCCCATGGTCACGTGACTTATTTCGAAAAAATCTAAAGGCTTGTCAGCTTATTACTTTATCGGAATTTTGTTCAGTAATTTAATTTTTTAATTTATATTCCCTTTTCGTTATGCATAGATTGTGTTTAATTTCCAAAAGGTAAAATTTTGACAGAAGTGCAAAATTTTGGAGAATTCGTAATTTTCTAGAAAAGACGTGATTCCTCAAAAGGAATGCATAGCGTTGTTTCCAACCGTGGTTTAAATGGTAGCTCGATGAAAAAAAGTGTATTTTATGAAAAATCACATTTCCTTTAGAGTTTAAAGAAAACCGGAAGTGTCCCACAAGTCAACCGGAAGTTACTCTTTCAACGCATGCGCAGCTCACTCGACCAGACTGAAACGATCTCCTGACTGTCTCCTGACTGCCATTCCGTCTGTGTTGCAATAATAGGGAGCTTAAGCAACGACGACGGCAACGCCAAGGAAAACGTCACTTGAAAAAAGGATTCGCGCTATTTTAAACTAATTGGCAGTTGCTCCGATTTGTTTAGTTTGTCTAATGTGTCTGGATTGTCCAGGAGCTGAATTTGAAGGGGTGGCTTTCCAGTTCAAATGGAGAAAGGAAAATTAACCGTCGCGTGTTCACGTTCTCCAAAAAACCTATAATTTGTCATTTGACGTTGTTGTTTTGCAGGGAACGGCAAAGAAATGTACCAAAATGTAAAACGCACGTGCAGAGGCATTGTTTTCGCTCATTAAGCCTATTGTTTTGTGCCGTTCTCGCTGCCGTCGGCGTCGTGGTTGCGTAAGTTCCCTAATAGAGAGCTTAAGCAACGACGAGACAACGCCATGGAAAACATCACTTGAAAAAAGGATTCGCGGTTTTTAAAACTACTTTGCAGTTGCTCCAATTTGTTTAGTTTGTTCAATGTGACTGGATTGTCCAGCAGCTGAATTTGAAGGGATGGCTTTCCAGTTCAAAAAAAAGGAAAATTGACCGTCGTGGGTTCACGTTCTCCACAAAACCTATAATTTGATCATTTGACGTTGTTGTTTTGCAGGGAACGGCAAAGAAATGTACGAAAATGTAAAACGCACGTGCAACACGTGCAGAGGCATTGTTTTCGCTCATTAAACCTATTGTTTTGTGCCGTTCTCGCTGCTGTCGCCGTCGTGGTTGCTTAAGCTCCCTACTTTATATTGACTTGAATGTTGTGAAACGAAACGAAACAACATCTAAAATGTAAACAATTTCCGAGCCATTTAATTGTTTAAATTTCCCGGGCTCGCGCGATAAAAATGGCTTTTTCGCGGAGACTGACGCCATTTACCGGAAGTGAAATTTCACTTCCTTAGCAACGCGCGGAAAAATCGGTTAATGGGCCCTTAAGCTTATAATCATATCCATATTAAATTTTTATTAACCGAAGAATTACCTCAACAGAAGAGGGGAAAGGTTTTCTTCTGGTTCCCAAGTATTTTCAAAGCTACTATATATAGCCCTTCCATTTTACGAGGAATTTTGTTCCCTAACAAAAGATATCTAATTAGTTTTAATTTAAGGTTAAGTTAATATGCAACACACACAGAGAAAAAGCAGAATGTCTTACCTCCGAGTCTTCCCGGCTTGGTATCAATCGCTCTGCTTCATATATCCCGAGATTTTTACCACGAGACCTCTTTTTCTTCTTTCTCTTAGGAAATAATATATCGCAAGAACTTAAATTATGGAAAATATCGTATGAAACACGTTCTCGCTTAGATCGAGTAGCAATGGCCGCCATCTTGTATTTCAGTGAAATGCGATACACCGCTGACTCAAACCCAGGGGCTCGAAATGTCCCCGATTTCTGAGTAGTACTGTAGCTCTTCCAGACCTCTATTTTTATTGGCCCCGTAGTACTGTAGCTTCTATTGTGTTTAGGTCTAGGGCTATTGTTTGTGTTGTTTAACCTATTGTTTCGTTAACCAATTACTGAGCTTGTTTGGAAAGGTACAGCCTCTCCCCGATTTCTGGTGATGGCATTCTCGTCCCCAGAGCTCCACGGTTTTTTTTAAATTGCGTCTCGTGTAGCTCTGGTAACGGACAAAAATTTGAATTTTTTGATTGGCCGTTTAAAAATGAATGCGCAACAAGGTAAAAAATGTTACGCCTCTACGCATAAGGTTTTACTTCCGGTTGAATTTCAAATGTTGAAGTCCTATGACTACATTAACAAAACCAACGTTTTAATTTCAACGCATTCAAAGACCAATGTCACCCAGTTTTGTTTGATTTAGCAGGTAAAGATACGGCTGCTAAATTTCAAAGTATAACAGGATCTGATTGTCGCTAAATATGAGCGATTCGTTTCCGAAAATAATCAGTATGTGTCTTGGAAGACGAAGCTATAAGCGGCCACGAATATTAAAGGCCGGCACACACTAGGGGACATGTTGTGGGGACATGAAGCGGGGACAAGCCCTTTTGTGTGCACAGCAAAGGCGCATGTTGCAGGGACAGTACGCAAGCTGGTGCACACAAAACGGATTTGAGGTATAAAAATCTTGAAAGACTGCTACAGAATGCTCGTGGGATAATCAATTGCGAGTTTTTATTGGTTCATTTCTATTTTGTAGCGGGGACAGTTTGCAAGAGCAGTGCACACGATGCGACATTGAAATGGGGGTCATTTTGTCCCCGCTTCATGACGCACGAATTCAAACCAGCTGAATTTCATGCAACATGTTGCGGGGACAAAATTGTGTCCCCGCAACAAAACTTTTTCGCAAAAACGGGGATGTCACACGAAGAAAATTGTCGCTGCAACATGTCCCCGCTTCATGTCCCCGCAACATGTCCCCTAGTGTGTGCCGGCCTTTAAAGAAGTATGTTGCTTGCAACAGGGACGAGTATTAATTAAAGGAGAGGCAGAAATCCTGAAGAAAGCCCACGGGTGAAAAGAAATATTACCCATTTTAAATAATAACAACAACAACGCTAATCAGCACTCTCGTAAGCAAGTTATATTTTCTTTATTAGGTAGTACTCTTTGCTACAACTTGAAATACAAATATAGGGAAACGAAGGTCACTCGAACTCAATTAAAATAACATGAAACGAATGCAAAACAAAAATTCCTCGACATTTCTTACTACTGTTCGATGAAATAAGCCTAATCAATGACCACAGCGTGTCCATCAACAAACTTAGCTGTCCCATCAACTGAGTTTGGTCGGATATGATAGCGTTCAGTGGCGAAACGATAAATACACAGCTCCCAAACGAAAGAAATCGGTTGACTTATCGAGGAATTTCTAAACCCAGTAGGCAAAATACGAAGACAATCTTTCTTCTAAATAACAGCAGTACGTAAAGCTTTTCTTCTTTCCTTTATAGCGCGATGTTTTCCTGTAATTGTTAAGTCTTGTACAGTCCTTTCGAACGCCATTCCACACACACAACATTCTCGTCTCCAGAGCTCAACCAAACGAAACGAGGGCTCTGGGGACGAGAATGCACGCACGAAAGGTTTTTTTATTTCCGGTTTCTGGCATTGAGCAAGCGCAATAGTACGTTAATGCATTAGGCATGCGCTAACGGATGTCGTGGATTTTACGACATCCGGAAGGCACTGTTACCAGAGCCCTTCATTTTTTCCGCTGACCAAACGAAACGAAGGCTATGGGGACGAGAATGGGTTAAACCAATCAGAATCCGTCTACTGCGCACATGTCTGGGTTTTAGGGGGGACTAGAGAGAACGGTTTGTCACTCGGGAAGACTATCAGATTTCAAACAAATATGGCCTCTTCTGTACTGTACACTTCATTTTTTCAGACGCTCATTTCCCATTACCAAAATGTAAACACGCCTTTTAAGACTTTGAAATGGTAAGAAAAAGTCCTTAAGACGATTTGTATGCCTTTGAAGTGGCGGTTAGAGAGCTGAAAGCGATGAAATCTTCCTGTGAGGATCAGCATCCATTTATCACAAAGCGGGACATGTCTTCCTTCAGAATTCATACTCGAAGCGCAAAGCGACAGATTTTGCTAAGAAAATAACTTTGCTAAGAAAATAACATTTTTGAATGTCCATTTACTTTGTAAGAAACGTTACATGGACTGTTTCTTTGTGTTATCAGTGGTTTTTGAGAAATATTTAGAAAACTCGGCCACACGAGAAATTCTTCGACATTTGCTAAACAAATTTGCTTGCGTTGCCGACAGTTTCCTCGAGGCGATAATTTAACGCATTTTGCTCTTGACACTAAACTAAAAGATATTTGAATAAAACTTTCAACTGAGAGAATTCGTTGTCCTTTTTCCTGTGTAAAGGCAAATTGCGATCAAACTTGTTCGAATGTTTTCTTCGTGAAGTCAATAATCACGGTAAAGGCACGCTAGTAAATATGATTAAGTTAAATAGCGCTTTCTAAAATAAAGTTTGCTTTCAAAATTTTTTGATTCGCGAAAACATTATGAGAATCATCCTTACGGATAAGAATGGCATTCTATATACACAGGAAAAGTCGGAAATATTAGAAAACACTAGATATAATAAAGCAGGTTGCTGAATTTAAATATTATTTTGTGACGGTTTATGATATAATTCGCAGACGCTGGCGCTCCACACTGCAGTTAGGATAAATAAATCGCCAAGCCTTCCGGAAGCAGAAAATCACTGAATTCTGATAAGCGTTTAACTCTTTTATTCAAGGGAAAGACATTTTCATTCAAGAAAATATGAGTTTCATTAAAAAATTTTGACCTTTAGAACAAATATTTTGGATTCATGATCATGAAAAAACAGCGCGCGATCGAATTACATTTCACACGAAATTTGCATGAAACGAAGTGTATTTGCGACAACACTTTGAAAAAACTGTAAAGCCTGGAAAAAACTGATACATGGCAAAATCAAAGCAGTTATTTAAGGAACTAGCTTTATAGAAAAATTTCATTTCGATTTGGTCTTGAAATCACAGGGGTTTTTCTCATGATGCTTCACGCAACATTTATTTTTAAAATGTTTCACCAATTTATAGCACTCATCGTCACAGTTTTGACATTATAAAAGCAGAATCTCCTGAATCCGATTACTTGTACTTTTGTCATTACCTGTAAATTTAGGGCTTCCAAAAATGTATTGGAAATCCGGGCAGGAGGAGGGGGTCTCTGGGCTTGGAAATCCAGGCGAGAGGGGGGTCTAGCGGGCCAGGAAATCCGGGCGGAGGGGGAGTGGTCAAACAACCTTGCCATCCGTCGGTGGGAGGGGGGAGGGGAGGGATTCTTTCTGGAATAACCCAATGTAATAGAAACAATTCACGGTTTGGGACGTATAAGACTAGTGTGGGTTTGATCGGGAATCAATAAATTAAATATTCAAAGCGAGTACAGAAAAATCGGTAGCTTCAGTCCAAATGTCTTGAGTGATGATGCAATGTGTGTCACGCAAAATTCGTTGAGGGGGGAGGGGTGCGTGACCCGTTTAAAATAAACCATAAAACTTTCTTACGCAAACGCATGAGTATAGCGGGCTACTGGTCACTACTCCTCTTGTTATTTTTTGTGTTACGTTTTGCATGCAAATTTATGCACGCATATTTTAGTTTCATTATTCCCGGGCTCCCGCTTTTCCGTCGGTCAACAGGAATTACGTAAACAGTAACGCCACCAAAACAACGTCATGGAAGCGTCACACCATCATGCCGCCAGCCCCCAACCCACCCTACATTAATATTAGTATTCACATTACTTATATATTAGGTTCCGACTAATCGCTGACTTCCTTGTGGTAGCCTTCTTCATAAAAGCAATTAAAAATAGAAACGCGCTTTACACAGATAGGCATAAAGCGTAAGAGATGATTCTTTGGAACATGCGGTTCCTTGTCGTCTTGTCGCTTTAGAAAAATTGCTTCTTTTGTTCTGGTACATTAAAATACAAGACAAATGTTTCTTACGCATGCTCATGACAAACATTTTCCGTCATTTGGTCTTATTGGTGTATAAGTCAGCCCTGTATTTCTCCCATCGAGGTGAACGTTGCTTTTTATATACACAGCATACAACTTGAGGCCAAATTTGTCTCTATTCTGAAAAACTAAGAGTTATTTTTAATCAGAGTTCTTCCGAGGCAAAAATGCCAAACATCGATCTCTCGCGCTGGTAAGCATATTGTCAATTTATTCCCTTTTTTACTGCCGATTCTTTACAATGCCTGTGTCGGAGCAGTCCTCGCTGCCTGTGGTGAGTAATTTCAAGACTTTTTCAAAGAAAGAACAACAGAAACACACGGCAAAACGGCGTCGCTACTACAGCCCATCGAATTTAAAAAAAATGAACTTCGGGACTGGACTTCTGTGGATTATGAACTGTGGAACGCGTGTCATATTAATGTCGATTTTTACTGACTTCATTGCTTTTTTAAGTAGTCTTTTCAAATGTAACATAAATAATTCACGGCTTGGAAAGTAATAGACTAGTGTGAATTTGATCGGGAACCAAGAAATTAAATATTAATAGCGAGTACAGAAAAATTGGTAGCTTCAATTAACGCGTCTTAGAGTCCCATGCGCACGAGTATAGGCTACGTGTATCCTCTTGTTGTTTTCATCGAGGTAGAGTCTACCTTCTATAGCTCAGAACGAGGTCGGACACTTATTGAGAATTATATAACGTAATGTCGACACTTAGAATTTTATTTTTAATACATTTTTAAGTGTAAAAAAGAAAATCTAAAAACCCCACTGAGGATTGAACCTGTGACCTCAGCTAGGATTAGACTTACATAGCCTACCGTACCACTGTACCACCTAGCTTCTCGGGTTGCTTAGTCCTCAATAAGGTGTCCGACCTCCTTCTGAGCTATGGAATCTAGACTTTACCTTTCATCGATAAGCGTTTACAATACTAGGATAATTAACCTCGGGAAAATCCAGTACTCTTGTATTATTCTAGTTTCAAAAAGCGAATAAATAAAACCACTTTTCTAATGATGTTAGCTTAATTAAAGGAATAGTATCACGAGGTCGAAATTTGAAAACGTCAGCCCACTTTTCAAGTTTGATTCCGCAAATTCAAAAAGGCCGTCGAGAAGTGGAGGTATTTGTTGAATCAAAAAATCCGTTTTGATAGCCAAAAGAAAGAAAAAAAATCACTTTTAACAGTGATATGTCCAAAATTCCGGTGCAAGAATAGTGAACAGTGCCGCGCGTGGAACCTCGTGATACTATCCCTTTAATTCCTAGAACTTTGAGATAAAAGCCAACATTTCTTTTTACTCGTGGCTCAGCACAAGTAGTTTTTTGGGATCACACTCGCCTTTTTGAATGCGCTTATACATAATCTTACTTTAGCTCAGTCAATGAATCTGAATTTGATACCAGATGTTAGGCTTGGATGAACGTTTTGGTCGATGCTCTTTTTATGCTAATCAGCGTTTCCATTGCAACGGTAAACAAATATGGCGAAAAACAGTTTTTGATAAATATCTTTCGATTTTGGGGCTGCCAGCGACAAGCGAATAAATGCGCTATAATCTACACAGTGTAGCACACTAAATGGGAAAATTTCAAACAAACTAAACTTAAATTAACCTCCCCCCCCCCAGACAACTTTGCCGAGTGTTTATATGAGAAATATTGTCCCTGCTGACCGAGTCAAAGTTGAGCGGTTTACCTTTCTCATTTGCATTACAATAAAATTCAACGTGGTTGCGTAGCAATTTCTGGCAGAAACTACAAAATTGCCCGAAATAGACCTATTTAGCTTGTATGTTTTGTTTTCCCAATGTAGGTCATGTGATGTTCTCAAGGGAATTTGTCCTTTGTCTTTTCATAAATTATGCATACATATGCATTGAGAAAACATATGCATACCTATGCATTGGGAAAACAAAACATACAAGCTAAAGAGGTCTATTGCCTCGCAACCACTTTGACTTTTATTGTAATGCTAATGAGAAAGGTAAATCGCGAAAAGGGCTATTAAGATATCCCAGCCAACGGCCCTAGACTCCCTCTCTGTTCAATTATAATCTCTTGTTAAAATGTATTGGTTGTTCCAAATAACCTCGTCGAGGACCCCATCTTTTGTTTTTGGTGTGTGTTGAATATTAAAGCTGGACCATACTTCAAGACATTCTTTATAGAATAAAGGCAGATTCTTTTGTAAGTACGTTGGATTAAAATTGCATGAAAAGAGGATCCCATTTCTTTTAGGTAGTAACCAAGGAGTGTTTTCCAATGGTTATCGCGTTCCTCTAAGTCACGTTCGTATCAAGAAAAGCGGCTCGAATTCGACAACAATAGTTATTATATTCTTGATAGTTTTTGTCAATGTTAGGGCAAAAACGATCAACCGTGAAACAATCACTTTTAACAAGAAAGAGAAATTCAAAATTTCCGTGAGAATCCTCGGCGGGACCGAGCTAAGTGGCAAGTTCCCCCGCGGGGGAGGTTTTGAGTTAAAACTGACACGACAAAACTAAAAACAGCGAGGCATGAAAGTTTCTTTAACAACAACCCATTGGTTGCATTCTTAAGGTTTTAAACGAGCTTCGTTCTGAGTTATAAATCATTCACGTCTTGTAGCCGCATAAACAATTGTTTCGTGAATTTAGGCTTGGATGAATTCTGCTCGTAAATTGGCGTATTCTGCCTGCCTGCAAATTATGCTCTTAAAATTCGTATGTTCTGCTTAAAATTCTACCTTGACAACGGAATTCTGCTTGGTACCATACTACTTTGATATTCATTGTGTAGCAAAATTGTAATTAAAGCTATTTTGATATATCTTACTTTGAACGATACATGGTGACCTGCTCTTTAAGGACTACTAGGAAAGGAACACTGACCCACGCAATAATTCTATAAAGGTATATATTATACTAGTTATATATATAGCTAACTTTTTGAAAACGTGGTCAACGAAAATTACAGCAATTTCACTACAACTAGCCCAAACAAGGGTTTTTATGACCCCGATCAGAGAGAAAAGAGAAGAGAGAGAGAGAGAAGAGGGAAGAGGGAAAAGGGAAAAGGGAGCGAGAGCGAGAGAAAAAAGACTAGCAACAGTCTTTAGTTTTTATATGGTGGGGTTCACAGACGCTTACTTAGGGCGACATCGTTTTAAAAATCCAGCCATGCGACTGTGAATCGTTTAGAATTTATTTATTTTTTTACTTTTATTATTTTTTTAGTCTGTTATGCTTATCTTTTGTGCAACTGATTGTTTCCGTATTCTGCTCATATTAGGGAGTTTAAAAACTACGACGGCGACGTTGTTTCTCTATTTGAACTGGAAAGCCATCCCTTCAAATTCAGTCCTGGACAATCAATCCAGGCTCCTCAGACAAACTAAACAAATTGGAACAACAGCAAAGAAGCTTAAGAAAGCGCGAATCCTTTGAAGTGACGATTTCCTTGGCGTTGTCGTCGTCATTGCTTAAAATGCGGCATTTTGTCGGCAGAGTGCTCACTGCCACAGGCAGTCAATTATGCTCGAAATTCTGCCGACAGAATTTATCCAAGCCTGCTAAAAGTCTAAGTATTTTGCGAGGCTAACGGGAGCTACGTTCATCGGATGACAAACTATAGTAAAGCACTATATGTGTTTTATCTTTATTCACGAACGCACCTGGTGTTTTGAAGCAAAAAAAAATCATACAACCCTAAAAAGCCACACCTTTGCTCTAGATTGCGCTTGTATGAGCACACATTCTATAAAACTGAAATGAAAATCTATGCACCAAGACCGAACCAGTTATTACGAGTCAATTTCAGAAAGAGTTCCTTGCGAGCACAAAGTTGCACCCGCTGAAGTTTTCAAGCCCAAGAATTTACGATCATCCACGAACTTTAAATTTAAACCTTTTTATGTTCTGATCCTGTTTGATGGCAGTGGTGAGAATTTCTAAGACTGATATGAATAAATAGGGCGATAACGGATCACCTTGTCTGACACCTCTCTCTGTTGGAAAAGGAGCAGTTGCTAATCCATTGTTCATAATGCAACTTGTTATGTTGGCAAAGAACATTTTCACCCACTTTTTAATGACTCTCCAAAGTTAAATCTTTGGAGAGTTTTAATAAAAAAAACGTCAGCTAACAGGATCAAAAGCTTTTTCGAAATCAATAGTGAGCATAAGGCCAGGAGTATTGTTTAGTTTTGTGAAATCCATTATGTCACCTATAGTTCCAACGGGATCAAATATGTTTCCACCTTTAACATATTAAGCGCACTGATCTACACTGATTAAATCCGGGAGCACTTTTTCTAGTTTAAGAGCGATGGCCTTGGATGCAATTTTGGTGTCAACGTTTAGCAGAGAGATTGGTCTCCAATTTGATATATAACGCTTATCTCTATTTTTCTTATCAATTAATTTGACTATTCCTTGCTTTTGCGAATTTGACAGTTCGTCATGTTCAAACGAGAAGTTTAAAGATTTAACTAAAAGCTGTCCAAGCAGTGGCCAAAAAACTTCAGGGCTGAGCCGTCATTTCCCGGAGATTTTCCGTTTTGGACGTGACTTATTTAGGGCATTGAAGCATTCTGCGTACGAAAGACGCCCTTTACAAATCATCTTTTTATCATGAGACAAAAACGGTAGACTAGTGCAGAGGTTAAGGAATTGATCGCTTTTCTCGCTGCACTCTTCAGGGTCTTTGTTTGTGATACAAATCCATGTAAAAATTGTACATTTCAGTTCCAATTAATTTATGGTTAGTTATTAATTTGTTTTTATTGTTAAAAAGTTTACGGACGCATATCTTGCTGATACTTTTGTTTTAATATAACGGAGGTTTTAGACAAACAATTAAGAATAAAAATTAGCGATAATAGTGTAGAATGACGTTTCGATGACTCACTCATCATTTTCAAATTCGTGTAGACTTTAGTTACACGAATTTGAAAATGATGAGTGAGTCATCGAAACGTCATTCTACACTATTATCGCTAATTTTTATTCTTAATTTTTGTTTTCGATGTTTAAAAAGAATTTTTTTTTTCACTATGTTCATACCGATTAGCCTTAGATGTACTTATACTACCTCGAACGATGTAATCGTAGAGGGAATCATATTTTGATTGAATTATTTCGAATTCTGTGATATTGGAATCGGAATGATCTACAGCACATTTTGCTTGACAGTTTTTCAAATCACGTTCGCTGATCCTTCCTTGAGGGCGCTGTGATCTTGTAGTTTCTTTAAAAAACTTTTTTCAATCCCTTATCACCAGGGTTATTTGGACACAGCAAACATGATTTCTCGCTTAACCACTGCGATCACAGTTTTGTTTGTGTGTATAAATTTGTCTATGGTGAATTCAACTTCGGAAGTCTACCACGAATACTGTGTTGTCGGCGCCGGACCTGGAGGTACGTATAATATAACTAAATGAATTTTAGAACTTTATCTAAAGAAAGATTTGTCTCTCTTCTAAACTGAATGAATGTATAAAACCTTTATTTAAATGTGTTTATAATTGCAACTCGCAGTTTTGTTGAATATATGTATCTATCTATATCCGCACACTTGTTGACAGTGGAATTTGTTTTTTATCGCTTCAGGACTTCAAATTGGGTTTTACCTCGAGCGCTCTGGCCGAGATTATGTCATTTTCGAGCGAGCTAGTTTGGCAGGTAAGAACTTAATTAGTCCTCTAAAAATTTCGAGCTCCACTTTCTACGTACTTTTTAGTCAGTCCCATTTTCATGCATAATCTTTGCTGACGGAAGAGTGATTCGAACTATGAGGGTAAGGTATTCTTGGTTTGCAACCACGTGACAAGGCGGTCAATACAATACAATTTTTTACGCAGAATTTGCATGAAAATAGAGTTTAGTTCCCCGCGGAGAGAAACGCTTTTGTTCTTGACCACCAACATGGCCGCCGTGACGTCACGTGCAAACCAGCAATTAGTTTAACCTTTTCTCTTTATTTCTTAATTATTCATTCCTGTAAATTTGTTAATCTTTGGAGAAATAAATAAATACTACTACTACTACTACTACCACTACTACTACTACTACTACTACTACTACTGCTACTACTACTACTACTACTGCTACTGCTACTACTACTGCTACTACTGCTACTACTACTACTACTACTACTGCTACTACTACTACTACTACTACTACTACTACTACTACTGCTACTACTACTACTACTACTACTACTGCTGCTGCTGCTACTACTACTACTACTACTGCTACTGCTACTGCTACTACTACTACTACTACTGCTGATACTACTACTACTACTGCTACTACTACTACTACTACTACTACTACTACTGCTACTACTACTACTACTACTACTGCTACTACTACTACTACTACTACTACTGCTACTGCTACTACTACTACTACTGCTACTGCTACTACTACTACTACTACTACTGCTACTACTGCTACTACTACTACTACTACTACTACTACTACTGCTGCTATTACTACTACTACTACTACTACTACTGCTACTACTGCTACTACTACTGCTACTGCTACTACTACTACTACTACTACTACTGCTACTGCTACTGCTACTGCTACTACTGCTACTGCTACTGCTACTACTACTACTACTACTACTACTACTACTACTACTACTACCAATAATATTCCGAAAGTTTTCAACCTGTCTCTCGTGTGTCGATCGCAATTAGACATTGTTTGAGAAACAAATGAAACGGCAAAAGAGGCTACAGGTGGAAATCGAGCTATTATAAATTTAGTATTTGCGTTGAAAGGTTTTTTGATGCGAAATTATCAGTTCAACAAGACACTGTGGGAGCGTATACTTTTTTTTTCAATTGAACAACGGTTTTATCGCTTATAATACTACATCACTTACAATACTAACGTTACTTACAATACTAACATTATTTACAGTACTAACGTTGCTTACAATACTAAGATTACTTACAATTTTTAACATTACTTACTAATTAATTAATTAATTACCAATATCACACAATAGTTACATTATCATAACATTACTTACAAAAACTAACTTCACTTACAATATTAACATAACTTACAAATTAACATTAACATTACTTACTAACTTGAATTGACAATACCACACATTACGATTGTAATTATGGAAATAATATAACATAGACTCCTATTTCTCAAACATTTTAAAAGCCATCTTCTTAAGTTATTATGTTAGATTTTGTTGAGCAGCGCAAAAGATACTAAACTGTGCAAGATAATTCGGGAAATGGGAACGATAGCCTTAACGCCTTTTTGGGGGGGCTTGGGTAATATATATAAAAATAGTGCGACTTATGTCAGACTTAATAGCCTAAATAGAATTAAAAATGGGGATTAAAGGAATCCATTTCTTCAAATTGGATCCGGGTTTGTAGGTTTCGATATTAAATTGTGATTTAAGAATTATTAGAAACATTTTTAGGTGTGGAATTTTTTTACTAGACTTACAGCACCAAATGTAATGTCTCGCTAAAAGAAAACAGAAGTTTAATTGAAGAGAAAATTTCGTAGTATCTGACTTCAGACCCAGAAATACTACGATATTCTTCGGATAGTTCCGTGGTATTAATTGAACGTTTTGAAGCTTTTCAGTCAAGTTTTGTCAAAAGAGTTTAATTTTTTCATATTGCCAAAAAAGGTGAATCAGGTTTTCGATAGAGTTGTTGCAGAAAGAGCAATTTGGGTCTTGTTTGATACCAATTTTTGTAAGAAGTATATTAGTAGGCAGTATTCTATGCAGAAGTCTATATTGAAAATTAATGAGCATTATTCTTTTGATGCACCTAGCTGCCAAAATATAAGCGATTCTCCAATCCACATCAGTATTGTTTTCTTCAGGAGCAATATTGTTGTTCCACTTTGTTTGACTTTTCACTGGTACACTACTTTTGGAAGAGGCAAGCTTTTTGTAAACGACCCTGTTTCCTTTAACGCTTTTAAGAAATACGTCAAGGAAAGGTTCAGGAGTGACTGAATTATTGGGTTCAATTGGTAGATTCGTGTGTTTATAGAGATATTTAAGGGCAGATATAAGACCATAATACTTCAAGGGATTGATTTGTATTTTGTACGTGTTAGTAAAGTATTTGTAAGAGAGATAGCTGCAGGAGTCCTTTATTAAATTTTCTATCTTAAAGAAATGGGTTTGTTATCAATCCTGATTAGTGAGTTGTGCCACATAGGTTGCTCTAGGAAATGTTGTCTGTTTTTTATGACGTCTACAAAATTGACCTCTGACCATATTTCTAGCAATTCTCGTATGAACGAGTTATTTACTGGTATTGTTTTAGAACAATCAGCTTTGTTTAGATTACCTTTAAAAATTAAGTCTCCTCCAAATTTACCAAGTTCAAGTTCAAAAAATTCTTTCCATTTTCCATGGTTTGAAGCGTCGAGATATTTTTGAATCCAGGTAGATTTCAGCGATTTATTAAACAGTGATAGGTCAATCATTTTTAGGCCTGTGGGAGCGTATACTTGGACGTCGTTGTATTAGGCGTATTGGCATGTATACGTCTTGAAAATCTGCATGCACGTCAGTTCAGGATTTGATGATAGAGAGTAAAGAGTATTGAGACAGTCAGGTCTTTGACTGTTGGTGCACATTTGTAAAGTGGAGCACGTGAAGTGCGGGTGCAAGGATTATATTTAAGGCCTGTAGAGTTTGGAAAACTTTTATTGTAATTTTCCGAACACCTCTCTAAGATGGACACCTCTCTAAGATGAACACCTCTCTTAGATGAACACCTCTCTAAGATGGACACCTCTCTAAGATGGACACCTCTCTAAGATGGATACCTGTCTAAGATGGACACCTCTCTAAGACGGACACCTCTCTAAGATGGACACCTCTCTAATATGGACACCTCTCTAAGATGAACACCTCTCTAAGATGAACACCTCTCTAAGATGGACACCTCTTTAAGATGGACACTTCTCTAAGATGGACACTTCTCTAAGATGGACACCTCTCTAAAATGGACACCTCTCTAAGATGGACACCTCTCTAAGATGGACACCTCTCTAAGATGGACACCTCTCTAAGATGGACACCTCTCTAATATGGACACCTCTCTAAGATGAACACCTCTCTAAGATGAACACCTCTCTAAGATGGACACCTCTCTAAGATGAACACCTCTCTAAGATGAACATCTCTCTAAGATGGACACCTCTTTAAGATGGACACTTCTCTAAGATGGACACTTCTCTAAGATGGACACCTCTCTAAAATGGACACCTCTCTAAGATGGACACCTTTCTAAGATAGAATCTGTAAAACCTGTCTATGATAGAACCATCTGTAGGATGGAAACCTCTCTTAGATGGATTGGCAATCTTGATCAATCTCCCACTTTATTGAAAAAAATTATCTGGATCCCCAGTTGAGTATTTGACATTATGGATTGAGGTCTTTCGTATTTTGTGTAATTAGTGAACTACGTTCTTTTTTTCAGGTGCTTTTTATGTCAAGTATCCAATACACAGAAAGTTAATATCTATCAATAAAAGGAATACAGGTATGCTCTGATCGCCAATTATATAATTCTCCTCATTAGACCCTTTCCCTTTCCTTTATATACTTATCCCCTGTAAACATTTTAGTGTGATCGGATCATACCGCTTTTGGATGCGATTCGCAGCATGTATTTGGCTGCTACGATTTTTGAAAACATCGGGAATATCATGCCGTGCTCACGCCAGGCACGATTATTAACCCTTTAACTCCCAAGAGTGCCAAAAATCAAAATTCGAGGAAACTTCCAAATTTCATTTTGTCAAATATTGAAAAACAAATGGTACCATGCAAAAGTACTGCTGAAGAGGTTTCATTTGAATAGTCACACCATAGCATTTTGTCCACAGACTCTAAAGTTAGTACTACACTACATGTCTCCAAAATTGACTCTGGGAATGAAAGCGTCAAGAAGTCTCCATGATCGCACTTGTTGCAGTGTGATCTCGCTTATTGTGGCGTGATCGTGATTTATCTGGGCGTGATCGCATTTGGTTCATACCATCAAGTGACTCTGAAGATGAGTTTGGCTCAGGTTGTGGAAATGTTAGTCTGATTGTCAACAACAACAGTTCTTTTCAAAACTACACTAACATTACCCACATGATCGCACTCAGCAGACTGGGCTGGTGAATGGTCTTTAAAAAAATATAGGTCTTGCAATACCATAAAATGCCGCTTAACCCCCTCCCCCCTCCCCCTCCCCCTCCCCCTCCCCCCCTCCCCCCTCCCCCTCCCCCTCCCCCTGCTCTATACAAAGTTGCAACAAATTAACTATGACAACATTTTTTTATCACAATATTTTTTGCTTGCCAGCCATTTTATTTTACAATGTAGTAGAATTCCACAGGGTCTTGCATTCTTTTTTTTTTTTGAGCGGTTCTATAATTTCCGAGTGTCAATTTTTTATGAAGCCATTTTAGAGTCTTGTCTCGCATTTTAAAAAGTCGAAATTAAAGTCTTGGGCTCGCAGGAAAAAATGTTAGTCTGATCGTCTAGCAAAGTCTTGAATTTACCTTTCACCACCTCTTTTACTACAATAACTATAACATCAACTACATAAAACCTGCTTAAAAGAAACTGTGGATTAAGAACCTCCAGGCACCCTTTCAATATATAACAACCACTTCAGCCTGACAAATGAAGCAAATGAATCCATGCAACATAAATAATACTGATGTATTTGTTGTAGTGTGATTATTAGACACGACAGGTCTAATAATCACAAAACAGTTATTGTTTTCACCTATTCAGCCTGATTTCTCACTACTCATCCAATATATAAGAACAGCTTGTCACAGAAAATCTTGGGTTCTTTTTATTATATGCATGTTTTTACTGTATCTAAGCCCAACACTGACTTTTATCGTAAATCTGTATATTACCAAGCAGCATCTCTATGGAACTCTCTCGACAACACAACTAGAGCCATAGCTGACAAGTTCCTTTTTAAAAAATCGCTCAATTAATTTGAATTTTTATTTATTAATGTACATAGTATAAGTGGCTTAGTTAACTTGTATTTGTATTCATTGCTGTAAGTATATATTGATGCAAATAGTATCTATCTTAATTCTTAGTATTTTAATATACGACCACATCAGCTCGCTGTAATTTTTATCGTGTTTAAATAAATGCTATTATTTATTTATTTATTTATTATCAGAGAATTTTTTTATGTATCATCTTTTAACTCCAAATTCATTCTGTAAATCACTATTACCTCAATTTTAATTTCTTTTTAAATATTTATTATTTTCATACAGGAAAAACCAACAAAGAATTTAACATGCGCCATGACTGGAACTCCCTTCTCAGTGATGATGATTCTCTTCTTATGACGCTTTACTCCAAAAAGTTCTTCCCTGATGCTGACGACCTGGTAAGTAAACATTTTGTCTACCTAGCATGATTCACTCTGCTTGTGGACACTGGACAAGCAATTTAACTTACACTCTATAATGTAAAAAATAGAAATATCTTAATTATTAAAATGTCTGAACATGATTCTTATGAAATATTTATTTATTAGGTGAGGTACTTGAATGATTATGCCACCAAACTCAAATTGAAAGTCCAGTACAATACAAACATAAAGCTTGTGTCAAGAAAAGGAGAAGGAGAAGAAGCTTTGTTTCATCTCAAGGATCAAAATGACACTTCTTACACATGCAAGAATGTGATTATGAGGTAAGTGTAACCCCATATTGTGTACTAAGAACACTGAAAACCACGATGTTTCAATTTTTCTGTGTAAGAGTCGCTTTATCTCAAAGTGCCTCCCATCACAGGGTACAGTGGAACCCTGTCTTAGGGACACCTGCTTATTGCGACACCTCTTGAACAAGTTATGGTCTTTGTCATGATGTAAAAAGTTACCATTGTAACAGCATAACCTGTTAATGAGCGTCACCCGTCCCCTAATTTAAGGTTTTATAAGTGCTATATAACTAGCAAACGAGATCCGTGACCCCCATTTTTCATCATCGAATTGTTATTAGCGTTATATCATCAAGATACAACTTTTTGCAAAGTTTAAAACGAATTGTCTGAGTAAGGGGTTGAGAGCCACCTTAAATTTGTGAAAAATTAAGGTGGCTCTGAATCAATTAATAAAAACAAAATAAATGATTTTCACTTTCCTTTTATTTAGTGCCTTTCTAATTATAACTAAGTTTTAATTTATTTTATGTTCTCTTTTGGTAGCACTGGTATAGCAACTGAAAATCTTCCCAGGAAATTCAAGGGAATTGAATACACAGAGGTGTGATTTAATGTTAATATGTTTAATTGGAGGATCTAATTATTGCAATTTGGGGAGATGATTTTTTCTGGAGGGAATTTAATTTTGCTACAACACATACAGCAAGTTAAGTAAAACTGTGAACTTTGAATTATAAGCAACTGTCAGGACAACAGTTTAGAACTGAAAATTACATTTAACATGTAGTATTTATTTTTAATTTTTTGTCTGAAATGTTCAGTGACATACTACAGTAAATCAATATTGTGCTAACATTGTGAGTATATTATACATATAATAGTCCAGCTGGTGCGTTTGAAGTGGATGTGCTAGACGTGCTTGTAACATGTTTTTGCATTTAATAAATGTGTTACTTGGAAATCTCAATTTTGTATGACATTTTTGCAAAAAAGAATTTCTGGAATAATTTTTTGCGGAAGTTCGTTTTTGCCGGTAATGCATGAAAAAAAAAATGTGTTGTTTGATTTTGTAGAGCTACTCACAAATTTCACCAAATCCAGATGACTATGAGGGACAAACAGTGCTAATCATAGGAAGAGGTCTGTCAATGATATTTTAATTTGGGAGCTTTAAACAGGGTTTCCATCAAATGTCCCACGAAAATGTAAGCTTTTAAATCTCTTTATGGTGGCCAATTTAATTTCAACTCAGTCGATAAAACCAAATTTTCTTATAGAGCAGTTTTCCATTATTGAGTGTCGAAAGTAATTACACAATTGCTTTGGTTTTGCATTGCTACGCTTTGTGATTGGCTAAAAAATCTCGCGCCACTTTCTCGACCAATCAGAAGTAAAGCCAAAACCAATCGTGATTTGCTCGCACGCGTTTTCCCGTGCTTGGCGTCGCCGACATGGAAAGACATGTAATTGCTTCGAGCTCTGATTGGTTTGTTGGATTGTTTACGACTGCTGCGATTGGTCAGAGTAATTACTTATACGAAAGAGATTGCTTTATGGGATTTCTAACAATTTAAACAACTTAAAATTGTTCCCTGCTAGTGGAGTCTCAATTTCCGTTATTTACTGGAAAAGGAGACTGCTAACAGGGAAACAACTTTGCTGTATTGTGTCATACATTTGCCAATTAATATAAATTGCAATGTTATCATTACAGGTAATTCAGCTTTTGAAACAGCGGACAGCATAATGGGAGCAACTAATTTCATCCACATGTTTTCCAGGTTAGTAATACTCTTTTAATATAAGTATCACCAATATGCCAGCCAGCAAGCCAGTGAGTCATGAGAGCCATGGCTGTGAGCCAGCGAGTCATGGTTGCAAGCCATGCGAGCCACGTTAAATATTTTAAAAACACCCTGCAGTTTGCGAAAAACAAAACAAAAGCAACGCGGCACGCGAGTATAAAATACACAGAAAAGCTTGCAAAACTGTTGCTTTGGAAAAATTGTGACAACTGCCCATATTGTATTAGTGATCTCAATTAATAGTTTCATGATTTCCCGCAGACGAGACCATGCTTCAATTTTTTGACCTGACAGAGCAAAACGAAGAAGAAAGAGAAGAGAGAAGAAAACGCTAAAATTTTCAGATAATGCCTTCCAAAGAAACACACGCTTAGCTTTAACGCTTTAACTCCCAAGAGTGCCAAACATCAAAATTCAAGAAAAATCCCAAATTTCATTTTGTAAAATATTGAAAAACAAATGGCGCCATGCAAAAGTACTGCCAAAGAGGTTTCATTTGAATGGTCACACAATAGGGTTTCGTCTACAGAATCAAAAGTTAGAACTACACTACGTGTCTCCAGAATTGACTCTGGGAGTAAAAGGGTTAAGCGGAGAGAGTAAAATTTCAATTGAAGAGCCAATAGAAAACGAGGAAATTCGATCCACACCAAGGCTATAAATACATGTTTTAAAATTATGCCGAGCAGAATGGTTTAATCGTTCTAAACAAAAATATGCGTTGCTATAAAGATAGCAACTGGCAAATACAAACCCGCTATCTGATAAGGTTCGAGAGGAGACCCGAAACCATGGTCTTGCCTATATGAAATAGTGGCATAAACGAAGCAGTCGCTAGACTGTCAAAATTGCCAACGGAGGATTTAGTATAAACAGCGAGCTCCATGCAGCTTAGCTGATAAAGCGTAGCGAATGGAAACTAAAATTACAGCCTTGACTGAGACAAACTTCAACTCTCTTCAAGTTGTATAGCTTATTAAGCTACAACAACTCTCTCTGCTATAAAGCTTGGATGCTGAAAATTAAAATCCTGCAAAGACAAAACTAATATAGCTGGGCCCAGCGTGACATTAATAGCAGGAAACACAGTCACGGCCCACAGATCATTTCAGATCCCGTCATGTCCGGTATTTCAGATAGAAAAGTTTGAGATATCAAACCTTTCATACATAAAGATCTACATGCCAATATAAATAGCGAAAACAACACACCAACCGCCAGGCAAAAAAGGACGCTAAAATGAAGTCAAAATCTACAAGCGCGACACCACAGGAAACCAGAACCGACAGACCGGACTCCTAGTCCGTTGCACGCCCGAGGGGGGGGGGGGGGGGGGGGGGGGGGGGGACTCAACAAAGTGTTGTACGGAGATGCTCCGCCCCAAGGTCCAAACCCTTACCCTTTCACATACCGTTTTTGACAGAAAAGGTACCCCTTTCATATACCTTTCATTGAAAATGGTACCCCTTTTATATAGCCTTTACGTGCGTCTGTTTGATATATTTTGAAAGGCCCTTTTTATAATACTTAAATGGCAGTTTGCCCTACCCTTTTATACTTCAACTCGTGTTTTCCCTACCCTTTCCTATACTTCATCGAAGAGAACAAATACATAACTGTGATCTAAAGGCGCAATTCTCTCTGAAGTCTTACCGGGAAAGTTTTATACTTTAGGCTTTTAAAATACTTTTTGCGACGAGTGTGAGTCGTGTTTAGCCTGTGTATTTTTATACTACTATATAAAACAGTACAATTCTTCGAAATACTGCAAGCACGCTTTCTCGTAGAAACAGTGAAGAAGGGGAACAACAGGACTGGGAACGAGTATTTGTGTTTTCGCATGCCTCGCACGAATGCCTCGCATGCCTCGAATGCCTCACACGTCTGACTCGCTGCCTCGCATATTGTGCAAACCCTTTTATCAATATTGTAAAATGTATATATGTTTACTTTGCATGTGCACGCTGCGACAATTACACCAATATTATTTTTAAACATTTTTCGGCTCCACACACCATCCAGGTGAATTAATGAAACATACAATTTGTCATGGATGCCTGAGCAGTCAAGATATGTGCTCAGCTCATGTTCAGTAATTAAACTTTACAAGAAAATTGTTTCACCCAGATTGTTGATTTTCAGATGTAAAAATTATATTGGTTGTTTTTTTCTATCTTTAAGTGTGAACCATCGGAGTACTAACTTAATTGCATAAATTATATGATATGCATAAAGTATCAGGATGAGAATAGCGTTTTTCATCTCATTACAGAACAAGGGTTCGTCTATCTTGGGAAACGCACTATGTGGGAGATTTGAGGTACTTTCTTACTTAATAATATATTTAATGACATGCAATGTATTAACCAATTTTAGCCAGATTTTGAATCAAGTACAGATGATCGTTGCAAAAATCAAATGCAATTTTCCCTCTGACCTAGAACAGCCCAGAGAAAACCTTACAGCCAAAGTGAAGTGGTCATTCTTCAAGGGGGTGGGGAGCGGGGGGGGAGGGGGGGGGGGGGGGGATGTCAAAGTGGGGCACCCAACCGGAAAACAAAAACTTGATAGGAAGCTGTAAATGTTTTTTTTTTGGGAGCAGGGGCATGCGATACGCTTGTTTCGATATATAACAAAATTAACTTAATATATGGCGAGGCCTAGAAGAAAAAAGCCAAGGAAATAAATTTTAAGAAATAAACATGTTTATTAGCCTATTGGGAATTTTTCAGCTGAAATGTTTCTTGCAATTTTTTGCTGGTGTTGTACGTAAGCTAATTTAGATTTGTCTTTTTTCAGAGCTATTAATAATGGAATTTTAGACACATATCAACTGAAATCCCTTGATGCATTGTTAGGTAGGTAATTAAACTACGTTGTCATTTTTTAATCATCGTCATCTGTACGTTTGAGCCTGGATGATTTTATTCAAATCCAATATTGTTGGCAGTTCTAGACCGGCAGTGGCAGGTGTCACTCTGATTAATGCATTAAATGTCTTGACTTAATCCTGGGTGATCTTTTCCCATTTTGTGGCTCCCAAAATCGGTTTATATCAGTTGCCTTAAAAATATTAACTGTTTTAGTGTTTCTGGCTTTAATTATTGATTTGGTGAAGCAATTAATGTCAGATTCAGATCTAGATATATTCGTGAGTTGGCTCGTAGGAGCCTTTGATTTACTTGGTTTATGTAACCTGCTGTTTCGTACAGAGGCTCCCATTGAGCGGATTGCAGTGATCAAGAAAGATGGCAAGCTTTATGTTGATGCTAATTATGCATATGGTTCTGGGGAGAACGTTGCCGCTGCAGAAGAGCCTATTCCAGAGGCTGGACGAGCTCGTAAGTCACGACTTAAATATATAACACACTGTCTTTCAAGTGAATGTAAACTCCATACCTTTTGTTGGGGATGTGGTGGGGAAGTTAGGAGCTGCATGTGGGCTAAATGACTTAAAGGATGAATAAATCTATAAAAAAAAAATGTTACTATTAAATTGTTGAAATGAAATTGGAATTTAATATATTGAATGCTGCCTATTATTTCTCGACATGCGTATATCTGATAGCTTTCTTTATCATGTCTTACCATTGTGATTAAATTCTGAGACAAACAGTAAAGAAAGCTAAAACCATTTCATCTAACCACCATGAACAATAACGTTACAAATGACAGAAAACAGTTAGTAAAATTTCGTATAAGTAATCATAAATTAATGATTGAAATTGGTAGATATGAACAAATCACGAGAGATGATAGATTGTGCCCTACTTGTGGATCTAATGAAATTGAAGATGAAATTCACTTCCTTTTCCACTGTCCTAAATACTCAATTATTAGGGACGGATTTTACAGGAAAATAGGGTATCACCTACCAAATATAAAACAGTTATCTCCTTCAGAAGTTACCAATGAATTAATGAACTCTCGTAATTATTTTGTAAATATTCATTTGGTGAAATTCATTATTTCATGCTTAGATCTCCACAATAATCAAATTATCAAATCAGACTGATTGTACTTTCCCTTTCTTTATTATATTATTGTAATTTCATTTTGTTATGTTGTAAAGCTTTGCAATACTGTAAGGATTTATAGTCATGCAAATAAAGCTACTTGTTGTTGTTAACAGTTTTATCTTGTGAATATGCGTATATAAGAGTTAAACGAGATATATAATATACGGGAACAGATATGCAAATTTTCACTCGTTCCATTATTTGTAAACTTTTTACATAAATGTAAATTCTCCAGTGTATTATGTGTTAATTAAAAAATGATTGCTGTATTTTAATTCCACAGTTTATTGTAACTTATTATGTCATTTAGTTTACTAGACAGTCTCGTTTCACATAATGCATATATTATGTCATATGCTAAGATGTTTTGGTCGTTTTTAATCTGTTTTACTCTTCAACTCTTTGACTTCAACTCAGTATGGAAAATTAAAACCGATCTGTGGATTGATTGATTCAAGTTTGTATCAACATGTTTGTTAATGCCGATCTCTTCTTTTACAGCTGACAACTTCGCTGTAAGGGAACCTTATGATCGCATTATTAGGTGTTTAGGTTTCAAGGTACATTTATTTGTTTGGTTTACATTCAAGCAATTTTTTTTATAAACAACACTTTTTTCCAATTTACTGATAATTAGTGAATACTGCTTTTATTTGTGTTTAGTTCGACTTCTCTGTGTTTGACAATTCAACCAAACAAAGACCATCCAAAGGAAAACGATCCAAAAAATACCCAGACATCAAAGCCAACTATGAATCAACAACTATCCCCAGGCTATATTTTGGTAAGAATTATCTACATATTTATTTTTACGTTATGTAATGACTCTTTATGCATTTTCAAGTCTCTCTGTGCATCTCCCTCGAAGCCCGGGACTCTGGGTACTCCCTATAGTGGGCTATACGGGGATGCTGCCCGAAAAGAGTACCTTTTCTAGGCTGGAGGTGTATGAAAGGGTAGGGATTTCACGAGTTGAAGTATATGAAAGGGTAGGGATTTCACGAGTTGAAGTACAGTATATGAAAGGGTAGGGATTTCACGAGTTGAAGTACAGTATATGAAAGGGTAGGGATTTCACGAGTTGAAGTATATGAAAAGGGTAGGGATTTCACGAGTTGAAGTATATGAAAAGGTAGGGATTTCACGAGTTATTATCTACATATTTATTTTTACGTTATGTGATGACTCTTTATGCATTTTCAAGTCTCTCTGTGCATCTCCCTCGAAGCCCGGGACTCTGGGTACTCCCTATAATGGGCTATACGGGGATGCTGCCCGAAAAGAGTACCTTTTCTAGGCTGGAGGTGTATGAAAGGGTAGGGATTTCACGAGTTGAAGTATATGAAAGGGTAGGGATTTCACGAGTTGAAGTACAGTATATGAAAGGGTAGGGATTTCACGAGTTGAAGTATATGAAAGGGTAGGGATTTCACGAGTTGAAGTATATGAAAGGGTAGGGATTTCACGAGTTGAAGTATATGAAAAGGTAGGGATTTCACGAGTTGAAGTGTGTGAAAGGGTAGGGATTTCACGAGTTAAGGTATATGAAAGGGTAAGGATTTATGCGTTAAGGTATATGAAAGGGTAGGGATTTCACGAGTTGAAGTATATGAAAGGGTAGAGATTTCACGAGTTGAAGTATGTGAAAGGGTAGGGATTTCACGAGTTGAAGTATATGAAAGGGTAGGGATTTTACGAGTTGAAGTATATGAAAGGGTAGGGATTTCACGAGTTGAAGTATATGAAAGGGTAGGGATTTCACGAGTTGAAGTATATGAAAGGGTAGGGATTTCACGAGTTGAAGTATATGAAAAGGTAGGGATTTCACGAGTTGAAGTATGTGAAAGGGTAGGGATTTCACGAGGTGAAGTATGTGAAAGGGTAGGGATTTCACGAGTTGAAGTATATGAAAGGGTAGGGATTTCACGAGTTGAAGTATGTGAAAGGGTAGGGATTTCACGAGTTGAAGTATATGAAAGGGTAGGGATTTCACGAGTTGAAGTATGCGGAAGGGTAGGGATTTCACGAGTTGAAGTATGTGAAAGGGTAGGGATTTCACGAGGTGAAGTATGTGAAAGGGTAGGGATTTCACGAGGTGAAGTATATGAAGGGGTAGGGATTTCACGAGTTGAAGTATATGAAAGGGTAGGGATTTCACGAGTTAAGGTATATGAAAGGGTAGGGATTTCACGAGTTGAAGTATAAAAAAGTGTAGGGAAAAATTACATTTAAGTATTATAAAAAGAGCCTTTTAAAATATATCAAACGTAAAGGCTATTTTACTGTGTATACTGAAATGAAAAGTGACTATATGAAAGGGGTACCATTCTCAATGAAAGGTATATGAAAGGGGTACCTTTTCTGTCAAAAACGGTATATGAAAGGTAAGGTTTTGGACTTCGGGGCAGAGCATCCCCGTACAAAGAACTTTGTTTAGTACCCCCCCCCCCCCCCCCCCCCCCCCCCCCCGCCTCCCCCCTCATGTCTTCAAAGCGAAGACTGGTGTACAACTTTTCATATGAAAATGAGTTTTATTTGCTTGTGAATGAAAAACTTCTTTTCATAAGTGTACCAAAACTCGTTTTGATAGCAAGGCATATTGTGTCTTGTATAAAGACATAGAATAAGTCAGCAGTTAGGTACCTGAATAAATTAATGTTTTCATGGTACATCTAAACGCTTTAGTGACACCAATGGGATTACCATCGCTGCAAGTTTGCGTCAAAAGTTGCGATTATTTTGGTTTTGCTTTGTGATTGGCTAAAACGTCTCACGCCACTTTGTCAGCCAATCAGAAGTAAAACCAAAACCAATCGTGACTTACTCGCACGCGTTTTTCCCGCGCTTCGCGTCAGCTACATGTATTTGCTTCAACTTCTGATTGGTTTACAGGATTTTCTACATCTGTCAGACGTGAGTCATGCTGGAGTAATTAGTTTGATTTTAGTTCTACAACACTAAACCTATAAACGCTCTATTTTTATGTTTCTCCTATAGCTGGTACAAACACTCACTCCATTGACTTCCGCAAGTCTGCAGGAGGATTCATTCATGGCTATCGTTACACTGGTATATAATTAACTCAGTCATTTTTATTTTAAGTAACAATCCGTGTAAGAAGTAGGCAACCCAAATGCACGGAATGCAGAAAGGTGTGAATTGTGCTATTGTTGAAACCGTCCACCTCATTGGCTAAAACATGAAAATCTACCATAACTTCATCAGGCAGCGCATTTATTTATCTCTAGTTTACTAATTGATTCCCTTTTAGTGAAAACTATTGTGATTTTTAATGCAACAAAAATTCAATGTGGGGAACATGGAAAATTAGAAGTCTTTCTTGGCCATTGTTTTGGAGTCTCACGATTGGATGAAATCTTGTAACACAAAAGAAACATCGCTTTAAAATAAAGTTTCAGTAAATTTTATTTCAAAACCATGTTGTCCATAGGTTGACGTATTCTCAGTACGAAAATCTAAACATTCTTATGTGGGGAAAGCGAAATACATCGGAACAATAGAGAATTGCCTATACTTCTTACACGGTTTGTTACTTAAAATACTTTTATGTATGTACTTGGTTCTTCTGATTAACTTAGGTTTCAGTGGTCAAACCATTGTACGAAGAATGACCATACAAGATACGCTGAGATCCTCGAACACAGAGTGACTGTGAATGAGCTAAAAGTGTCTTACATGCACTTATGTGTCTACAACTCTTTCACTCCGCAAAAGTATTCAAAATCAAATGTTTAAAAAACAATGAAATACAAATGGCACCATTAGAAAGTATTGCAAACAAATTTTCATTTGAATCATCGTAACACCGAATTATTTCATTCACAAACTTTAAGAAATTTGAAAGTAATATATCCGGCAAACACGAGGAAGAGAGTTTCGTCAGAATATCAAAACACCGAGAAGTGTGTTGAAACAACGCGGCGCTGCCGAGTTTTTGTCAACTGACTTAAAACTGGTCATTAAATACAGAGAAAAGAAAGGAATAAAATCGCAAAAATCTATGCTAATTAAGATCAGATTATCAAGACACTATCACGGTTAGGATTATTGCGTCGACGAAGGAGACGCTTCCTAATCTTGTCGGCTAGGCGGAACGAATCGAGAAAAGTGTCGGTACCAAATCTGCGCCATCTTGAAACGTCACAATAGTATCCAGCATCGCGTGGAAATCAGGCATCATCCTGGGGAGCTGGGGTTCTGAAATGTCACATGTGAATAATCTATTTGTCTTGATTTAGTTTCGGATATTTTCCGATTTTGGAATCGTACGGCTCAATATTTCAATGCCTAGTAAAAGTACGCAGTGGAAAAATTGGACGAAGGTTCTTCTCCGGACCAAGTAAGTTGTTGGGTCTCTTTGGAATCAAGCAAGAAGTTACAGATTTTCCTCGCTGCCGTTCTGGTATGTTTTAAATGTTCTATCTTGATTTTGCTGTGGTTCTCTGCCTGATTTGGGAAGCTTTCACCTAAATACCGACGTCGTTCTTCGCGATGTTCTACGGTACGGTGCAATTCGCTTATGTCTTGTAGCAATAATTCACTGACCGGCCGCGCCAGGCGAACGCAGATAATTTAACTTTACAGTGCTCGAAATTGCGCCTGTATCGGGCGCATTTGCGACTAAAGATTTCGCAGTTTTGTGACTAAAATTTGTCTAGCTAATAAAGGAATTATATTCAACAGTCTTGTGTCTTACTTGCAATTGGTAGTTGTAATTTTATCCGAAAAATCTTGCGAAATTCACGTTGAATGTTGCGTGACTTAAACGTCGATTTCAAGCCCCATTAACGCGGTGTCCAAGAACAGGCTTTCTCAGAAATTTCTCATTTCCGGTCCGGTATTATTACATGTACTGTGGAGTATAATTTCAGAATCGGAGAAACAACCGAAATGAAATCAAGACAAATATACTATTTATATGTCGGAAAAATCTGAGACCTTTCGGAATACACAGCACGGCAGGATTTTCCCGATTCCACGGCGATAGCGTGAATTTGTTTGATGACGGCCCGACGTTTTTGCCAGCGTGACATATCTCGCGACATAGCCCTTTTGAACAGTGGCTGAATTAATTTATGAAACTGAGGTACTAGGCTAAGACGAGGTGCCACGGGATAAGGAGACGCACTATAATCTATGATTACTACTAGTTTTATGTTTAAACTTGATGAATTATTAAATGTTTTGAGAACCACGTTGCACGAATGTTTGATTTGGTTGTGGGAGTGATAGGTGACAGGATAGCATTAAGATAGCCACCACCTTGGACACCTTATTGATAATTACATAACGGATTAACTGGTTAGCTTTCAGTTAAGGTTAGGGTTAGCAGTTCATATAGTTAAATTGAGGCCTAAACAACCCGAGAAGCTATTTGGTACTTTGGTAGTGTACGCTCTGTAAACCTAAGCCTAGCTGAGGTCACACGTTCAATCCTGAGTGGAGATTTTTAGACTTTCTTTTTTACACTTAAAATTTACTGAAAGTGTGAAAGTGTCGACATAACGTTATATAATTCTCAGTAAGTGTGGAGTGATATGCTTTAGCATTTAAAGAGACACTGTCCCGGCTGAAATATCGTGTTTTCATGATATGACCAGGAGCTTGCTTTAAGTTTACTTTATTATATATATATATATATATATATATATATATAGATAGGCTGAGCCTAACAGCGAAGCTCTCTGAACAGAAAGCCGATGATTAGTTTAACTGAGGTGAAAGGTCGGAAACACAAGAACTAAGATTGACGACCGGGCTATTTTTCAATTTTAGCAATTCTCAAAAACAGTATTACGTGACCGTCTGCACAGTGCATTTAGACCGTACAAAAGTTCACAAAAACAACTTTTTCTCGGTTTAGAATAACTAGTTTAACTACTTTTTGAATAACATACACCTGTTGCGTATCCAAAATTGCCCGAGAAGCTGATTTGGAAATCAAAATTGCCAAAAATACACAAATATATGGCATGAAGGCGACGCGAGTGAAGATAGAACTAGAAAATCCAAGTCTTGTTTTGTTTACATAATATAGCTTTTGAACCTGTGTAAAGAATGAACAAACACATAAAAATGGACAGCACAATCTTCTTTCGAAAAATGTTATTCAAATCTCCATAAGTTTATGTTTTAAAGCAAAACGCGTACCATTTATAGCGCATCGACGCCGAGCTGTCTGCGATGAAATAATTTCACCAGGAAATCGATACGACTGAATTTAAGCACGTTTTATAAACAATTCTCCAAAACTAACGAGGACACAAAGAAAAAGTCAATCACAGATTGATATCAACATAAATTCCCATCGAATAATATAATTTGTTTTACCTTGAAGTCCCTCGACTGCATGAAAATTCTTTAAATCTCCGCTTCTTCGGTTCTGAAATCCCAAAAACAAACATCTCCCCGCATTGCTCCCGCATTGATAAAAACGTATGAAGTTCCTAGAAGCAAGATTTTATCCCTGAAAGCTCTTCTTTTTTGCACGATAGCGGCTTCTGAGTATCCCTTAATAAGTATCCCTGTCTTGAGTAGCAAACCGCGAAAAAATGCAGGGAAAACGACTCTGCAACCCCTTTTCTCCGCTAAACACAACAAGAGTGTTTACTACAGCAGTGACGTGACATCGGCCATGTAGAAAAACAAAGCCTCGCTTTGGTTTCAAAATTTCAAATTTCAAATTTCACGAACTGTGAATCCCCTTCAATCCTTGCAATCCTGCACTTTTTCTCCAAACTACTGCTTTTGTTTTGCTCTATAGAATCTTTTTATCCAACTAAGTTGTATATTTGGTGGCATTTGGCGATATAACGTGGAAATAAGCTAAGCGAAATTTTGCTATTTCAGCGGGACGGTGTGCCTTTAAAAAACCTAACTTTTGTAAATTGTTTTTTTTTTTTTTTTTCACAGCTCGTGCACTTTTTCATTACATGGAGTGGCGTAATCATAAAGTCACCTGGCCTCACATAACAGTACCTATTGCAGAAGTCGTAAATGTTATCATCAAAAGAATCAATGAAGCCTCGGTTAGTTTTAAAATAACTGCTGAATATTCAGTTACCCAAAGTCTTATATTAAAGCTGAAGTGGAAGTTCTACATTATTTTATCACTGCGATACTCAATTTTGTACAAATCATAAAATAAAGTAACTTACAGCAAATGATGATTAATAATATTGTTGCAATCATTTCGTGGTATTACATCGGTTTTCACTTGTGTCGTAAAATCAAAACCAAAGTAATTATTCTGACCAATCACAACAGACGCAGATAATCCAATGAACCAATCAGAACGCGAAGCAAATACATGTACATGTAGCCGGCGCTAAGCGCGGGAAAACGCAAATCGCAATTGGTTGTTTAACTTCTGGTTGGTTGAGAACGTAGCGCGAGATTTTTTAGCCAAACAAAACGCTGCATTGAAAACCAAAGCAATCACGAAATTGCCTTCCACCAATTGAAAACTGGTCTGATTAGTCTTAATTTAGAGTGAGTGTTCGTTTAGAGCGGTTTTAACGCGAGTATCGCAAAACTAAAATCAAAGTACTCGCTCTGACCAATTACAACTGTCGCAGAAAATCCAGTGATCGAATCAGAACTCGAAGCAAATACATGCGCCAAGGGCGGGAAAAAGCGTGCGAGTAAAGTCACGATTGGTCTTGGTTTTACTTCTGACTGGTTGAGAAAGTGGCGCGAGATTTTTTAGCCAATCACAAAGTGAGCACTACAAAACCAAAGCAATCACAAAATTACTTTAGATACTCAATTGGAAACCGCTCGAAACAAGCACTCAGTTGATTATGCACTGCAGTGTCTACAAAGCACTTCATTAGGTTATTAGAGCAGTTTTCAATTGAGTGTCGAAAAACCAAAACCAAAGTAATTACTCTGACCAATCACAGCAGTCGTAAACAATCCAATGAACCAATCAGAGCTCGAAGCAATTACATGTCTGCGGCGCCAAGCGCGGGAAAACGCGTGCGAGCAAGTCATGATTGGTTTTGGTTTTACTTCTGATTGGTCGAGAAAGTGGCGCGAGATTTTTTAGCCAATCACAAAGCATAGCAATGCAAAACCAAAGCAATTGTGTAATTACTTTCGACACTCAATTGAAAACTGCTCTATCGTTATATTTACAGGGCATTTATCAAATGTTTGGTGTCCTGGGAGAGGTTATGATTTTACGTAAGTCTTTTTTTGTTTATCCACTTGTATATTATTTGTCAATTTCGTTTAAATTAGTTGCGATGGTGTATGTTGTGATACTGTTGCTGTAATCAGTATCATGCCTAGAATAAAGTACAACAGCAGCCATATTGTTTCTGACATCAATCGTTCTTTCGTTCACAGGTGAAAATGGAATGGTTGAATATTTTGAAGAATTTCCTATTAGACTCGTTCATAAATTCGAAGGTAAGAGTTTTCGCTAGAAATCAAGATATTAATCAAGACATTAATATAAATTAAAAACAACTCTACTAATAATCAAGTTGTCGCAAAACAGGATTAGTTGATCTTGGGTTTGATCCGTAATCTCCTACGCAGCTGTTTTATAGTCGTCATGCAACGCTCTCGGTCATGGCGCACGGTCGACCTCGCTGCGCTCGGTCCGTACCCCATGACCCCCGAGCCAAATATTTTCCCTTCCGGACCTCCCACTTTGTCAATAAGTACATATTATTTAGTTAAGTAATATTGGAAGAAAATTAGAAAATGTTGTAACTCGATTTAGCAAGTTATTAAAAGCTCAGGAGTCAGGAAACAGCGAAAAATGGTTCTTGGTTGGGTAATTAGCAACTTCTTGTAGTAAATATGAAAAGGAACATTAAGATTTTGGAGCAACTTTTAAGGAACTTTTAGATTTTTTGAGCAACTTTCTTAGTAATGTTTTGCATCTTTTTTAACAATTTGAAGCATCTTGTGGACAGCCCTAAAAAACACGCATTTTTTTATTCAAAAATGGCTTGACCTCATGCTACTTATGAGGCCATTTCTTGTTACCTTAGCAAGCGCTTGTCGGCAAACTTTACCAAAATGTGTCAAAATAAAGGACAAATGAACAGCTACTGAAGACGGCATGTGCCAACGATAAATGCTCTTCAAAAAATTCGAGGAAAACCTTAAGGGGGTGGAATCCACCCCCCCCCCCCCCCCCCTCCGCCCCGCCCCCCGCCCCGCCCCCTGTACGTCTAAGGGTTACCTCTTTCACTCCCAAGAGTGTCAAGATCAAGAAAAAAAATTCCAAATTTCATTTCTTAAATATTTAATTAAAAAATAGTTCCATGCAAACGTACTGACGAAGAGGTTTCATTTGAATGGTCATATAGCAGGATTAAGTCGTTAGAACTACACTGCATGTCTCCATAATTAAAATTGACGCTGGAAGTGAAATAGTTAATTAAGAGTTCTCCTGTTGTTTAGTACAGACTGAGACAAAATTAATGACCTGGTATTGCTTTCGGTTTGCAGAGCACACTGGTCGACCGGCAGGTCCAATGATTGTCCTCAATATGGAATACGGCAAAGACTTCTCCGGAGCTGGGTTGGTGATTTTCATTCATTAATTCTTTAACTCGTGAATATGCGAAGCGTTAAACGAGTTATAGCATCGGGAAAAATATGCAAATTTCCACTCCCTCCATCAGTCGATCGGCTGTAAACATTAAGCCCGCGATATATAATGGTCACCTGCCTTGCCCATGGGGACGGCGATAGAGGGAGGGGAGGTTGGGGAGTTGTACGCAGGGGTAGGGGGTCGTTGGAGCAAAACGCCTAGGAGAGGGGACGGTCCGAAGGTTGTTTCGTATCCAAGAGTTGGCTCATAGGAGCCATTGATTTTTTAACTCGTAAATACGCGAAGCTTTAAACGAGGTGTAGCAAATGGGGAGAAATATGCAAATTTTCACACCTTCACCATCCATCAGCTGTAAACTTTTCTTGGTAATTCCGCTGACCAGTGTATAAGGCTTGCGCATTTATTTTGCCCGTTCCAAATGCGATAGGTAATGGTCACCTGCCTTACCCATGGGAAAGGGTGGGAGTTGAACTCAGAGGGTGGGGGGTGAATCGGTGGAGCAAAAAGTGTAGTAGAAGGGATGGTCCGAAGGTTGTTTAACCCTGTAAGGATTGACAGTAAAATGTTGGTAGGGTTTGAAGATCATTTGTTTTAGTTAAAAATCATCTCTTACAACAACAGCATTTTCTTACTGTTTGTAGAAAAGACACTTTTAAATCAGATCGTTCCACAGGGGATCCATCCAATGCTCATAACTCCAACTTTTTGCATCCTGTGCTGTACTTCTACAAAGAACCACCAACAGGTAACATGACAAAGCACTACTTACATTCTCTAAGGACGTAACACCTAAATGCCATTTTTCGCTACTTGAGATCGGTTTTATCATAGGTTTGTACATGTATGTTAAGTAATGTTTCGTAAATTTTGGGGTGATTTTTAAATTACAAATTAGAATGTGAAGTTAAAAATTAGTAGATTGTATATGGACACCAAAACAGTCCGACATTCATATTCACGAGTTGCCTTTGACCAGCACTCGGAAAACATATCTGTCAAGGAAAAAAAGAAAATATTGCCAAAACGAGTACCTGTGTGCACTGTTTATGGGTTGAAAACATATTTTATGTTTCAGCTTTGCCCAAGGAAACGAAAGAAGTTGTGCTTCCCAGACCAAACCGCATTCACCATATTGTGGAGGACTTCTTAACACTCTGGTAATACAAACGTTTGAGCGAGTTCACACGGATATAGAATTAAAAGCCATGGTCTTTGGAATTGTTTTATTCCAGTCCTGAAAACTTACTTTCGCTTTAGCAGCCCATCGGATTTAAAAAAAAAAGTAGACTTCAGGAATGGACTTCTGTGTATTATGGACTGTGGAGTGCGTGCCTTATTAATGTCGATTTTTACTGACTTCATTGCTTTTAAAAGTCGTCTTTTCAAATGTAACAGAATTAATTTATGGTTTGGGAAGTAATAGACGAGTTTGGATTTGATCGGGAATCAATAAATTAAATATTTAAAGCGAGTACAGAAAAATTGGTAGCTTCAATCGACCCCTCTTAGCGTCTCATGCCCATGAGTATAGGCCACTTATAGCCTCTTGTTATTAACAAACTGGACCATTATGTTTAGGTTCAAGTGCTACAAATGTGTATTTTTTGGGCGCTTTTTAAAGTGACTCTAAAAATAGGTGACATTGTCCCTGTAACGTCAACACCAAGGGCTTCTGGGATGCTCGAGCGGGTTTTTGTGTTCGCGAGCGCGGAGCGCGAGGCACACGAGAGGAGGAAGGAACAAAATACGCGTATTTTTTTTCCTTCCATCCCTTCGCGTGCCTCGCGTTTGCGCACCCTAAAAGCAACTCGAGCACATCAAAAGCAAAAGCAATTGTAATAGCACTGAGTAGCATATTTAAGCATTGTTTTTTGTTGTTAATTTGTGTTCCTTTCTTCTTTCAGGACGGCTCCAAGCTCACACATCCTTCCATTGCGTCGATTTATTGAAAATGTTGTCGATAGTGACCTCCGAACCTTTTTTGCTACATCTTGCTTCGGGGTGAGTCGAGTTTCTAAGATTTTAAGACCTATGGGTTTGAAGAAAGTGTAGTAGGAATTAGTATTTTTTTCTTGAAAACTACGAAACCCTAAAATTAATGATATCCCAAACGCGGCAATACCCCAACAATGGCAATACCCCGAAAGTAGCGATACCCTTCTAAGTAACGATACCCGAAAGGAAAGATAAAAAAGGCTCGTGCTTAAAAGCCAAAGTAACGACTCTCGTTTTTTTTAATTTAACAATCTTTATTTCAACAAAAACTAACATTTACAAAGTCCCAATAAAGTATTCGTAATACAGTACACTGAGGTACAATAAATAGAGGTTATTCAGCTTGAAGTTGTGTAATACGGCAGTAAAAATGCCCAGCCGTATTACACAACCTCAAGCTGAATAAATTGTTGAATAAATTATACGACAGTAGTCTTCTCTTAAAAATAAGTTTTTGAAACTGTTTTTTCTAACGCGTGGTCAGAAGAGTGTAATAACGTGTCATATTTGCAGTCGTTGTGATGCGTATTTGCACTCTAGAATGCTATGTCGAATAATAACTATTGTTATTTAAAATGATATGAAAATATTACAATGCACAATCAACGGTCAACATCAAATGATTAATTATCAAACAAAAGCAGTGTTCCAGAAAAGAGTGCAACAAAGATGCGAATTAGCTTAATTAATCGGAGAAATTATCCACTTCTTCTTAAAATGGTCTCTCTTATTAATTTTCCTTTCGGTTTCATATTAGAGATTTTGGCTTTAAATCCTTTAATCTCAGGAAGGATTTGATTTCTTCTACAATCCCACAAAAACAGTTTTGCAATTATTAAAAAGTAATAAAATAAATCAATTAAAGGGCTTTGCTCAAAGATGATGCCAAATAAAGCGACTCTCGTTACTTTAGGAAGTTTAGGTAAATATTGAATGCAACCGCAAACAACTGAACCAAGGTGTACGATGCCTAAACAATTGTTTCCCATTATCTCAGCAAAATTCTTTTTATTATGATGTAACATCCAACAGGTCATTTTTGTGGCTACTGGTATGTAATACCATGAGTACCACATTGTCATCGGGTTGTTTTCTAGCGCTTATTGATTTCTGTCGTTTCTTCCAGATTATGATGACTAACAAAACTGTACCAATTAATTGTCACAATCATTACGCTAACGGTAAGACGCCGTATTTGTATACTCCTTATGACAACTGCCTTCTTGGAGCGGAGAAATATCGCCTTTGAACACGCTTTTTTAAATCCGTTTTTGTGATGTTCACAAGCGCCAACTAGCGTACCAAGTGCGTTTCTTGCACTAGGTACTGTCTGGATTTTGTTTTGTTTGTTTTGTTGTTTTTTTTGCTTCATATGTGTTTGTTGTAATAGAGAGGTATTTAATTGAGTGTCCAAAGTAATTTCGCAATTCATTTGGTTTTGCATTGCTACGCTTTGTGGTTGGCGAAAAACGTTTGCGGCACTTTCTCAACCAATCAGAAATAAAACCAAATCCATTCGTACCTTACGCACGCAATTTCCCGCGCTTGATGCCGGCTACATGTATTTGCTTTGCGCTCTGATTGGTTCATTGGATTGTCTGCGTCTGTTGTCAGTGTAATTACTTTGCTTTTGGTTTTATTTAACAAGTGAAAACCCCTCCATGCTACATGTGATTAGTTTGGTTTTGATTTAAGGGTAGTCATTATAAAACTGATTTAAAATTTCACTTTTTTGATCTTTGCTAGGGCCTATGTTGCCAGCTTCAAAGATTCTACAAGTCGTTTTGGAGAGCAGTCGTGGAGACCCTAATTACCATGCGCAGTAGTGTTTAAGTTAAGCATTTGGTATCACTAATGTGAGAAACAGTTAGATATAGGGGGTAGAGTCTAAATGCTATAGCTGAGAAGGAGGTCGGATACCTTAATGAGAAAATATAACGGAGTAACTGGTTGGCTTTCAGTTAAGGTTAGGGTTAGCAGTTTATATAGTTAAAGGGGCAGTATCATGAGGTCGAAACTTGAAAACGTCGGTCCATGTTTTCAAGTTTGATTCGGCAAATTCAAAAAGGCCGTCGAGAAGTGGAGGTATTTGTTGAATCAAAAAATCCGTTTTGATAACCGGAACAAAAAAAATCACTTTTAACAGTGATATGTCCAAAATTCCGGTGCAAGAACAATGAACAGTGCCGCGCGTGGAACCTCGTGATACTGCCCCTTTAAATTTAGGCCTAAACAACCCGAGAAGCTAGGTGGTACCCTGGTATGGTAGGTTATGTAAGCCTAAGCTTAGCTGAGGTCACAGGTTCAACCCCGGGTGGGGATCTTAGATTTTCATTTTTACGCTTAAAAATTTATTGAAAATGAAATTCGACATTACGTTATATAATTCTCAATAAGGTGTCCGACCCCCTTCTGAGCTATAGCAGGTAGACTCTACCTTGATATAGAGTGTTTTTACTTACGTGACCGGCAGCCATATTGGAGTGCTAAAACAATAGGGAATGTTTGAATAAGAATAGAGCTAAAGTCCCATAGCTTTTGTTTAGGACAACGATATGGCCACCATTTCATTGGTTTGGGACACCAATATGGCCGCCGTGACGTTACATACAAACTCTCTATAATGAGGTAATTGTAATTGCGCATGAGGATATGACCATATGTAAAACTAATTTTAATTTTGTTGTCTTAAAAGGCACCACAAGATGGATTGACTTAAAAAAATTCATATAACAATCATTAGAATACTGCGCCATCGCAGTCACAAAATTACGTCGATTTTTTTCCCACAGTTTTCTTCAAGGTTGCAGATATTTTTTAAACTGGTTTGAAGAGTAAACTGCGCAGTAAAAATGTAAGTTGTTATTATATTTAATAAAGCGCAGGGGACCAGGTTTAATATTAACGTAAGGAACTTAAGGTTGGATGTAACTATTGCAACAAAAAAGAAAACAAAACAAATTTGTCAAAGAACATCATTCGTAGATGCAGGTCACTGGAAATTGGACTTAAATGTTTGGCAAAAGAAAGAAAGGTAATTTTTCATGTCAAAAACATCGTCGATCTTTACAAACTTGGTGTCTTTTATTTGAAACAAACTTTAGGGCTTGTGCTTATGTGATTGGTCTTTGGGACTAATTTTGATGAGAAGTTACGATGAACCCTAGCTATCTCGACCAATCAAGGTGAAACAAAAAGTTAATTGAGAAAGAAAGAGTTTTGGGCACGTTTTTTGGTCTGTTCTGGAGTGAGAATGAATGAAATCGGAATGATGAAAATGGTTCTCACTGGTCATTGAGCCCTTGGTATAACAATGGCCGGAATGGTTTCGGGCATTCCTGAATTGGATTCACCATTAAAAAAGAAACTCACCCTTAATGAATTACAGTGATTCTCATTTTAGAATGGTTTCCAAACAAACGCGCCTTTAGATTACACAGTTGTGAATTACTGTAAAACAGTGTCAAGGGAAATTAGCTTTTTGCTCGAGATAGCGAAAGGCTTGAGGTAGCTTACCCTTGCGAAATAACTCTTGGAATTCCTAGGAAAACATTCCTAGGAATTCTTAGGAATTCCTAGGAATATGAGGTGTGAATTTTCACGGTAAATTCGGACTCGTTTCCTAGGAATTCCTAGGAATTCCTAGGAATATTCCAGCTTGATTGGAGCCTTGGAATCCTAGAAATTCCAAGAAATTCCTAGGAATTTCTTGGAATATCTGAGAATAACTGGGAACAGGAGCCTATTACTAGGCTCCTACTGAGAATTTCTTGGAATATCTGGGAATTTTTTGTAACGTCTGAAAATAACATTGAACTTCTTGAAATAAAACTGTGGATTAGAAAGCTCTGAGGTCTTAAACATTACACAATAACCCGCATTATAATTATTTATTAGTCAACTGCAGACAAATTTGAACTTTTACAATGTTGAACTTTCTTTATAGTACATTGCTTATCTACAAAATACAAAATATATACAGTCATATTTTATACTAATTTTCCTTCATACATGTAGAAGCTGCAATTAAAAAATATAACTGTTATTAAATGTTCGTTTAGTTTTACGAAGCGCTTCTGGTAAGTGATGTTGATTTGGAATTTGCCGAGTCTGTGTGCGCGAGCGACCCATTTCGTGACACTTAGAAATTTTTCACGAGATTCCTTCCCGTAGCTGAATAAACATCGCTCACAAGAAGCGCTTCGTGAATCTAAACAAATGTACAATATTATGGATTGGCAAAAGTGAATAATAACGTCGAAAATTTTTAAAAGTTTTGGACTCCCATACGAATAGCAAATCGAAGTTGGCCGTATGGGAGTATTTTTTGATGCGAAAAATTTCTAAGTGTCACGAAATGACGAAGTCGCTCGCGTAGTATACAGAGACTTCGCAAATTAGTCTAAGCCAAATCAACATCGCTTACCAGAAGCGCTTCGTAAAACTAAACGAACATTTAATATTGTGGACCAACAAAAGTGAAGAATAACATTGAAAATTGTCGAAAGTTTTGGACTCCCGTATGAATAGCAAATCGATTAGTCCGCGTACGGGTGCCGTACGATGAATATAATAGCCACTGCTGCTCGTATCTGTCAAATTATTGCATGTTAAGTTGTAGTTTTGCTGTATTCTTAGTGTGGAAAAACAGTTTTCAAAAGACTAAAGCTTAAAATGCCAGCATCTGAGTTCATAATTTTAATGGATCAAGAATCATCTTATTAAAGACTTTAATACAGAAAGCCAAAGCTTTAAAATCGGTTGAGTAAGCTGACTGTGTTGCAATAAAACTTCACCAACGATTCATTCTTTCACTTACCTAAATTTAAAAAGAAAGTTATCCATATTTGTGTTCTAAAAGGTTCTTTAGCCGTCACAGTTTTCTCCCAGCATTTGAATTTCTTGAAAAACGAACTCACTGAGTGCCACGAGTGCCTGCTAAAAAGGCTAAAACTGCTGACCGCAGGGCTCACTTTCCCCAGCTTCTCACGTTTCAAAAGCAAGATGGTGGAATTGTTGAGGCCATAATTCGCCATGATTTTCTACAAAATCTGGTTTAAAAAAGTAACTCGGAATTGCTTAAACAAGTCGAAGGGTAAATTGAGGAAATATTCTCCCTGTAAAGGTTTGGTTTAAATGGATTTCCACTGTGAATTTGAAGTACATGTACACTGGACGATTGTAACAGGATCTGAACGAAGGAGCTATAAAACGAGTCAAATTTCACTACAAAACCATGGTTAAAAAGAATAAACAGGGTGAAAAACAGCCTCGCTTTCACCACGAGCCCGCGATTTTTAATGGTCAAACGGGATGCTTTTACCAAAACGATGCAACGCCAAAGGTTTTAGCCAGGGTTTTTAGCGACTGTGTGGAAGCAAAACTAGAAGAAGAAACGAGGAACACGTCGGTGAGGCATCAACAAACGTCGAGGAGAGTTTGGTGAGGATTATGTTTAAATAGACAATGTGAAAATGTCTGAACACAAGTTGTAAGATAATTTTAATTTAAGCTACACTAATCAATGTCGATAGAGTGTGATCATATTTATAACTACTAAGCTTAGAAAGTTAAACCTGAAAGACCAAGTTCAAAAAAGAGAAGAGGAGTTTAATGGAAAATTTTCCATTTCGTTTCCGTTACGTACGGTAGTTCACAAGTGTATTTGCTTGTGCTTTCCCTTGTTTGCGTCGCACTTGTGGACTTGTGAACCCACAGGAAATCCAGTCTCGGAGATCCAAGCGTGATATGAAAGTTTGTATGGAAATTTTGATTTTTCAATGATGTTTTAAGCTTAAATAGAAAGAAAATCATATAACTTAAGCTTAAATTTTGTAAAAGCAAGATAGACAACCTGGTTTTATAATTTTACTTCGTTCTTGGAAGCTATTAGTTTTGGATTATCTGAGAGTAGGTACTTTTGTTTTCGATGAAAATCCCAAGATTTTAAGGTGGCTTACTACAGTTTTGAGGGACAATAAATTTCCTTACACACGTATGTCACGCAAGTAATACTGCGCGAGCAAAAATCATGTGAGCAATGAATGTTAGTATTAAATGTTAGTAATGTAATGTTACAACTGCGGAATGTTTTGTAGTGGTAGGCATGGTAACAGAAGTAGTAGGTAGTAAGGGATACTGATGTATTTTGTTGTAAGTCATGATTTGTGAACTTCAGTGTGAAGTAGATGGTAACGGTGTGAAATAGACAGGTCATTTTGACAGGCCTGAACTGAGGAGCAGCGCAAAAACAAAAACCGAGAAAAGGCGAGGAGGTGAAAGAAGGGGTAAAGGGGGCAAGGGAGTTTGATATTTAATCTATACATTATTCACATTGTCAGTTGTTTTTGCTTTGAAACCATAGTTAAGAATGTAACAAGTCTTTGTACAGGTTTTCTTTGGCATTACATGTAAAAAGTAATGTAAGATAAAGATTTATTTTTCTTTCACATCATAAAAGATGCAATTTCTTTCTTTCAAGGAATTAAGCAACCATTGCATGTCCACGACCAATGGGTCTACACCTCTGCAAGGCTGAAGAGGTGTGGACCCATTGCTCCAAGTACCATGGTGTACTTGGCGAGAGACGGTCCCCCACTTGGGGAAACTTCAAAGATTTTTTAATGTCAGTATAAATAATTACTTTTAAAAATTACTAAAGTACTAATTGGACAATTTCCGGATGTTACAACCATCGGCACACTTGAGACTTTCATACAGTGGAATCCCATCCATTCTGATAAGTAATTGTATGGTAACTGTTTTAAGAACAGGGCCTGGTTGTTCAAAAGCCGATTAACACTAATCCCGGATTAAAAGTTAACTGAGGATTTCATTTCTCTGTTTAAAAATGTTTTCAAAAGGTCATTTATAGCTACATGTAGTTGTGAAGACAAGTTTAAGTCAAAACTGAAGAGCAGAAAACTTTGGAGTTGAGTTATTTGACTGGATTCAAACTTGATGCTAATCCCTGAATTAGCTTAATCATGAATGGGGTTAGTTTCTAGAGAAACTGTGGAGGTGAAGCACAAGAATTTGGTTTTATCGACTGAGTCGATAAGGTAAATTAGCCACCGTAAAAAGATTCGAGAAAGCTGACGTTTCGAGCGCTAGCCCTTTGTCGGAGCGATCAGTCGATAAAACCAAATTCTTAGCTTAATCATGCTTTGAACGACCCGGCCCAGAACAATAATTTATTATTGGAAACTCCAAAAAGTAGAGTAGTACTGTAGCTCTTCCAGACCTCTATTTTTATTGGCCCCGTAGTACTGTAGCTTCTATTGTGTTTAGGTCTAGGGCTATTGTTTGTGTTGTTTAACCTATTGTTTCGTTAACCAATCACTGAGCTTGTTTGGAAAGGTACAGCCTCTCCCAAAAAGAAAGTAACCTTTGATCATAATTTATAAACAAGGTGGATGAGAAAATGACATTGGGGCTACAATGTATTCTATATTACCATATTTTCTTTATTTATCCCCACTCACTTTTAAGCCCTCCTAATATTCCCCCCCCCCCCCCCCCCCCTCTGCCCTTCAAAAAAACCCCTCCCTCTATGAAGCTCCCCCACCACTGCCACTTCCACTGCCACTTTGTTTATGTTGCTTTTTCAGTGATATTGTAGTTCGTTGAAACACTTTATAAAATGCTTAAGGAAATGCACTCTATGATTGGTCAAACCAAGTTCATAAGAACTTGATAAAACATGCACGCTCATTTCTGTTGTCTGATGAATTTTTGTCCCTTTGTGGTCGATTTTATTTTATAAAAGAAATAACAAACTTGTTCCTCATGCATTGAGTTGTATATTAAGCACTTGCAAATTTTTAAGAACACCCAAGAAAAGCGAGAAGTACTTACCTTCGGCTCATGCTTCTCTGCACATCTCTTGTGTTCTTAAAAATTCCTGTATACTTATATAACTCAACAATGCACTCGGATCTTTTTTAATTCTTTAATATTTGTTGTATAATGTGTGGCGAGTTGTGTTGATGGTGAAAAACCCCCAGTTGTTTCCTTTACATATATGCTTAACATAGAACTACGACTTTGAACAAGTCACTAAGCTTCCTCCCTCTATTAAGCCTCCCCCTTTTAATAAGCCCCCATCCCTTTAATTGCAGTGTATTGATGTACTAGCATTTTAGTGTTATTCCACTTTATACTGAAGTGAGGGGCGGGGGGACTTATGAAAGATTTCGGTACCTTTTGTTTATTTCAGGAAGGGGCTTAAAGGAGGGCTTATTAATTTGTGAACCAATCAGAAGCATAGATAACTTGTGGTTGATAATATCACAGCAGCCAAAAGAATAAATTGTTTGGTTCAGCGCTGAATTTAATGAAGAGGTTGCCAGAGTAATCCGTTATATTCTATGTGAATTTGGTCATCTCTCATGCATGAGTGGGGTTTAAAGTTAGTGATAAAGTTGTGAGAGAAATCAAAAAAGTACTTAGATTAATACACCTAAGCCGACTTAAAGCATTGATATTGGTTCTCGTTGGGTATTTTTGAAATTTTCTACTGCGGAAAAACCTGTAAAAGTCTAAAGCATATATTTTTTTAATTACAGGATAATTAATGGAGAAGAAGAAATCAAGAAAAACAAAGATCAGAGAAATTGTAAAAATTAATAAAATAATTAATATACAAAAAGATAGTGTGTGCGTGTGTGATGTTGTTGAAAAAGTACTTTAATAATACTCTCTTGAAGCAGTTTTTTAAACAACCTCAAAGACATGACGATGTAATCAATTTTGAAAAGTCGAATAGTGAAATATTTCTTGTTTTTAACGTCGCGTTAGTGAGTTATAGAGATTTGAATTTACAAAATGCTAATTAGGTGACGTCAAATCAAGACTTTACCATTATTTGTACTTCAATTTACAATATGCAGTTGACAGCTTAAGGATAATCAATTTAAGAAATACTAAATAAAAACTGTTAATAGTCAATTGATTTGTAAAAAATATTACTTGGAGGTGGAAACAAGTAGTTGTATATTGAACGAGTCTTGACTTGACGTCATCTTATTAACATTTTGTTAATTCAAACCTCTATAATTCACTAACGCAACGTTAAAAACAAGAAATATTTAACTATTCAACTTTTCAACGTACATAGAGTTGATTAAGCGAAAAAACAATTTTGGGTTTAGGTGCACTATTACGATGTCTGATAAAAAAAAATTCAGCAGAGCTGGGCGAAAACATCATCAGGTGACATGTTTAACTGGTTTTATAGACGTCAGCAAGGCATAAAACAGACAAAAAAGGCAGGAAAACAAACGTTTATGATAAAAGCTTTCAAGAATCGCACTGACAACCGAGAAAATAAAAAAAACTAGGATCCGCAGTTCACATATTTATGATTTTCATATATTTACATTCATTCCAGACTGCATTCATTCATATATTTACATTCATTTCATCCAGACAGGCAGTAGAACTTGTTTTCCGGTCGGGGCTTCTCTCCACACCAAGGTTGTGTTCAATTACATATAGTGTCCTTTGACAAGAAATGCTTGCTTCATGTACACTGACCCGGATGATTTTTCCGATATATTTTATAAACTGTAATGATAACTTTTTTTTTTTGGGGGGGGGGGGGGGGGGGGGGGGGTGGGGGAGTGAGCTTCCACCCCTCAAACTTCCTAGATTAGAACCCTGCTTGTATTCTTGAATAAAGTTTTAAAACAGACGTTGCCCTCTAAAGAAGCTCGGACCAGAGAACAAGTCCCATTACCTGGACAAAATTACTGGCCTGTGAACCTTAGATGGGAAAAGGATGGAAGAAAAATCGGTGACTGGAGCGAAATAATATTGAATTTTGGAGTCTTGTGAGGCTTTAGCTCTCCAAGCCTTGCTCCGCTCGCCGGTTTTTTTTCCTTTGTGCCCTATTCCCATTTCAGGAGTCTGTTCAGAGGCTATTGACAGAAGATATAAAACTGCATGACATTGCAGGGTACAAACGGGTTAACAATAAAGTCTCGGCTTCGCAGTTCAGTTTACTATCATACTTCATACCTTTGGATTCGATCATTTGTTAGTTCAGCGATTAAAAGTGCAGGGAAATTAGGAGAGACCGATTTAAGTGTGGGGATAATTTTTGTCGGCCCGAATGCTCGCCTGCGAATATTCTTTAGCCCTATTTACATGGAAAAAGGATGATCTTTGATTAGTGCTAGGATGATCCTAGGAGGTTCATTTGGATTACATGCAAAACTGCGGCACCAGGAGTATCGCTAGCATCATTCTACCTCTCAGATAGGATGATCCTAGTGCTAGGATCATCCTAGCGTGCGACCATTTGCATGTAAACTGAAAGCAGAAAACATGTCGCGCTCGGATGATCCTAGTGCTAGGATCATCCTCTTTCCATGGTCTTCTTAGTTTCAGTAGTGTATGCGAACTGTATGCCCCTTCTGCGGCCAGCTTCCATTTCGTTAATGAGCTTGTTATTAAAGTTAGGCTAGCGTTTTTCTAGTGTTTCTTGGAGGTCATTCATGTGGGCGTAAAAGCGAAATCGATTTGCATTTTACGCCCACTTTTCATTTTTCTTTCTAAAGCAGAAACAAACTGGATCGAAATCCATCACCAATTATAAACCACAGATGTGACCTTTTGAACTCGTCGAATATAATACTACCTTTCTCTGTTTTCTGAGACCCAACGCTCTATGAAAGCAAACAAACTTAAATTTAACTTTCCAAAATAGATAATAGTAGTATAGGAGGAATGAAATTAAACGTATTTTTGCGGTGGAATCTCATTAATTTGCGGTGGAATAAATTAACAGGGGTAACGTCATAGGCTATTTGTTTTGATCTCGTGAATAAAATGCGGTGGATTCTCATTAACGTATAACCGGTTTTTAACTGGTTTGACGGGTTTAATCAATAACATCATGCTCTATTTTTAGCTTGTGGCGGTCATGATTGGTAGAACGGATTTGACAAGTTTTGACCGCCTTTTAGGTAGATGACGTCATAGGTTATTTGTTTTGAACTCATGAATAAAATCCTGTGGTATCTCATTCCACAATTCTATGGTGGTCCCCTTATTTTATTGAAGCCATATCACTAAGTGCCTTTTGGTAGAAAATGAGCGAAATCTGTTGTTCATGTTTGTTCTTGTGATCGTTTGCGGCGGGTGGCTCTCGGACACACCAAAGTGCGTCGGGTCACGCTCATTGGATCGGTATTTGCCACTTAGTAGGTACGCGCAATCCAACATGTGGCGAACGTTTCGTGAAATTCGTTTGTCCTGTACTCAAGAGTTGTGGTAAATGGTGGAAATTGACCGAAAACTTGTATTTTTTAACCACGACATTCAACAGCCTTAATCTGCCGCTTTAGATCTACAGTTTTTCAAAGAGCATACCAAGAACAACATATATTTCTTCCGATATATAAAAATCGCCTAAATAAATCGAAGTTAATAAAATAGAAAGACGTCTACTTAATCAAATAATCGTACAGGACCACAGAGAGGCTAAGTGGGATGAAGGGGAGAGAGCGTTCGCACCATCGCCCATTTCTGACAGCTGTCGCGTCGGGATTGAACAACTAATGCGGGGAAAATTAACTTTTAACACCAAATCTACTGTACGGTAAAGTTTGTCAGTTTGCTATTCATCAGCAACCTGCTAGGTTTGACAGGTGTACTTGTCTGACGCTGCGAGTCAATTTGACGGCTCTTATTCATAGGTCACCGTGTTCATTCATTCTTTCCCATCTAGAGTGGATGATGTATCCGCGCGCTAACTTGTAACATATACATTTAGTTTCTTTGTTGATTGAAAGTAATTTGGCGAAGTACTGTGTCACAGTTGCACTTATCTATGGAGCTTTAGCCAACTAGCTACGGACGTTGTGAAACAGAGAAACATACACGTAAAAAAACCCAGAGCGGTTCCGGTGGGACACACCGGCCTGACCATCACGCATTTTCCACAGCTACGGCGTTCCTGGAAAAAAGGAGCGAGACCAACTAAACCACACGACGCGGAATCTTTTTTCACTAAAACGTTGGTGTGTTGATTGCAGTCTTGTTCTATAGCTGTAATTGCCGACTGAGCGTTTGCTCTGTAGATATGGTAAATGGTAAAATGTGACAAAAAATGTCCTCTTTTGACCACGTGCCTTTAATACAGGGAGGATAGGCCTCGGAGCGTTGCAATGTCAGTTTATCAAGTTGTCAAGTTATCACGAAAGTCAAGTTGACTTCAAACCCAATCAAGACAGGGTTTACTGAATAAATAAAATTAAATCACTCACACTAACATACAACATCTCGGATGGTAAAGATGGGTTTCCTGCAAAATCGTTCAGTTTCTCCTTCCCAGCTTTACTCCGTCGAGCGAGAAACGTTGAAACTGCTGACTGAGCGTTTACTGACTAGATATAGTAGGTGGTGAAATGTGAAAAAATGTCATCTTTTGAACATCGTCTTTTAATATAGGTAGGATAAAAAATGTCAGTTTATCAAGTTGACAAGTTATCAAGCTGTCATGAAAGTCAAGTTGACTTCAAACCCAAAATCGTGCACTTTTTAACAAAGTTAACCAGCTCTCTGCTCGGAGTAGTTCATCAATTTACAAGAAAACTGAACGGAAGCATTTCATTGTTCCGGTGGTCCCCTTATTTTATTGAACCCGTATCACTAAGGGCCTTTTGGTAGAAAATGAGCGAAATCTGTTGTTCATGTTTGTTCTTATGATCGTTTGTGGCGGGTGGCTCTCGGACACACCAAAGTGCGTCGGGTCACGCTCATTCGATCGGTATTTGCCATTTAGTAGGTACGCGCAAGCCAACATGTGGCGAACGTTTCGTGAAATTCGTTTGTCCAGTTCTCAAGAGTTGTGGTAAATGGTGGAAATTGACCGAAAACTTGTATCTTTTAACCACGACATTCAACGGCCTTAATCTGCCGCTTTAGATCTATAGTTTTTCAAAGAGCATACCAAGAACAACATATATTTCTTCCGATATATAAAAATCGCCTAAATAAATCGAAATTAATAAAATAGAATGACGTCTACTTAATGAAATAATACACTCGTACAGGACCACAGAGAGGCTAAGGCGGGGCGCAACGTTAGCACCATCGCCCATTTATGAAATTGAACACCTAATGCCGGAAAAACTAACTTCTAACAAGAACTCTACTGCAACAGTTTGCTATTCATCAGCAACTTGCTAGGTTTGACAGGTGTACTTGTTTGACGCTGTGAGTCAATTTGTCGGCTCTTTATCATTGGTCACCGTGTTCATTCATGCATTCATTCCCAGCCAGAGGGGATGATGTTTTCGCCTTCATTTGGAACATATACATTTCGTTGCTTTGGTGATTGAAGGGTACAACTAAACCACACGACGCGGGGTCTTTTTCAGTAAAACGTTGGTGTGTTGATTGGAGTCTTGTTCTGCAGCTGTAACTGCCTACTGAGCGTTTGCTATCTAGATATAGTAAGTGGTGAAATATGACAAAAAATGTCTTCTTTTGACCACGCGCTTTTAATACAGGGAGGATAGGTCCAGTCGAAGAGTTACAATGTCATTTTATCAAGTTGTCAAGTCATCACGAAAGTCAAGTTGACTTCAAACTCAATCAAGACAGGGTTTACTGAATAAATAAAAGTAAATCACTCACACTAACACATCTCGGATGGTAAAGATGGATTTCCTGCAATTCGTTCAGTTTTTAACAAAGCAGCTCTTTTAACAAACCACGGCTCTCAGAAGCAGTCCATCGATTTAGGAGTAAAATGAACAGATGAATTTCAATCGTTTAATTTAATTTCCATTTTCGATTTGGACGAAATCTGATGTGCATGTTTGTTCTTATGATCGTTTATGGTGGGTGGTTCTCGGACACAAAAAACCGCATCGGGTCACGTTCATCCGATCGGTATTTGATATTTAGTAGGTACGCCCAAGCCATCATTTTTTTTGTCTTAAAGAAGGTATGTATTTTTCTTAAAGAAGGTATCATGTGGAGCGAGCGTTTCGCGAAATTCATTTGTTTCTCAAGAGTTGTGGTAAATGGTGCAAAATGACCAAAAACTTGTATTTTTTAACCACGACATTCAACAGAGTCAATCTGCCGCCTTAGAACAACAAGTATTTTTTCCCATCTAGAACAATCGCATAAATAATCTCCATTACAGGAATAGAATCGCATCTACTAAAAAGTAACAAACTCGTGCACATGACCATAGAGAGGCTAACTTGAAGGCGGGGCGCGCTGTTTTCACCATAGCCCATTTGTGACAGCTGTCGCGTCGGGATTGAACAACTAATGCCGGGAAAACTAACTTGTAACAAGAAATCTACTGTACGATAAAGTTTTTCTGTTTGCTATTCATTAGCAACTTGCTAGGTTTGACAGGTGTACTTTTTTGACGGCGTGAGTCAATTTGTCGGCTCTTTTTCATTGGTCACCGTGTTCATTCATTCATTCATTCATTCATTCATTCATTCATTCATTCATTCATTCCCATCCAGAGTGGATGATGTATCCGCGCTCATTTGTAACATATAGATGTACATTTAAAATAACTGGCGAAGTCCTGTGTTTAGTAGTTGCACTTATCTATGGAGTTTTAGCCCACTAGCTACGGTCGTGGTGAAACAAAGAAACCACGCGAAGAGGACCCTAGAGCGGTTAAGGTGGGACGTACCGGCCTGGCCATAACACATTTACTACAGCTACGGTGTCCCTGGAAAAAAGGAGTGAGATCAACTAAACCACACGACACAGTGTCAGTAAAACGTTTGCGGTTTTTTGGAGTCTTGTTCTGTAGCTTTTACTCTTTAGATATGGTAAGTGGTGAAATGTAACAAAAATTCTCTCTTTTGACCACGGTATTAAATATAGGTTATATTAGAAGACTAGACTAGGACTAGAAGCATTAAAATTCAGTTTGTCAAATTGTCGAGTTATCAAGTTGTCACGAAAGTCAAGTTAACTTCAATCCCAATCAAGACGAGGCTACCTGAGAAACAATTAAGTCACCCAAACTTATACGCAGCATCTCGGATGGAAACTAAGATGGATTTCCTGCAAAATCGTTCAGTTTTTAAGATGGCCTCTCAAGAGTAGTTTTATCGATTTACACGAAAACTGAACGGAAGCATTTGATTTCTTTAGGTGGTTCCCTTATTTTATCGAAGCCGTATCGTTGACCACCTTTTGGTAGAAAATAAGCGAAATCTGATGTTCATCTTTGTTTAATTATGATCGTTTATTTATAGCAGGTGGGTTTCGGACATACTGAACGGCATCGGCATTTTATTAAGCCCACTTCAAGACGGTAAAATCCTCTGCCTATTATGATTATCAGTAGCATAGGAGGGATGAAATTAACCGTATTTTTGCGCTGGAATCTCATTAATTTGCAGTGGAATCAATTGACAGGGGTGACGTCATAGGCTATTTTTTTTATCTCATGAATAAAATGCGGTGGATTCTCATTAACGTATAACCGGTTTTTAACTGGTTTGACGGGTTTTATCAATAACATCATGCTCTATTTTTAGCTTGTGGCGGTCATATGTTGGATTGCGCGTATACTAAATGACAAATACCGATCGAATGAGCGTGACCCGACGCACTTTGGTGTGTCCGAGAACCACCCGCCACAAACGAACATAAGAACAAACATGAACAACAGATTTCGCTCATTTTCTACCAAAAGGCACTTAGTGATACGGCTTCAATAAAATAAGGGGACCACCGGAACAATGAAATGCTTCCGTTCAGTTTTCGTGTAAATTGATGAACTACTCCTAGTAGAGAGCTGGTTAACTTTGTTAAAAGAGCTGCTTTGCTAAAAAGTGCACGATTTTGGGTTTGAAGTCAACTTGACTTTCATGATAGTTTGATAACTTGTCAACTTGGTAAACTGACATTTTAACGCTCCTAGACCTATCCTACCTATATTAAAAGCCGATGTTCAAAAGATGACATTTTTTCACATTTCACCACCTACTATATCTAGTCAGTAAACTCTCAGTCAGCAGTTTCAACGTTTCTCGCTCGACGGAGTAAAGCTGGGAAAGAGAAACTGAACGATTTTGCAGGAAATCCATCTTTACCATCCGAGATGTTGTGTGTTAGTGTGAGTGATTTAATTTTATTTATTCAGTAAACCCTGTCTTGATTGGGTTTGAAGTCAACTTGACTTTCGTGATAACTTGACAACTTGATAAACTGACATTGCAACGCTCCGAGACCTGTCCTCCCTGTATTTAAAGCACGTGGTCAAAAGAGGACATTTTTTGTCACATTTTACCACTTACCATATCTAGAGTGCAAACGTTCAGTCTGCAGTTGCAGCTATAGATTAAGACTCTAATCAACACACCAATGTTTTACTGAAAAAGACACCGCGTTGTGTTGTTTAGTTGATTTTACTCCTTCTCCAGGGACACCGAAGCTGCGGTAAATGTGTGATTGTCAGACCGGTACCTCCCATCTTAACCATTCTGTGGTCATTTACGAGTATGTCCGTATATTTCACCACGGCCTTAGCTTATCGGTGAAGCTCCATAGATAAGTGCAACTTTAACACAGGACTTGGCCAAGTTACTTTCAATCAGCAAAGCAACTAAATGTATATGTTACAAATGAGTGCGCGGATACATCATCCACTCTGGATGGAAATAAATGAATGAATGCGGTGACCAAAGAATAAGAGCCGAGAAATTGACTCACAGCGTCAGAGAAGTACACCTGTCAAACCTAGCGGCAAATCGCTTATGAATAGCAAACTGACAAACTTTATCGTACAGTAGATTTTGTATTACAAGTTAGTTTTCTAGGTATAAGTTGTTTAATCTAAACGCGACAGCTGTGACAAATGGGCGATTGTGCGAACGGCGCGCCCCACCTTCAAGTTAGCCCCTCTGTGGTTCGGCACGAGTGTGTTACCTTTTAAGTAGACGTGATTTTTTTGAGTAATTTAGTTTTATTTTGGTGATTGTTCTAGATGGGAAAAACTACTTGTTGTTTTTGGTATGCTCTCTAAAAACAATAGATCTAAGGCGGCAGATTGAGGCTGTTGAATGTCGTGGTTAAAAAATACAAGTTTTTGGTAATTTTCCACCATTTACCACAACTCTTGAGAAACAAACAAATTTCACGAAACTTTCGCCACGTGATACCTTCTTTAAGTTATATACATACCTTTTTAAAGAAAAACACTGACGAATTCCGCGTACCTACTAAATATCAAATACCGATCGAATGAATTTGGCCCGACGCGGTTTGGTGTGTTCGAGACCCACACACCATAAACGATCATAAGAACAAACATGCACATCAGATTTCGCTCAAATGGAAAATGGTAAATAGAACGAATAAAACACACCCGTTAAGGTTTTTTGTAAATCGATGAACTACTCCTGAGAGCCGTGGTTTGTAAATAGAGCTGATTTGTTAAAATCTCGACGATTTTGCAGGAAATCCATCTTTACCATCCAAGATGTTGGGTGTTAGTTTGAGTGAATTAATTTTATTTGTTCAGTAAACCCCGTCTTGATTGGGTTTGGAGTTAACTTGACTTTCGTGATAACTTGATAAACTAACATCACAACGCTCCGAGACCTATCCTTCCTGTATTAAAAGAGTACATTTTTTGTCACATTTCACCACTTACCATATCTAGAGAGCAAACGCTCAGTCGGCAGCTACAGATTAAGACTCTAATCAACACACCAATGTTTTACTGAAAAGGACACCGCGTTGTGTGGTTGAGTTGGTTTTACTCCTTTTTCTCCAGGGACACCGAAGCTGCGGTAAATGTGTAATTGTCAGACCGGTACCTCCCATCTTAACCATTCTGTGGTCTTTTACGGGTATGTTCGTATATTTCACCACGGCCTTAGCTTATCGGTTAAGCTCCATAGATAAGTGCAACTTTAACACAGGACTTTACGAAGTTACTTTCAATCAACAAAGCAACTAAATGTATATGTTACAAATGAGTGCGCGGATACATCATCCACTCTGGATGGAAATAGATGAATGAATGCGGTGACCAATGAATAAGAGCCGAGAAATTGACTCACAGCGTCAGAGAAGTACACCTGTCAAACCTAGCGGCAAATCGCTTATGAATAGCAAACTGACAAACTTTATCGTACAGTAGATTTTGTATTACAAGTTAGTTTTCTAGGTATAAGTTGTTTAATCTAGACGTGACAGCTGTGACAAATGGGCGATTGTGCGAACGGCGCGCCCCACCTTCAAGTTAGCCCCTCTGTGGTTCGGCACGAGTGTGTTACCTTTTAAGTAGACGTGATTTTTTTTAGTAATTTAGATTTATTTTGGTGATTGTTCTAGATGGGAAAAACTACTTGTTGTTCTTGGTATTCTCTTTAGAAACAATAGATCTAAGGCGGCAGATTGAGGCTGTTGAATGTCGTGGTTAAAAAATACAAGTTTTTGGTAATTTTCCACCATTTACCACAACTTTTGAGAAACAAACAAATTTCACGAATCTTTCGCCACATGATACCTTCTTTAAGTTATAAACATACCTTTTTAAAGAAAAAACTGACGAATTCCGCGTACCTACTAAATATGAAAAACCGATCGAATGAATGTGGCCCGACGCGGTTTGGTGTGTTCGAGACCCACACACCATAAACGATCATAAGAACAAACATGCACATCAGATTTCGCTCAAATGGAAAATGGTAAATACAGTGGAACCCCGTTAATACGGTCACCAACGGGCCATGAAAATTTGGCCGTATTAACGGGGTGGCCGCATTAACTGGGTTTCATTATAAGAAAATGTATGGGCGCGCGTTTCGCCGGGACAAAAAAAAGTGACCGTAATAACGAGGTGACCGTATTAACGAGGTGACCGTAAGGCGGGGTTCCACTGTAGAACGAATAAAACACACCCGTTAAGTGTTCTTGTAAATCGATGAACTACTTCTGAGAGCCGTGGTTTGTTAAAAGAATGGGGTTAGTTTCTAGAGAAACTGTGGTGCTGCGTCGGTGGGGGGATGAAACACGAGAATTTAGTTTTATCGACTGAGTCGATAAGGTAAATTCGCTCCGACGAAGGGCTAGCGCTCGAAACGTCAGCTATTTGAATCTTTTTACGGTGGTCAATTTACCTTATCGACTCAGTCGATAAAACTAAATTCTCGTGTTTGTTAAAAGAGCCGATTTGTTAAAATCTCAACGATTTTGCAGGAAATCCATCTTTACCTTCCAAGATGTTGGGTGTTAGTTTAAGCGATTGAATTTTATTCGGCAGTTACACCTACAGATTATAAGACTCCAATCAACACACCAATGTTTGACTGAAAAAGACACCGCGTCGTGTGATTTAGTTGGTCTTTCTCCTTTTTCTCTGGGGACGGCTTAGCTGTGGTAAATGCATGTGTGATGGTCTGACCGGTATCTCCCACCTTAACCATTCTGTGGTCTTTTACGAGTATGTTCGTATATTTCACCACGACCTTTGCTTACCGGTTAAGCTCCATAGATAAGTGCAACTGTAACACAGGACTTTGCCAAGTTACTTTCAATGAACAAAGCAACGAAATGTATATGTTACAAATGAACGCGGATATATCATCCACTCTGTAAAGGAATGAATTTACACGCTGACTAATAAATAAGAGCCAGCAAATTATCTTACAATATCAAACAAGTACACGTGTCAAATGTAAGATGTTGTTGCTAAATAGAAAACTGACCATTTTTACCATGCAGTAGCTTTCGTGTTAGAAGTTAGTTTTCATTCAGTTGCCAGTTAAAAAATGCACGATTTTTCCGGAAAGCCAACTTTTCCATCCGAGATGTTGCGTGTAACTTTGAGTGATTTGTCAACTGAACTTTGATGTTAACTTGATAGCTTGATAACTTGATAAATTGACATTTTAACGCTCCTAGACCTATCCTTCCTATATTATAACCCCATGTTAAAAAGAGGATGGTTTTGTCACATTTTACCACCTACCATATGTAGTCAGCAAACGCGCAGTCGGTAGTTTCAACTATAGAAAAAGACAGCGATTTAAAATGACACCGCGTCAATTCAACTTCAGTTACACCTACTAAAACCACATACTTTGTGAATTGTGAAATGGAATTTAGTGTGCTGTAGATTTCGCGTTAGGCGGCAAGCTCCTACCGGACTGTTGTTGCATGAGTCGTCCATTGCTGGCGCAAGATCTGTTGTAATGGTTGGTGATGGCGAGGCCGTCGCGTTTGGACCCTTTGAAACGAAAAGTTATTCAGTATATATTTTTTCATCTAGTAAATCTTACTCGGTCTTACTCTAGATATATTTTATTTACTCTATAACGCTAGGTTGAATACACTTAAAGAGTCCATGTTAAAAGTCGTTGGTACATTCGATCTGAATTTTTTTTGGCGCCATTTACCCATTTACCATTGAAAACTCTGCAAAAGTAAATGAACAGCAAAACCATAAGCCACAAACTTTTGAAGAGAAAAAATAGCTTATATGGACATGCCAAAAAATCAACTCAAATTGGATCAACTATACAACTGCAGACGCGGTTAAGGATATGGTACCCACCCGATATAAACCGGGATCATTAAAGAGAACCGGCAATCTTGATCTCACGTATGTATGTTTACAAGAGGCGATGAAACACAGCCATTCAATAAAATAAGCAGAACAACTAACGGGGATGTTTCTTTCGTGAACGAAATTTTTTTTATTTAGAGTACGGGTACCATTCAAGTGAACAGCAAGCGAGGCAGCGAGGCGTGATAGCGCCCGTTAGCCGCCGGTTTTCTGAAATAGAATACGGGTTGCTTCAGTTGGTTCGCTTTGTTAAATTTTGTTGCTTCGTATGGCGAAACATACCAATCGAGTCACTTCTGGCTAGGTTTTCGTAATCTTTCATTTGCGGTTATGCCTAGTACTATTATAAATTATATTAGGATGACCATCCTCTCTAATGTAACAAGTGGCTCGCGCTTATGACTCGCTGCCTCGCACTTTAGTTACACTTCCAGTTGTCGCATCGCATGATGATGTGATCCGAGTCAAATAACTGATTCATATATGACCATATATAGCAGAAGTTGATTTTACCTAAACTGAACTTATGACTGAGTTGGAAGATTTGAAGGCATAAAACAACACATTTCAACTTGTAATACATGTTTCGACATGCATACTTATGTCATCCTCAGTTACAAAAGTTATAGTTTGAATTTCCTAATAGATACAAGAATAGGTGTTGCATCAATGCAATACATACAAATAGCCAATAACAATGAAGTTGCAATAAAATAAATTGTATAAATGTGTAAGGACCAAACGGTGTTACATATTATCATATAAAATGTTACACAGATATAAAGAATGATATACGGTTTTTTCCCGACTTAATGTACGTAGCTTCCTTTAATTAACTTGATTTGGAAACTTGTGTTGGCAGAGTCTAAAATAGTGAAATATTCCTCAGAGCAAACATCACGTAAGTTTTCGAAGAATTCAGATGTTTGTAAATGTGTGAGTTTTTGTCCGAAGACAAGACGGACGCGCCTAGAAATATGGCGAGTGGTCTCACCAATGTAACTGGCATTACATCCAGGACATACAAATTTATAGACAACGCGCGAACGGAGTCCTTCGCACTGACAAATCTCTAAGTTTAACTGTAAAATCTAACCGATGCCAAGATCGTTGCAGTATCGTTTGAGTAGCCGTCTTACCTTGTTTTGAACTATGACATTAGAGAAATAACCTGTGGGAGGGAATTTGTAGAAATGTGTGGGTGTTTTGTTGGGCCCAACAGAGGAATTAGAGCATAAAATGGTGGAATCCATGACCTTAGTAACATACTTAAAAATTTCCCTAAAAATTTCACCCAGGAGGGGAAGCAGTTCTTACGTAAAATAAGGACCAATTTTTTATGTCTTCATGAAAACCAAACCAAGTGTTGTTGATTTTCTATCAGAGTCCTCGCTAGTCCGAGTTTATAGGAACGAGGAACAAAGCTAAGATAATTAGTTAAAAGACCTGTGAAGGTCTTTTTCCGATAGACAGTGGTAATAGGCCGGGACGACGCTGACTGACTGTTATCAATCATAATGTCTAGAAATTGCAATTTGCTGTTAACCTCTCTTTCCAGTGGTAATTGTATATTAGAATATAGTATTAATATAGTCAAAAAACAAAAGGGCGCCATGTTCACTATTAAATAAACAAAAAGTGTCATCTACATATCTTCTGTAAAATAAAACGTTCGAGAATGTATAAATGTTCCAACCAAATTCTCTCATGGTGACCAAAAGGTTAGCAAGGACTGGGGCAAGGGGGGAACCCATTGCAACCCCGTGATAGAAAAAGTGAAAGCTACAAATGTGATCATGGTTCAATTTATTTTATTTTTATTTTTTATTCTTAGATATTAACATTGTATTTTTACCTCGCAAAGATGTAATTAAAGGTTGTTAAATTAAACAAATTAAAAAATTGTTTGACAGCTACAAAAAGGCGTTAGCTATTGCATTGGGTAACAGGGAAATTTCTACTATCCATCATTGTTGAACATATTATTGAACAACGATTGTGCTGTATTTAGTCCGTTTCAAAATTTATGCCTCAAGTTTCAGGTGCCGTTCTGACTTTCTGGTCATCAGTTGTACTCAGTATATTATTGGTCAAAATATTACAGCGCAATGTTGTTGGTGAGATTTTTCGAAAAAAAAAAAAAAACGAATTAAACTAAACGAATTAAGCCGATGAAAACTGTCTTATAATCGTGAAGAAGTAGAGAAATATATCCTAACGTGACACCAGAATTGTGTTATTGCGTCTAATTTAAACTTTTTTATTCAACGTGGTTGGAAATGAACGGTTTTACCCAGATGAAACCATGGTGAGTGCCGACGTGATTTACGCGAAGATTAACCACACTACAAAATACTCCAATGCGGACGAGTGTTGATCGAATAATCTTGTTAAAACGTGTAAAACCGCAGGTTTTTTAACAAACATGCAAACAAAACAATGATTTGCATTCTTCGACTCGATATTATTCGATATTCTGACATGGTTAAAACAGACATGTTTTTTACCCTGTTTATTCTTTTTAACCATGGTTTCGTACAAAAAAATGACACGTTTTATAACTGAACGAATACAAGATTGCTTACTCGGTTTCTTCTTCTGTTTTGTGTTTGAGGTAAATTGTATGTCTGAGATTTGAATAAAAAGCTAATTTATCCTATTGAAAATTCAGTGAATGGAACATAAGTAAAACATGACTCCAGTGTGCTGCATTATAAAGAAACTATAAAATGTCATATCTGCCAGAATTCAGAATGACTGTCAAAAGTTCAAGTATTATCTGAATATATATTTAATTTCAGCTTTCATTAGAGATATAATTGTTACTTATAGATTCTATGAGACTTTAGAACTGACTTAAAAATTTAATCAAATATCACATGTGTGATCACACTTTTATTTTTGCATGGGTTACAAAAAGTATATTATTGATTGTATCTTCCTATTAATTGACCCAGTGACCTTTAAGTTTAAGCCTATAATATCACTTTTTCTTAAAAAGCAAAGTGAGTGGACCAAATTTGTATTCCAAGAAATTCCCAATATTTCTCGCTTGTGTTTTGGCCATTCCCAAACAATCCCAGAGATTCCAAACACATTTCATTTTTAATCTTGGAATTATTTGGAATTCCTAGGAATTCCCACAAATTCCCAGTCATGTTTTGAACCATTCCCAGATATTCTTAGAAATTCCAAGTTTTTGGATTTTGTATAATTTGCATGTCTTGGAATAACTTGGAATTCCTAGGAATTCCTAGGAATTCCCAGAGTTCTGAGAATTAATTTCGCAAGGGTAATAGAAGAATAACTGGAGTCTACGGTTTTAATTTAAAATTCTACTCTTGAATCAAGAATAATACTAATCTTTTAGTAGCCACTGTAAGGGGATTGACAGAAGGATCCTAAAACGAAATAAAATACTATGAAAAACTAATTAAAAAATCTAAACTAGATTTGATGCAACTCTTCAGTAGAGCGGTTTAAGGTGGTATGATACTAAAATTTGGTGAAAAATTCGAAAGTTGTCCGAATCTTTGTTTTTCTCTGTATGTGTCTTAAATTGTCTTACGATTAACACCTAAACCTTGGATTTGTAAGGAAATTTATTTTAAACCCATAATAAGCAGATTTGTGAACATATTTGACATGACTTGTTACAGCATAACATTTCTATTTCAAAAACTATACAAGATAATTCAATGGAATTTTCACCAGGCATTCATGACATAAACTTCTGTGATATGAACCTAAAAGTAAAAAAAAATCTTTAAAGGTCAGGTAAAAAAAATTAAAGTTTAAGCACAAAATGTTCTGTTATTTTGTATCTTAGAAATATTTGCATTATTCAGCATAGTTTTAAAATATGCTTTGTGGTTATTTTAGGTTCATATCATAGTTCTATCTATAGACAATAATTCCTGAAAAAATTAGAGCCATATAGATTTTTCTTACAGAGTTATTGGTGTTGGCGTGACTGCACTTAATTCGAGGTCTGAAGGGCGTGGCCATGTTTCCATGGCAACCACTAATGTCAATAACATATCAGAGAGTTTCTTTTTACAAGTGTAATCACTAGATAACTTAAGGTTTTGGTTAAACTTTAAAGGAAAAAATTCAATTTTTTTAGTATCAAAACACCTTAACTAGTTTAGTGTCGAAAGTAATTCACTTTGGTTTTAAATTAGTTTTGAATTCCTACGCTTTGTGTTTCGTTAAAAAAAATACTGCCACAGCGCTGGGCTTTACGTATTTACTTACAATTCTGATTCAAACTAGTACCCAGTATCCACCCCGCGCGCCTCAATTCACTCCCGTATCCAATCTTCTCTCGCCCATATATAAAACACATAAATAGCGACTGGGTACGAGTCTGATTGGTTTGTTGGTCTGCAGCCACTGCGTGGTTGTGGTTTTGACGGCTCGCTTTTCTATAGTTTTTCAGTCTATCCCCGTCTGCCTTACACAATTCCCCTCCCCTCCCCCTGAGTATGTTACACATACACAACCTCTTTTCACCACAATCTCCCCTCTTTCGATCTGTAAGATCCATTTTCCTTCATTTTTAGCATTTAGGGGAAAATGTCGCTCCGTATTCACGACATGGCTCTTAGGGCCCTTTGATTTCAGCCTATTCCCTCCGCCTTATACCTCGCCTACCCCCATACCTCCCCTACCCCCATACCTCCCCTACCCCCATACCTCCCCTACCCCCATACCTCCCTTACCCCCATACCATGGGCAATTTAAACGACTTCTCAAAGAGGAACTATAAGGCACGGCATTCGTGGAAAGCAGCTTTTTATTATTTATTAAATTCTTCATATATAGATATTTTTTAATATTAGTTTATTGCTTTGTGTTAGTATTATAATGATTTTTAGCTGACGAATTTTTACCGTGTTTAAATAAAGATTATCTATCTATCTATCTCCCCTACCCCCATACCTCCCCTACCCCCATACCTCTCTTACCCCCATACCTCCCCTACCCCCATACCTCCCTTACCCCCATACCTCCCCTACCCCCATACCAACCTCTACCCCCATACCTCCCTTACCCCCATACCTCCCCTACCCCCATACCTCCCTTACCCCATACCTCCCCTACCCCCATACCTCCCTTACCCCCATACCTCCCTTACCCCCATACCTCCCCTACCCCCATACCTCCCCTACCCCCATACCTCCCCTACCCCCATACCTCCCCTACCCCCATACCTCCCTTACCCCCATACCTCCCCTACCCCCATACCTCCCCTACCCCCATACCTCCCCTACCCCCATACCGAAACCTTGACTACTCATTAATGGTTTTCGTCACACTTTACTCATCCTCAATAATCACCACAATTCCTAAATCATAAGCTATTTGCTGACTGGGGTGGCGCTGACTAAAAGCATCGCTCCTTTAGTCCCCTAATGTTTTTTTTCCTCGAATGAGAAAGCTGCCCGTTTTGCGAGTTATAGCAGACGGGACAAACATTGCAAATTTTCACTCACCCATGAGGACGGCGTTGGTGGGAGGTGGGGGGCTGGCTGAAGTGTTTGAAGACTAACGATACGGTTGAGTAAAGAAAAATACCTTTTGCGGAAACATTTTTGAACACCTTGTTTCCAGTTGCTTGCTCTTCTTCTTTTGTCATTAACACTGAAGGAATTTTTTCAATGGAGGATCCGGACTCCACCGTAAGGCAAGGAATAAGGGGGAGTGCTCTAACCTTGTAGATCCATCATTGGTTTTGATGAGCCATTGCATCAAGAAACGCTGAAAACAACGCTCGCCCTTCCCAAGATCCCTCATGTGCTTAATTGATCTTCAATGGCCCAGGACATCGTGATTATTACTGACTGGGAGGGACTTGGATCGAGATAGCTAGATTTCCAGCCGTTTTATGCATCCTGTTCCAGGCACTAAGACAGTGGCATGCGAAGTAAAGTATTGCGAGGGGGTAGGGGCAAACAGTTTCCTCCTTTTTTATTCTTCCCTTGCAATTATTTTTCCTTCGCAACGCTCCCCACTATGTGAAAGTCTGGAATTGAAAATGTTAAAAACATTACAAAACCTTGATACATTCTGGTCTCCAAATGGCAGGGATGAGCACAATGACCTAGTGTTTAAGCCCTTACAAGTCATATTGACATTGACAAAAACAGAGTCTGACATTTCAGCAAGAAAAGTCACACCAATATAATTGGACAAGGGCAGCAACTATAAATACTCAAATTTATTGAGGACGAAAAGCTCATTACACAATATATTTAGAGTTACTAAACTAGACAATAATTGTTCAAGCAAAATGCTACTTTCATCTTAGAAAAATATCTTAAGAAGTTACATTTAAAAGGCCTACCAATTATTCTTAATTCTACAACGTTGATTTACAGTGGAACCCCGTTAATACGGTCACCAACGGGCCATGAAAATTTGGCCTTAGTAACGCGGTGGCCGCATTAACGGGGTTTCATTATAAGAAAATGTATGGGTGCGCGTTTCGCCGGGACAAAAAAAAGTGACCGTAATAACGAGGTGACCGTATTAACGAGGTGACCGTAAGGCGGGGTTCCACTGTGCTATGAAACCCTTCTACACCCCCACCCCCTCACCCCCCCCCCCCCCCCCCCCCCCCCGAAATGCAGAACTTCCTATGCCATTTAAGAATTTATTATGCCGCTGACTGTATGTTTTTAGCTATTACATAATTATTACCAATTACAGTGCTCCCTAATCAATTTTAATAATTTATGCATTGGTCTATTTCAGTCAAGATTCACCCAACAACGTAAAGGTGGTCAGACACGAGGGGTGGAAGAAAGAACAATTGTTATATAGCTGGAGTTTTTCTCAATACAACGTGCACATCCATTGGTTGATTCATGGTCACATGACATCTATATAACAACCAGTTTCCCGCCAAACGTCCATGAGCAGACAACAGTTGTGAAAGTGGGCAACATTTTTTACGTCAGAGGGTAACAGTTCACTGTTACCCGCTTGCGCACGTGATCAGACCATGACAAAAGGTGGCATGATTATGATGCCTTGTGTTGCTATATAACAAATCACTTAATGACTGATCCCTTGGGAAACAGTGAATTTTGCTTCCCTCGACTTCGTCTCGGGAAACATTGAGATTCTCGGGAAACAAATTCACTGTTTCGCTCGGGACCAGTCTAGTGGGGGAAAACAAACTGTTCAATTCAAATTTTTCACTGCCAAGCTCAGCCAAAAGTTAATTAAAGAGAAGTATTCTACCAGGGAAAGGGGTGATCGTCATACCTTTTAGGGGTTAAAATTGGTGATTTGGTACAACTAAGGGTGCTTGAATTGAAAATGACCACTGCCAGAGTTATTCTGATACCTTTTGGGGTATTAAGCCAGAAAATATGTGCCAACACTGGAACAACTTTCAAGAAAGAATAATTTATTGGTTACCTCTTAAAGGGAGTGTTTCACGGTTCAGCGCATGGGCAAGCTATGATGTAACCCATTTAATTTCATTGTTTAGACCAATCGAAAGCGAGTAGATAACTCTGGCGGGAAATTTGCCAGTGAAAATGTCGCGGTCAGTCAGCTGATTGAATGGATGATTATGCATACCCATGTGCGCCATGAAAGCCACCAGAGCATAGAATAAATCCTTCGGGTCAAAGGTTTTATTCATTGTTGACTTTGTTGATGTAATCCGTTGAAATTTTCTGTGAATTTTGGTCATCCTTCTCTTTGTTTGGACTAATTATAGCACGTGATTATTGAAGTAAATGTGAGTTGTTTTTTAACCGATAAAAAGCAAATAAAGCATTTTATTCTGTGCACATGCGCCGAACTGTGAAACTAGCCCTTTAAGGATAAAAATTAATGTGAGCCACACAAAACGGATTTCTGGCACCATTGAGCGGCTCCTTTCAAAATTTCTGATGTCAATTTTATATGGGAGTCTCCACCAGGGATATGATTAATGCATTACGCTAAGATGGTGTGGCATGATATGTATTAGACCCACCCATCTTCAAGGAGGTAAAAAAACTTGTGTAGTCTTACTTTTTTTCACACTATTAATTTTGTTCTTTGACTTCCACAAAATATTTAAATACATAATTTATATGAAACTGGGCAGCCACTGCGCAAGTTATTACAATTAAGGGATGTCCCATAAATCACATCACTACAACCTGTATTGACTTTGTCGCTACTTGTGTTGCCTTCAAGTTTATTATTTTGTAACTACGGTTTGTGAATCAGATTAGGGTTCCATACAAGTGAGTCGACAAGTCTATAATGTGATGTAGTAGTAAATAAAATAGAACCTCAATAAATAAAAGAAAAATATTCACCTTATTTTGTTAACTCTTTCCTTTACGGTAAGTGTCACAATGCCACAATTTTTACATTACCTCGCAAATGCTTACAGTTCACCAGGACTATAAATGAGACTCAGGCAACACGAATAGAGCAATGCGAAGAAAAATTGCTGTTAAAAATGAATTTGACTTCTTTCAAACTACTCGATTATAAATATTCTTCCAACTTTTAAAATTTTGAACAATCCAGGCGCTAAATAAGTAGGAACAGCATTTCAGTTTAGATAGCTAGAGAAATGGGAAAGTTCACTATCTTGTTATGGTTCTTAAATTTTGTCATTTTATGTTCAGTTGTAGCTGTACAGACAACTGCAAAGAAATGTATAACACAATGTTGTGCCATTGTTTTGCTAATTAACACTGACTGTTTGCGATTCCTAATTACTATTGCCACTTGTGTTAGCTTAAGGTCCTCATCATTAACCTGTCATAATCAAAAGAAGGATTATCCTATGACCCATACGGCCCTGCGAACATTTTCTTTGCAAAACCATTGATGAAAGTCCCGTATGAGGGCCGTACGCATTTGCGTGAGCGGGGCCGGAAAAAGCCGTACGGCCCTACTACAAAAGTGGACGGCCTCGCGCGTTAAAATTTCAAGTAATTTTGTCTCCAAATTGGTCATATGATAAAATACTTATTGACTAAGTTAGGTCGGGCCGGATGGGAAAATATTTGGTTCGCGGTCATGGCGCACGGACCTCGTTGCGCTTGGTCCGTACGCCATGACCTCGAGCCAAATATTTTCCCATCCGGCCCTCCCACTTTGTCAATAAGTACATATTTTATGTACCTGCAACACCCCTCTTCCAGCTGGCATTGATGAGGAAATTTGTCATACCACACTGCTACCACTTGACAAAGTTTTGTGCAAGTATTTTATAATTTTATGGTATCTTCTTTAACATTATTTTGCTGGCACTGATGGCTTACAGCTATTTAACTATTATAGCGTGAAAGCGCGCGTGATATCGGCTAAAATTAGGCGATATCATGCAAGCTTGAGCGCTTATATAATCAGGGGCACCCAACAAGGGTTTTCTCCCAAATGCTTTAGAATGCTGTTTTAGGGTATCGGGACTGTTTTTAAAGCTCTGCAAATGAATTCTAAGCTGTCCTATAAAACTTTTATCTGTTCGGTCGTTCTAGGAGAACTAAACTCTTCTCGAATTTGTTAGGGCTTTTCTATATAATTTTTCGAAAATCTCAGCTCTTTATTGAAGGTTCACGAAAATGCGAGGCTATCTAGTAATCCAATCTGGCAGCCGAAAATTTTAGGGACCTTTTTATTTGGTTGAAGAAAATAAGCGGGTTTTCCGAAAAATCTAGGGATTGTAATGGCGTCATCGAATGTTCTAGGGCCATGGACATCTCTTTCGAAAATTCTAGGCGTTGGCGTTTAATACCGCAGTAGTATATTTAAGATTTTTCTTTTTGTTTCCGTTACAAACCAAAAACAGAAAGAATCCCACCCACGTTAGCAATGGAAACGCTCGCTGTTACAGCCTAAATTCTAAAAGAAAGCAAAGAAAGTGCTAGTACGTGTAGAAAATGCTAGGGCTAAACTGGTCATAATTCCAGAAAATTCCAGGATCAAGGTTAAAAATTCGACTTTCGAAAATCGTAGGAAAGATAATTAAAAAACCTCCGAAAATCTTAGATGTATGGAAAGCCCACATCGAAATTTTTAGCCGTTCTTGAGTCACCGAAATTTCTAGGCAACCTATGCCTCCCCGAACAGATATTTGACAGAAAACCGTCGGTGGGTTTGAAGAAAATATATCGAGGCCAGTCCGTCATTTTTGCATTCTCTTGTCAAAATGCGAAATTTACCTCCATCGTTGGATATACGTCATGTAGACATAGCGTATATCGATAACTTTTTGACCATATTTGGGCAGTGTACCAATGTGTTGAATTATAAATTTTATTAGACACAACCAGGGGCATAGCCAGGACTTTTTCAGAGGTATGCACAATCACTGTTTTCAAACACTTTCACTACCTCCTCCCCCCACCCTCAAGTCCCAAATCCTTGTTTTTTTCCGACTTTTTCACGTACGCATGTGCGTACAGGTAGCTACGCCCCTGACAACCATATCTCTTAGAAATTCTCAAGTCTGTTTTTACCATTTTCATCAAACCTGACCTTATTTCAAATTTTAAAAAAACTTGATACAGTGTAGTTTTAGTTTGAGGGCAAAAAATGCTATTTGTCACTTATTTTCACAGATTCTCTAATTAAAGGATTTTCACTATTTAATTATAAACATATGGAGCTAGTATTCTTCCATTGTCTTACTAGATTGTCAAGAACAGCAGCCTGGTTTTTCTCTTTGTGACTCGACGTACTGTTCAATATTAAACTTTGGTTCTGCGGGTTTCTTGAGATTTCTGTGTTTTATGTCCCTAAAAGATAAATGTTGCATTAAGGAATAAATCTCTTGTTGGTAAAATGAAAAACATGTACAAATAAACAGATGAAAGAATTCCTTAAAGAGCCTATAACCTATTTTGTTTTAATTTCTCACCCGGATCTAAGCATCACCCAAAGAACTTCTCCGATCCTCAATGTTGCCTTTAACATTACAGGTCACTGCTATCAACATTGGGGAGAAGGACCGAAGGAAGTGTTTAAACAATATTATTGTGTCTAATATTGTAGCTACAGAGAACTGGGGTCATTTCAATAAAATTTTTACAAGTACAATTTACAAGTGTAGCCATTGTTTCAGAGGTTAAAAACAATAGCTGCAGGGCCGTAGCCAGTATGAGGCAAACCGAGGCACTTGCCTCAGTCATGATCCCAGTGTTTTGTCTAACGAAGTCAACATAAAGACCCTAAATAGCTAGACGGGGAATTCAACCATGGATATTGCCTCAGTCTTTATTTTTTCTGGCTACGGCCCTGAGCTGCACTTGTAAATTACACTTGTTAAAGTTTTATTGATTTGAATTGCCCCCTGGTCTCTTAGGAGAAGTCCCAAATGTAGTGATATGACTGAAACAAAATGATATTAATGAGGGAGGTTCAATTATAATTTGTTAACCCTTTCACTCCCAGAGTCAATTATAGAGGCATTTAATGTAGTCTGTAGACGAAATCCTATGATGTAACCATTCAAATGAAACCTCTTCGGCAGTACTTTTACATGGTACCATTTTGTTTTTTTAATATTGTACAAAAATGAAATTGGGAATTTTTCTTGAATTTTGATCTAGGGCACCCTTGGGAGTTAAAGGGTTAAAGCCTATAAGCCTTGGCCAAACAGGAATGCAAGTAAAAAGGTTTTGAAAATGCCAACTAAGAGACAGACTTGCATTTGGTGGCCATTAATGGGCAGCAAGTTGTTTGCAAAGTACAAAAAAGCCATTTCAATGCAGCCTTGTGCTGCACTGAGAGCAACTAGACTACGAGTAGTCCCTCATTTTTCCTCAGGGAGTGCGCGTGAAAATCACCTCATGGAGAAAGGCGAGACGGGAGATTTTTGCGCGCGCTTGCATTTCGCTCGCTCTACTATCCGAGGAAAAATGAGGGACTACTTGCAGTCTAGAGAGCAACTTGCAATTTTCGTTTGCGTCTACTTGCATTTTGGTCGCCAAACAGGTGAAAACCCCAATTTATGGCAAGTCATTGAAAACACACACAAGTCCTGGTCAAAGGGGTCACAAGTTAGTACAGTGTACAAGTTAAGCTTGTGACTCTGTTTGGTCAAGACTACTTCTAAAACTCCGTCTAACTTAGCATTACCTTGCAACGGCCATGAATGCTAAATCAACATTGAGTCCAGTTCTTGCACTTGTTTCCATGAAAGCTACATTATGAGTCTATTATTGAAATAAAAGACAGTGTTACAACTTACAGTGTAGGACTGGTTCCCAGTCCACTAGCAACGTAATCTAGTCGAAAGCTTAATCGGAGTCGGAAGCGTAAGGGCTGGTTCCCACTAGCGACGGAAGCGACGAAAGCAGAATCAAAGAAAAAGGAAATATTCTGATCCTTCCGATTCCAATATATTGCAACTCCGCTTTTCTTATTTACACGTCTAGAACTTAAGGATCACCATCATCATCTTTAATTCAATACAGTATCACATTCATCAATAATAAAAAAAATGGTTTTCAAGTGAGCTCCTAATACACTTCTGACTCCGACTCCGCTTCCGATTATGTCGTTAGTGAGAATCAGCCCTTAAAATTAAACTTTACACGAATAGCAAGGTGTTGACTGTATAGTGATATCATGGTCAGTTGAAGTATTAGTCACCATACCTTAGCAAGTTGTTCACCTTGTTCCCGGGTAACAACTCTCTCTTTGGTCAAGTCAGCCTGAAAAGAAATAAAATGCATAATTACTTTGGCAATCCACAAATTACTTCTAATATAGTTTTAATCATAAAATAATTTTATATTTATTCATTAAATAAAAAAAATACAAATGAAATAAAAATTTCACAAATATTTGTAGAAATATATCTGTAAATGCTGCTGCAGTTCAGCTAAGATATACTCTGTCATTGTTACAAAATACTTAATATAATTCTTATAACTACAGTAAACACCCACATATAAGAACCTAACCTAATGATTAAGAACCTAATGATTAAGAACCTGTAGGCTGAAATTTTGGCATTAATAAACCCCCATTATATAAGAACCTATCTAACCTAAAAATTAAAACAGGTTCTTATTTGGAAAATTAGAAAAGAAATAGAAAAAAACAATAAAAAAACTATTTTTATACAGTACAGCAATCAAACTGTGCAGAATCTCTTGCAATTTCAATGTGATTTTTTTTTTTTTTTTGGGGGGGGGGGGGGGGGGGGAGCATGTCCCTAATCTGAATTTCAAACCTTGACATTTTTCAATTTCGTGAGGAATCGAGCATGTCACTTTCGGAGTTTGTGCACTAATACCCCATAAGTTCACAATTTTTTTTTTAATCTTCTTGCTGTTCATCGTCATTTCACTTTGCTGATGTTGCTGTCACTCATTAGAATTTACCATTATAACAGCTGAGCCTGACCTTTGTGGCCATTGTTCTTTTAATTTATTAGTAGGATTAAATGAGCATCAGATCTGACTTTCGTATTTTATTGGTAACTTGTAGGAGTAGTAGAGAGCAGGAAAAGGTGACACACTCAATGTACTTAATGTACTTGTTTTTTACCTTGTTTCCAAGTAGCATTATTATGACATCTGATGATGCATACTCATATATCTCAGACAGCCAAGCCTGTCAAAATTTAACAAGAGTTTAATACGCACTTAACCTCTTTCAATGCCTCAACTTGTTCCTAACAATCACACGAAGGACCCGGTGGAAAAACGGCACAAGTAACGATATGGTCTAAAAATAAAAATTGCTCAAAAATTGCCAAATTTTCGCATATGGATTTCTGTTATTTTTTTCATTGGTTTGCGCTTTGTTTTCGAGAAATAACATACGCAAAAAACTCAGTTTCTCGTGGCGGCGTCTTTTTCCAAAAGAAACCTTTTGTTTGTGTGATCAATGAAATCAGCAAACCACAAAAGCCGTTCCGATCTTTGTTTCGCAAAACAAAGAATGAAATTAATGAAGCTGAGTGCAAAAAGGAATATAATCCTTTAAGTTATCAGTCAAGTTGCTTATGGCTTCTGTGGTGCACAGCATTATGCAATATGCTTGTGATCCATAGTGGACCACAGCACCTTGGTTCGAGTTGACAGCTCGCTCATTTTTTTCTCTTTCTTTTTCTATTTTGTTTTTGTTTCGCTCTCCACAGGTTTGCCAGGATGTCATACAGTCTTAATGATCTGAGCACAATGAGAAGGAGAGAGGGAATATTAGACAGGAGGAAGCTAGGGGGGCTACATGAGAGAAGGGATGGCGGAGGGGGTAATAGAAAAGGTGAAAGAGGGATTCTAAGAAGGAGTATGGGAACATTCGAAAGGGGGCTTTTAGAGAGAGTAATGGGACTTATTCAAGAGGGGAAGAGGGGTTATAAGAGAGAGGGAAGAGGGGTTGTGGTGGTCATTAGAGAAGAGGTTGGAGCTTAGTGTTAGAGAGGCAGAGACTCTTTAGATAGATAAGGGATAGATGGGGGTTTTAATGGAAGGAGGATTATAATGAAGAGGAATTACTACAAAGAATTAGAGTGGATTAATTATAAGAGAATGAGATGATTAGCAAGTAAATAAAGACTATTTTATGAGCGTAATGAACACATGATGGTAATTTAAAAATACTGATAAGCCAGTGACCCTCAAAAACAAATTTAAAAATGATTGCAATAATTAAAAATAGCAGATGATAAAAAAATAACTGATTAAGGAAAGCACAAGAAACTCTTACCCTGATATTTTCAAAGGAACTTTCATTTGTCACATCATAAAGCAACAAGAGGGCTGAAATTAAATCAAATTGTCAGTCAAAGAACATTATTTAAGTCAACAAGAGGCTCCCAGCTGTGAGAAAAAAAAAAACTAGTCAGGCATTATTGGATGCGAGGGCGTGGACTGTGCCTGATGTCATGAAAAACCATACACTTGATAGAGTGATAGAACCATATGCTCGATAGAGCGAGTGATAGAACCATACGCTTGATCAGTGATAGAAAATTACAGTGTGAAATAAAACTTCAAGTCCACATCTGGGATTAACAAACCGGGTTTTTCTCTGTTTTTTTGGCTGCAAGGGTGTGGACTGTGCCTGATGTCATGAAAAACCATACGCTCGATAGAGTGATAGAACCATATGCTTGATAGAGCGATAGAAAATTACTGTGTGGAATAAACCTTCAACCACATCTGGGATTAACAAATAAACTGTGGGCTTTTTCTTTGTTTTTTTTTTTTGCTCTTGTCAGTGACAATCCATGAGAGACACCAAAGGTCAAAATGTGTTTGTCTTTTAATAAAGATGGTTGAAAGATGTTTTCGTAAACTTAAGGGGAAAACTTTTCATTTTGTTGACGTGTGCACTTTTCATAGTTTCATGCCACACACACTGTAACTTTTTTTTTTTTTTTTTTTTATATATATTTTTTATTTATTTATTTGCACACATAAAAATACAAAATAACAGGTAATAAAGTGTAACAGGTAATAAAATGTAAATATAAATAAATATAACATGAAAAGAGTACACAAAAAGAAAAGAAAATTATGAAATATAGGGTTTACATGAGCTATAAGAAAAGAAGATCATTTTAATTTTCACATTTCTCTATTTTCCATTGCAATTTTAGTTTTTCTTGGAATTCTGATTGGCTGGGTATCTTTTCGGTTATTTTACAGGAATAAACATATTTTTTGGCAAGTACAACTAATATATTAAATTTACGTTTGAGTAGTGAGCGCAGATTCGAAGGCAAAGTAAAATCATTGAACAAAAATTGAGACTTTGACAAGTTTAGATGTGTTTTGTTGTCTTCGTTGAAATGTAGTATTGCGTAATTACTAAAATCATTCATGACTGAGCACTCCAGAAATGTATGTTCAAGGGAGTCAGGGAGTTTACAGAAGAAACACTTGTCATCCGTCTTAATTTTGTACTTTTTAAGCTCTTTATTAGTTACTAAAATTCGATGAAGTAGTTTAAAGGAAAACTGTTTTAGCTTGTTGTCCCTTGAGAGGCAATAAACGACCTTGAAAAATTCTTCCCATTTATTAGCAAAATGAGGGTAATACCTAGCCCAAGTTTTAACCGAGGTAGGCTCATCTTTCAAATTACTACGAAACAATGAATAGTAGTCCTTACATCGCGTCTTTGAGAGTGAGATATTTTTTTCTTCAGAAAGCTGAAATACATTGGAATCATCAAGGTAAGAGTCGAGCGGTCTTACAGTTAATGCACCCTCAGTTTTTAGGCTTGATGGTATAGAAGCAAGTAGTTGAAAATAGTAAATAAAATTAATGTCTATTTCGTATTTCTGCTTGAAGTCTTCATAAGTAAGGTAATTGCCATTATTATTTAATAGATCTTGCACAAAAAGAACTCCTTTGTCGGCCAATTTCTTCCAATACAGAGATTTCCCTTCAATTGTTATGTTTTCGTTGTTCCATAAAAGTAGAGTGCTGCTGTAGCAATCATTGTAAAGACTCTTTAACTCCTTAAAATAGTCTAAAAGTTCAATGTAGAAAAGAGGAATATTCCTGTTAAGTTTCTTTGTATTGTAATTACATTTAAGTAAAAAGGACAGCCCTCCATATCTATTAAAGAATGCATTTGGTATTGCTTTCCACGCATCATTGGAACCACTTAAAAATCTACTTATCCAGCTTAGACGTAACGATTTGACCGTTGTTCTGAAATTTGGAAAATTAAGGCCTCCTTTACTCTGGGCCTGATATAAAACAATTCTCTTAATCTTATCATTTTTATTCTTCCATAGAAAGCTAAAAAGTTTTCTTTGAACAATGTTTATGACTTCCTCAGGGACAGTTAGCATTGAGGCCGCATAAACCAATTTGGAAACGCCCAAAGATTTTGCAAGGAGAGTTCTTCCCATAAGCGTCAGGTCACGGGATAACCAAATGTTTAGCTTAGTTTCCATTTTTTGAAGTTTGATGAAGAAGTTTTGATAGTCATTCTTATCACTATTATAGGATACGAAGGTGCCTAAAATTTTAATTGGATCTTTGGTTGTGCTTATTCCAATAGGACAAGTTTTGTTTTCTTTCAGCGAACCAATCCACATGGCTTTTGTCTTCTTATTATTTAGTTTAAGACCTGAGATTTTTCCAAACTCATTCAAAACGGATATGTTCTCTCTTAATGAGTTAACGTCCTTGCATATAAGGGTTGTGTCTTCAGCAAACTGACTCAACTTGGCCTGTAACACACTGTAACACTATCTGGATATTTAATATTTTTTTTGTGAATGGTCGCTTACATTGTACTGTATAAGAATTATTTTTCTCTCGCAAGTGATCAGCTGTAGTTGCCCCAAGGTGGTCAGTTAATGTGCCTTAATAACCCTTAAATATATATTTTCAGAATCAACTCTACGCACACTGATTAATGGTGAAATAATTATTTCTTGTTTTGAACGTCAAAAATACTAATTAGATGACATCAAACTGGAAATCATTTATTATACATGTACAACTACTTGTTTTCACCCCCAAGTAATATTTTTTTTACGAATCAATTGACCATCCACAGTTTATTTTTAGTATTTAATATCAAATTAATTAGCTGTAAACTGTGCATTGTAAATTAGCGTAGAAATAATGGCAAAGTCCTGCGGGTTGAAGTCATCTAATTGGCATTTTGTAAATTCAAATCTCTATAACTCAATAACGCAATGTTCAAAACAAGAAATATTTCACCATTTACCTATTCAATGTGTGTAGAGTTGTTTCTGAAAATATGTATAATTTAAGGTTATAGGCACTTTAAGAGTTTCAACTATGCAAGTTCAACTGTAATATAAACTTATGTATGTGAATACCCTGTGAGTCCCTGTAATAAGCATGAGTTATACTGCGGAACCTCTCTTGTCCTGCCGTATCCCAAATCTGCAAAGATAAATGAAACTCATGATCACCTGAATCTGCTGAATAGTCCCAGTGTGTTAGCACAGGTAAAATGGATGCAATATATTCTCCTTCATTTTAAAGAATATAGTGGAACGGAACCAGCTCCACTACAAGTCACCTCTCTGCAACAACCATGTTTTGTTGTCCTTTCTAGTTAATAAGCCCCCTCCACTAAATGTTGGTTTCGGCGCGCCCCCGTATTTGAATCCGTATTTGAATAAGTGCTCCATTCAGCATGGTATCACAATGAAGATCAACCTCTGTCATTTAGTTTCCTTTAATTGGTCATATTACCAAATTACAAAAAATCTGGTCTTCTTCCATTGTTCTGACTACATTTAAACCGTTGTTACCGTTGTTCTGACTATGAGAATTGTACATTTTCTGATCTTGTTCATTAAACTGCTTTTTCATGTTTCATGTTTTTGTCAAAAAAGAAATAAGTGCTAGCTAATAAGCATCCTCCGTTGAGCTACCAAAGGTAAATAAGTACCTGGGTGCTAAGTTATGATGCTTTAAGCCATTTATAATGATATAAGGACAAAAGTACATAAGTATAAAAAACGTTTTACTTTTATATTAAAGTTCATTTTGACACCATATGGTCACCATCCTAGCTATGCAGTAAACAGTGCAAATAATTACTTATCTGCCTGTTTCCCCCTTAAAGTTAAAGGGATTCTCTCGAAAAAGACCAGTCACTATCAGCCCCCAGGGGGTACTCCAGATTTAAAGTGACAGAGATGTGCTAATGGGCACAAAAATCAGTACCCAAAAAAATCCCTAGGGCTTCCAGTAAAATCCTCGAATTAAAATTAAGCACAAAAAAATCCCATGCTGAATTTTGGAACCTAAAAATACCCAGAAGGAATTAAATGATATAACAAGTATGGTTGTACTACATTCATAGCACTATGCAGGCACTACGCACGGCAACAATTCTTTACCACAAATCTTCACATTGTTTTGAATACCCAAAAAAATCCCTACTTCATTCAAGCCACACTAAAAAATACTTGCCAAAACATACTTAACCAACAAAAATCCTGAAATTGAAAATTTCAAACCCCAAAAAATCCTTCACATATCCCCGTCACTTTACATCCAGAGTACCCCCCCCCCCCCCCCCCCCCCCCCCCCTCCCGGGCATCAGCCCCCCCATAGGCCCCTTCCCAGCTCTCTAATATGTTCTCTTTGGGATAATCAAAGAAATATAAACCCCCTGGGAAGTTCATGGCGGGTGTGTTGTCAAACTTTTTCTTATAAATTCACGTTTTTCATACTATTATTTTTTAGTTGACTCCTAAAAGTTTATTCCGAGCACAACAAACGTGCAACAATGCATTCTTTGAAAATCCTTACGTAACCTGGAAGATTAATATTCGAGGCCATTACATTGTATAACACCTGTGAGCTTCGAATTCTAAAAACGTTTAATTATAGACACCGGGCGCTAAAGAACTTTACAAAGCCTTCCGTTTTGCATATCTCGTTAACGGCTACCAAGGATCAAAAATTATGTTGTGGGATTAAGCTTTTAATTAAGTGGTGCATGGTGGAAAATAAACAACAGAAAAACTTGAAACCTTTTATCACAAATAATTTACAAACAGAGGTTAAAAGGCAGCCGGTAAAAGTTCAATTTATAACACAAACTTTTACCTGTAATTTTACTTTGGTCCCATCAACTTCGACTATCTTATTCTAAAAGTAGGGAAATCAGAAACGAAAAATGATTAAAGCCATGTACATATTCTACAAATAAAAATATTATTTAATAAATATAAATTCCTCATGCAAATAAAGTAAAATGCGAGTAAAATGCAAAGGAAATAGTTCCGCTTATTTTTTTATTCATATAAAGTTTAAGCTTATCTCACCTTGTAGTCTATTCCTACCGTGGAAATAAATGAACCGGACAGGAAAGCTCCATCTTTGAATCTTACAAGCACACATGTTTTTCCAACACCAGAATCTCCCAACAACATTACCTGAAACAAAAGTTAACAGGTTGAAAATGCGAAGTCGAATGTTCGCATGCATGACAGCGGCCGGATATTTAACCTCTGGTAAAAATAGTAGATGAGTCGTTTAACAAATCAAGAATAGACATTTCCCGATACATTAGATTTTCAACATCTTACAACTGTAGCTGGAAGATACAGCTGATTAAACAATGCAAACCGAACAGGCCATTTTAATAGCATTTTGTACACAGACTTTGGTCTTCATTCGAGCGAGCGAAGCGAACGTATTGCGCATACAAATCGAATTTTCAATCACCGCGAGGCCGAACACCGATATTAAAGTCGCAAAGTTCAAGAAAAATAAACCAAATTCGTAAATATATTATTGCGGAAACGAAACAATAACCAAGCTGGTTTGTTATCAAAGATTTAAGTTACTTGTATGTGGTGTGTACAGAATTTTACAACCCACCTTGCAAGCCACATCAAAAGTCTCGCTCGCAGGGCGCTTAGAACCATTTTGCGCGTACGACATGACGATTAATCTCTTTGATAACCCCCGAAGTGGAGATCCGGTATTACCGGCGATATTTCGCTTCTCGCTGCAATCATATATACATGTACATACACTCGACGTAAGCTCGTATATTCTTTCCTCGACTAAAGATTGCCAAGCGATCTGCCCTCACATACATTAGCATCAATAAGTGACGTCACCACCTAACCTTCCCGCGCAATCTATTGTCGGCGGGAATTCCACCAATGCGCGACATTTTATGAATATTTCAGACCCGACTTTTTAACTGAGAAACCAAAATAAACAAACCACAGCGACAAGCCGATAAGATATGTCGTGGATTTGTTGCGGATCGTGGGAGAGTGAAATATTTTAAAGAAAAAAAATCCCATCTTTCATTTTGCTGATTTGTACAAGTGAGCGTTTTATTTTTAAGGCCAGGACACACGGTGTAACTTTTTTTAAGACGTTGCGCGCAACAAGATGTTTTGAAGTCACACGATGCAATTTGTTGCGCGCAACGTCGCAAAAGTAGAACTAGATTCTACTTCTGCAAAAGCCGCGCGCAACGTTGCAAGGAAAGTCGCACCGTGTGTCTGGGCCTTAATAACGTCACTCATTGAAGTTCCATTCATAGAACGCAAAAGGTAATCATGCCATCAAATGAAGCTTGATTCTAGTGGTGAAATAAATTAACTTTAGTTTACGTCTCAGTCTCAGCGAACAAATAGTCAAGCAAACATGAAAATTTAGTTTTATGCGGCCACCGTGAAGAGATTCAAAAATTGACGCTTCGAGCGCTATATCCCTTCGAGCGAATTGCGCTAGACCTTCGCTCTAACGAAAGGCTAGCACACGAAACGTCAGCATTTGAAAATGATCTCTTTACGGTGGCCAATTTACCTTATCAACTCAGTTGATAAAACCACATTTTTATGTTTCACTCTCCCACCGACGCAGCACCACAGCTTCTTTAAAAACTGAACCCCTTTAGTCAAGCAAACAATCTAACAGTACTTTACCCAACACCGTCTAGCCAGGACATTAACAACAAGGGAAAACACGTACGAGCCACATACGTTAGAATGTAAACTACGATCCATTTCGGGCATGGAATTTTTGGCCATGGTTGACATTCAGAGTTTACCGGATGTTTAGAGCATTCGGTTAGTTTTGTTCTGGAATCCAGGTATTGATTTATATTTAGCGATGAAAAACCATAGCAGCGGAAAAAAAAAACACTTTCACAGAATTTAGACGAGCTCCGGAGGATTTAAGTTATCTTGTTACATAAGATATTGCATGTAATATATCAAACATTAGGAAAAGTATTTCATCAGAATAACCGAACACCGAGAAGTGGGTTAAAAAAATCGAGGCGGAGCCGAGTTTTTTAACCCACTTCGAGGTGTTTGGATACCTGATGAAACACTCTTTCGAGTGTTTGATATAGCTTCTCAAACTGATCTTTAAATACAGAGAAAACGAAGTCTAAAATCGCCAAGAAATCTATGCTAATTAAGATCGGGTTTCCAAACTACCGTCTCGCTTATATTTTTCTTTTCTCAAACTTGATGAGCATTAGTGGTTTACTTTGAGGTGGGATTTATTTTGTCTGAACCTTCTTTTGCGACCCCTTTATTACCCGCTGCGAATGCGGAAGCATATCACTTTGTTTTTAAAATGGCAAAACTTTGTAAAACTTGTCAGTACTGGACGGCGTGATCAATTAGTTCCAAGCGATTATCAATGGCAAGAAATAATGCATGATGTTCTTTTAATAACGATAATCCATCGTTAATGCCAATGATTACTAGCGATTAAGTCGTGTATTGTCTGGGCTAACTAAACGATTAGTGGAGATCTTCCTCAAACTGACTAGCATTCCAAAAAACAGAAAACAAATATGTTGTCAAAGCAGTAGCGGATCTAAGCCAGAGTGCCCCCCGTCGCCCTGTTTTGCAAAAAGATAAGGATGGAATGGCCGACATTTTTTTCAGTCTCTAATTTTTGCCGAGTCATACATGTCTTATAACCCGGCGTTCTTAACTATCTTTTTTGCGCGCCGTTTCGTTTTGCGCGTCGTCCTTTTTTTTGCACGAAATCTATTTTCTACGCCATCTGTTTTGCACGCTGTCTTTTTCAAACCATCTTTTCTTTACACCGTCTTTGCACAACACCAAATTTTCAACGTCTGAGTTGTTAAACAGTCCTTTAATTTTTTGTACATAGTTTAGTTGCGCACTATTTCTTTCCGTTTAGGAAAATACGCCAATGCAGAAAGCTTCCGCGTTTTTCTCGATGCTTTGGAGTTCATACACTACATGTTTGACACGTGCGCGCGTGGGACTCTCTGTTTCTTTCAATTCATGTCTGAACGCTTGGAACAGGCCGATTACAAAGTGCATCCACCTCTGAAATCGCTGCATGCAATATTGCGCATCACTGCAACAATTTCATCATGCAGTATTCATTGTGCGCAATGGTGGCACTTGTATCGACTATTTCCTGCCTTCCTCATGTTACCCGATTTCCTACCCAAACACTGTGGCTTGTTTCATTTAAGAAATCTTAAGAGGCCGTCTCCCAAAAAGCGATCCACTCGATCTCAGAGTCTGAAATACTTTTGTTTCATATTATTACCATCAATACTAGTATCTATCCTTAATACTAAAATGCAGTTGTAATTGGCAGAAAATTTATTTTACTCCAGCTTCGAGCATTTTCACTACTAGTGTACCGTAAGCGACGAAAATATGCTAATTTTGAGTGCCGACGATACATGGTTTTTGTGATGATCGTTAAAAATACTTCGGGCGACCATTGAAACCTTAACATTTGCACTTATCCGGCAGCTTATCACCTCTTTTTACCGCTTCTGTTTAAGTTAGCTATTTTCTGATCGTAATCGCTGAGAACTGCAATTGTTCAATTTAGAAAATTAAACTAAGGCACATGAACTGCTCGAAATAGCGACTTTTAAACTTCCCAACAACAACAACGTTTATTCGTACTGCAAAATTACAAAGATGTATACATAATATATAAATTAAAAATAGATACAGTAGCTGGTTACCCAAAATAACTAAAAAGCTAAACTAGTTGGGTAACCATCATTTATTAATTAAAAATAAAATACACGCGAGTCAGAAAAGTGGCAATAAAATTAATAAATTATTAAATCAAAAATAAATAAAAAACTGTATGGAAATAGCAAAAAATAGCACAAAATATCAATTAATAGTAGAAATTAGTAGAAATTAATTTAGTGAGAAGTTAGATCTCTTTTAAATGAGCAGCAGATTAGAATCTTGAATATTTCACCAATTTCATTCCACAATTTAGTAAGGGTTATTTTTAGGCAACGAGGGGATACGTGATTTATTCACCGAGGGCGAAGCCCGAAGTGAATAAATCACGTATCCACGAGGTGCCTAAAAATAACCGGCTTATATTCCACATGGGCGAGGTTGACTCTCCAATGACAAACAAACGCTTTTGTGCAATGCATATATCGGAATGCCTTTGTATGTGTGGAGAACAATAGAATAAAAATGTTGAACGTACGCACTGGGATTTCGACGTGGTAAATTCGTGCAGAACAAACATGTTTTGCCTCGTGTCTGAGCTTTATTCACTCCAACATCAGAAGACATGAGTGACGCAGCAGACGACTTGTTTCTTACTCAGAACAGTTTCAGTGGTTCGTTAAATGTAAGCAGTAAGCGAGACGAGGAGCTCGCGACTGAACAGCCTGCCTCGAGGTGCTTATGCATGATAACGCGCAGTTTAGCGTTGCAGAAGTGACTGAGGGGAATTGTTCGAAGATGCCTAGCAATGTCAAGATATCGCGGCAGTAAGTAGAATCCAGTATTTCGGAACGATCATCGTCTGTGTTCAATTTAGCAAATTGCTCGGTTGTGTTCAAAATGTAAGAATCCTTAAAGTTGGTGACAAATTTTTCTTGCTTTGCTGTTCTTTGGGTGTTGAGAGGGGAATATGTCAGGGGAATATGTCGGGGGAATATGTTGAGGTGAATATATTCCATTGTTTTGCTATTGTTTCAGCCCCGCACTCCCCTGTAACATTCAAAAGCCGCCACCAGCTTTTCAGACAGTTGATAATTAGCGGGGATTACTTAATATGATCCCCCACGAGAACAAAGGAAACCAAGCCATGTGGAATATAAGGTCCATTAAATCGAATATTAAATATTCCCATGACTACAATAGGCGACAATATTGTTGACACATTGTCATTTTGAACCCCATTTTCTTCAGGACGAGAGGCATTTCAGCCGCACCCCTTTATCCCCAACCCCCCCCCCCCCCCCCTCCCCCCAGACAATGTTGGATGGGGGAACGGGGGTTAATGCGGCATAGTGTAGTGAATGGAAAGATACAGTGATAAATATGGCACGAAAACCGTTTTTGTTATACAGTGTGTCAACTATTTTTGTCGCCTATTGTAAGTTTGAAATCCATGGGGCGTCAGTGCATAGACCAGTGTTTTACTTACAAGTAATTGATAGAGTACTGACCAGTACTACTTACTGGTTTACTAAGAAGGAAATCTTAGACTGAGAGTGCATGCGAGAAAGTGAAGGGTAATAATATAGTTTCATGATACGCTTGGAAAAGTCATGCCTGCCGGCAGTGTACGTAAACCTTAATTGCTTCAAGTCAATGTATGCTCATAATTATGCTCGGAGATAGTTACTATGCTCGTATTGTGCTTGTAATAAATATCACGAAATCATTCACTCAGTTAGGCAAATTTGAGAACTGTAGTTAACAGCTTTTCTCTTGTTTTTTTTTTTTACTCTTTTAAACTTTTTAATTCTTTTTGATTTTCTATGGAAGGTCAAAGAAAAGCACAAGGTCTAAACTAAGAGCGCTTTGTAATTAGTGCAAATCGGAAGGATATCTCTTTCTAGACTTAATTAACAATGTCCTCGACGTTTCCATTTTCCAATCACTACGGTTTTCTTCCGACTTATATATAATTCCTGTGACATCACACTGATGTCACGTTGTCTTGACAGTGCTGTGGGTAGAAATGTAGCAGGAAGGATGTGTAAACGAAACAGGAAGGATGATGTGTAATGCAAACAGTCCGGAAGGATGTCCTAAGATAAGAATGGGTTATAAATAAAGGTGTATGTTTAAAATGGCCGCGGGGCGCGCGGAGGGAGGAGGGGGAGGGGTGGGTGATGTTGGACACAAGAGAGAACACCAGTTGTGATATTCTGTTCCCGAGGATCCCCGAGCATAAGTTTGGAATGGCATGTTATTATTACTGTTGAAGTGACAGCAATGAAGCGGCTTCATTGTAATTTTATTTACGCTGTGTAAATCATAAAAAATAAAATGAAAGTTATTATTATTAGTTATTATTAATCAAATTCATCCACTCTCTCAAAATTTACAAACCGCTTTTCTTTATTTTCTTACAAGACTGATTTCTAGTAGTTTTTATAGCGGATTGACAAAATTTAGGCTTATATGCTAACCTAAAAATCATTGATTACAGCAATGTTGTTAAATAAAAAATGATTTTATTTCTTAAACTAAAAAATACAAACTTGTGTAAAATCCTTTCTCTCCTGGTGTCAAATAATATCAGGTTTATATGCAATGACTAATGAGGCTCTAACTTTCAAATGTAAAGGGTAAAATCATATGGTGTGTTCCTTTTAAATTAAAGCTACTGAGCAGTACTTTCCTGTGGTGCAGTTTATTATGCTGTACAAGGTGGTTCTAGCTTTTGAGTCTGTGGATGAAATCCTAAAGTATGTTCATTTAAATGAAAGCTACTGAGTACATGTAGTACTTTCCTGTGGTGCTGTACAAGGTGGTTCTAGCTTTTGAGTCTGTGGATGAAATCCTAAAGTATGACCATTCAAGTGAAAACTACTGAGCAGTATTTTCCTGTGGTACTGTTTATTTATATGCTGTACAAGGTGGTTCTAACTTTTGAGTCTGTGGATGAAATCCGGTGGTGTTACCATTCAAATGAAAACTACTGAGCAGTATTTTCCTGTGGTACTGTTTATTATGCTGTACAAGGTGGTTCTAACTTTTGAGGCTGTGGATAAAGTCCTAATGTACCAACATTTAAATAAAAGCTACTAAGTAGTACTTTCCTGTGGTGCTGTTAATTATGCTGTACAAGGGTGAAGTCTATATAAGTGTGACCATTCAAAAGAAAACTTCTCAGCAGTACATTTCTAAAGTGTTAATTTTTTTAAGTTTTTCAAATTTCTACTGGCTATGAACCCTTTCACTCCCAGACTCAGTTATGGAGAAATGAAATGTAGTTCTAAGTTTTGAGTCTGTGGATGAAATCCTGTGGTGTGACCATTCAAATGAAACCTCTTTGGCAGTACTTTTGCATGGTACCATTTGTTTTTCAATATTTGACAAAATGAAATTTGGATTTTACTTGAATTTTTTTGGCACTCTTGGGAGTTAAAGGGTTAAGAGTCAAAGGTTAAGGTTGATGGAAAAGAGGAGAAAGGTTTTTGGAAATGATTTATGACAAACCACTCTACTACAAGTCCTTGGGGACAACTGAGTGAAAAATATGATCACAGTCAAACCTCCTTTATATGGACACCAAACGGTCAGACCAAAGTGTTTGTATTATAGAGGTGTCCGTATGTATGAATTTTGGTATCTTCAGGACCAAGAGGGCTGTCTGTAATAGAGAGGTGTCCATATTAAGGAGGTGTCCATAAGGCGACACACGTTTGACCATATTTCCTTTATATGTAAAGTGTTACTGCAAATATCTGTGCAGCAGCAAGAAGAAACACTGCAGAGCTGAGCTTGACCTTGTGTAAACAAAAGAAAAGGATTTTGTTTCACATTAATGTCCCTGGAACTCACCAGCTTGACTTTGTTTTCTTAAAAACACAACTGGAACAAACGAAGTATAAAATAAAGTGTACATGAAAGAAAACCTATTTAATTAAAGCGAATAACCCATTGTCTAGCATGGCAGTCAATCAGCATAATAAGGTGGTGTCTGGCATATTCTGTGGTCATCTTATCAAGAAACTTGTCTCGCACTCGGTCCATTAAACTGTTTAATGTCATTGGGAAGTGTGCATTCAAATATGGTCCAAGCTTGAAGAGCCATGCGCTTAGACTTTCACTGATTTGTGACGTTTGCCCAGAAGAAGACGGCTTTAACATGTGGCGCGATGCAACCAGGATGAAAGATTCTAACTGACGTAACAGCCTGCTCCAACTTATGGATAGTATGTGAAAATAAAAAGTACCAAGGAAGTTATAAATGTTGATGGCTTGTGTTTTAGCAGCCTCGTCTCTACGAGAACCAAACTCTTGGCATCTCTTCTTTAACTTGTCCACGAGAGCTGAAAACAAGTATTCTCTTGCAAAATCATTCCCATCTGCTGCACCTGTGCAGTAACAAGTGTGAATTTCACAGCACAATTTCTGTAAAACAGTACGCTCATTTGAACTTTCACAAATTGCTAGGACCATAATGTCAATCTCTTTGACCACCAAAGTTTGATGGAAACTGCTCCCAGAATCAGCCAACTTTGTTGTTGTGTCTCTCCCATGTTGGAAGTTACTTGTCCAATTTTTGTGGTCATGCCGCTTACTATGAACAATCCTCATTACTTCCCCATTTGAGAGAGAGGATACTGTTACCTCCATACTGCACCTCCTATAGATGGGTCCAAATCAGATTCGGGATAACCAACCTGCAAGACATTTACAGCAATGGTAATAATTAGTTAATATATGGTTTGATAGCCTTCATGACAGGCATAAATGGAGAGGGGGAGGGAGGTGCGAAAAACAAGAAGAGGAGAAGGGAAGGAACCCTCTCTCCCCAGTCCACCCCCATGATGCTTGCTAATGGTTTCACCTCCCATCTGGTTGGTAACGATACAATATCAAATTGCATTGCATATCAAATTGCATTTTTGATTTAACTCCTTAAAAGTTTCTTAGTTTCTGCTATGGATTAATTGAAATTGCATTTCTTTTTCCACACCAATAAGCTCTATAGAGTGAAACTGCCCCAGATCCCATTGACTCACGGGTTGGGGTGGGGACTGTGGTGGGGGGGGGGGGGGGGGGGGGGAGTATTTGCCCTCTTTTGAAAAACAATGTCCCTGGGGTCGGACGTTTGAACAGAAAAAAAAAAGATCTGAGTTCAAATCCCTGCCCTTGCCTGCCCCCCCCCCCCCCCCCCCCCCCCCCCTCCGGCTTAACATTGATAGGTAATGAATGAATACGAAGCTATGAATTGTAGGTAGTCAAGATCGATATTGGAGGGCACTCCTACTGATCCTAAAATAAAATAAAACGGAAATCGCAAAATCAATCGCTCCGAAAGTAAGTGGAAACTTGATTCAATCACCTTCAGCTAACCGCATACTATAACTTGAGCTTTTAAAGCTTTAGGCTTTATAGGTAAGCCTAATAAATAAGGTACATGTATAGAGCAGTTTTCAATTGAGTGTAGTAAAACCAAAACCAAAGTAATTACTCTGACCAATCACAGCAGTCGTAAACAATCCAATGAACCAATCAGAGCTCGGAGCAATTACATGTCGGCGGCGCCAAGCGCGGGAAAACGCGTGCGAGCAAGTCACGATTGGTTTTGGTTTTACTTCTGATTGGTCGAGAAAGTGGCGCGAGATTTTTTAGCCAATCACAAAGCGTAGCAATGCAAAACCAAAGCAATTGTGTAATTACTTTCGATACTCAATTGAAAACTGCTCTAAACACCTACTACTTTCTCTGGATCTCACACGTGCAGCAAGCTTCTTGATCTGACCGTGAATCTCTCTTTGAACCGCGGAACACAAAAAAACTTTACGCGACTACCGTAAACATAATCATTAACATAATCTCCTCTAAATTGATCGAGTATTGCTTGTGAACAAAACAAGAAATGATTAGTGCAAGCTCTGCAAAACGCTGCCCGCCATTCCTGAAACTTTCGAGAAATGGACCCCAGGGCCCTCCCACGGTCAGCTTTGTTGTAGGGCCCTGAGGCCACGAAAGTCCCGATAAACCCCAATAAAAACTCACCCACCCGGTAAACTTTACGGCAAATCTCGCGTCATTTCCGTGCACGAATAATCCTACTAATTTGCCCGTTAATTTAAGGAAGATCGAGAGCTTCCGTTAGTTACCAGGAAGGTTTTTTTTAATCGTCGGATTGGCTTTTTGCTCCAGGGCCTTCTTGTTCAAGCGCGAAGGGCGTTTACCATCAAGGAATACTGAATAGTACATTAATCTCGATAACGGAATAATAAATAACGTGTCTTCTTCGTAAAATAATGGAAAAAAGAATATGCATGCAGAGCCGTAGCGCGGTAAAAATAATTGAGGGCCCATCACGAGCGCCGAAGGCGCGAGTTTCTAGGAGGGTCTGGGAAGTGGGGGTTTGCCCCACCTCCCCCCCCGGGATTTTTAGAAATATAGGGTCTCTGATCGATATAGCAAATCCAGCCTTCTGAAAGTAGTTTCCAGCAAGTTTAAACGGCTTTGAACTGACAGAAAAAAGAAACTTGTGGCCTAAATGCAGGGCATATGAGGGGCTGTAGACTATCTAGGCTTTTACCCAAATTTATTCAGAGTGTTTATTGAACGAATGAATGGTGGGTGCCCAGCTAGAATGTTTTGAAACTGGTTTGTGTTAGTGATGTATTAGATATGTGTACATAGGAACCTTAAATCGGACCAGGGGTCAATTCAATAAAACTTCTACAAGTGTAATTTACAAGTGTTGCCATTGTTTCAGAGGTTGAAAACAATAGCTACACTTGTAAATTACACTTGTAAAAGTTTTATTGAATCGACCCCAGGTTATAATGTTAATAAACGCTTTTACAGCTAAATGCGTAAAGCACTGTATCTTTCAGTTGAGTTAGCACTTCCATGTTTTACCAACAATTATAGGCAGTTCAGATAAAAATTTGGAACAACAACAACAACAAAATTACATTTAACTGATCAGGCTTTCTTACAATACACAAGTTTAAGTTGTACTTTCACACTTTACCGTGAACGTCCTCAAATCATTCATGCTTAAATAATTCCATAAAATAAAATGAAAGAAGCAGGTAATAATAATCTTTATTTTCTCAAGATAAAAAGACATCCTAAGTTACAATAATAAATATCTAAAAATATCTAAAAAGTGCGCAAAATACATTAAGTCTAATAAAATCATCTCCCGCGAAAATGAACAACAACTATTTAAACAAGATCTAGTGTTCAACCATGGATAAGATATGTTACTTAAACATTTAATTGTACTCATTCATTGAACAGGTTTGTACAAGTTATGCTGAAAGTTCTCTCTTTACACACTCTTTTCATAGATATTTTATAAAAAGCAGTAGAACGCATTTTCTATGAGTTTACCGGTGTTATGAAACCATTTGGAATGTCGGAAGAACACTCGAAAAGCTTGTAAATCACTCGCCTGCAGCTCGTGATTTGCAAGCTTTTCTCGTTTTCAACTTTTTGGCTTGGAGTAATGGTGCTATCTAGATGAAAATAATTCTCTACGACACTTTTTCTAAGTCTTAGCTACCTACACTAAATGAATGACAAGAAAAACTGTTTTTAATAAGTTGTCATTTGAAAAACACAGTAAAAACAAACTCTTTGCACTTCTTCGAATTTGGACGTTAATAGCGGCGTTTAATAATAAATGCATCAGTTATGAGGCCATATTCGTATTCTCAGTATTAAACTGAAACTATCTTGCCGTCGAGGTTCATGCGGGGGCCGAATATCATTAAAAATATTTGCATATGAAAAGATTGTCCCACATTAGCCTCGACTACAAGCTAGTTCCAGTTCAATACCGAGAATACGAAAATGGTCTAAGCCCATCCCCCCGGGCAACCACGGGGCATTTGCTCATGCTGTGACTCCCGGGGGTGGGGCATTCGCAATGTTATCGAGGCCCGGGCATTTGACACACAAGTGGTTAATTCGCAAACGTGGAAGAATTTTACGGATTTACGATTTCACTGCAGTATGTAGACCCGGGTTTTTCAGACATGATTCGCCGGCTATGACTCGCGGCCGTCATGGTCTAATCATGATCAGACAATTGTGAAGGAAATTCACACACAAAAATACAGAGAAAATACTGACTTCCTGAAATGTAAACAACATCTATAAACATCTCAGTGCATGATTCGCTTGTCATCATTCACTCATCATGATTTTTGCATTGTCAAAAAATGTTGAAAAAAAAATTCTTATATCTTATTCTTTGTTGATGTTACTATTTTAGGAAGAAAGTATCTACTCTTTGACTTCATTTTATGGGAGAATTTCTTCACCATTACCTTATCTTGGGAGAATCATGACAAGCGAATCATAGCCAGCGAATCTTGTAATTTGGGACAACCCGAGTTTGCATACAGCAGTAAAATCGGTTGTAACCTAGCAACTGTTGAACCTTTTATACGGCCTCATGTGTTTCTTTTTTCATTTGAACTGCGCGCGCTTCTGATCATTCACTCGCGCGCTCTTGCTTTGAACTGAACAGTGTAAACTCGTACAAGCATTCTGCTAAAGGGAAGTGTTTGTTAGCATGTTTCCGAATTTTGGTGAAATTCAAACGGTTGTAAATCTTGGAAACGAGGAGTGCACAGAAATATTATTCTTATTTAGAATTTAGGGTCATTGAGCTTATATAAAATAACTTTCAATCAGGTGCCACATTTTTAAAATTTCTCCTTAAAGTTGAGCTATTTTGATTATGCGTGCAAAGAAAGTCATTGTTTACTGTTAAAATAGGGACATTAATGTAGATCTGAGATATAGCAAACTGCTATGATGTATCTGTAGATTGAAAAAATAATTGAGCCTCTCGAGTGAATTGCTATTTTTTAACAGCGACGACAATGTTTGTATTTTATTTGGGTCTCGCCTGCATAAAACTAGTACCGAACACATGAAACTTTTGGATAAATCGAATTGCATTTTTATGACTACTAATGCAAAGGCTTTTTAGCCACACATGAAAATTATTGGTTGTTCCAGTAGAAATAAGAGAAATGCTTTGCGACTCGAAAACATCTTTGCGCGCGCTTGTTTGAACTGTTGTCAGTGGACTGTTGGTGACGCATTTCGAACGACATTACGAAACAAAGGAACTCAGAGTTCCGTGATGTATCAAAGACATTTCAATCATGGCGTCCAATGACTGGGAGCTTAGTCAAGTTAGCAAGTCTATCGAGGTGGATAACCAAAGATACACAGAAGTTATTCAAATGGCGGAACGCAGAACAACCGCTGAAAAGTACATAAAAATTCAAAAGATACGTGAGGAGTTCACGGTTGGTGTCAGGCTGACGAAGACTGTTTTGATTGGAAAGAAAGGTAATCAGTTCGGCTACAGAACCTTCGTACTATTGGAGCTTGTTCCTCCTCCACAACTGTATCTAACAGACAGAGAATTCTACATCACTTTTAGCGGAACTCCATTCCACCTTCCGGATGGCTACAAATTTAAATTTTATGAAAATGCAGTGGAATGCTGGCGACATAACAACATTTTTCAAGATAAAAAACAAGTAAAAATTCTGGTTAAGAGAAACTTCGACAAATTTCTTAAAGCATTACATAACCTTACCAGACCAACAGCAACAAGGACCTCTTTTAACTACAGTTTCTGTGTCAGCAATATATCTCCATTTCCGGAATCTGACTCCGAGTACGAAAGCGAGAGCGAATCAGAATCTGAACAAGAAAACGATAATGGCATTGAAAAAAAGAAGTTCTTTATCACTTTTAAAGGAACTCCATTACAGCTGCCGGATGGTTATCAATTCAAGTTTTATGAAAATGCAGTAGAATGCTGGAAGCATAATGTGCTTCTACAAGATAAAAAACAAGTGAAAATCCTGGTGAAGTCAAACTTTGACAAATTCCTGGAAGCACTAGAGAACCTTTCCAGACCAACAGCAACAACAACCTCTTTTAACTACAATATTTGTGTCAGCAATATCTCGTCCTTCTTGGAATCGGACTCCGAGTACAAAAGCGAATCGGAATCCGAGAAAGAAGACCAGGAAACAACTGATAAAGAAATGCAGAGTGCCACTAATCTAGTACTGCAGAATGACACTGATGAAGAACTGCGGAATGCAAATGATGAAGAACTGCAGAGTGCTACTGATGAAGAACTGCAGAATACCATTGATGAAGAACGGCAGAACGCTATTGATGAAGAACTGCAGAATGCAACTGATGAAGAACGGCAGAATGCTACTGATGAAGAACTGCAAAATACCACTGATGAAGAACTGCAGAGTGCTACTGATGAAGAACTGAATATCACTGACGAAGAACTGCAGAATGCTACTGATGAAGAACTGCAAAATACCAGTGATGAACAACTGCAAAATACCACTGATGAAAAACTGCAGAATGCCACTGATGAAGAACTGCAGAATACCACTGATGAAGAGCTGCAGAGTGTTACTGATGAAGAATTTCAGAATGCCACTTATGAAGAACTGCAAACTACCACTGATGAAGAACTGCAGAGTGTTACTGATAAAGAACTACAGAATGACACTGATGAAGAACTGCAGAGTGTTACTGATGAAGAACTACAGAATGCCACTGATGAAGAACTGCAGAATGCCACTGATGAAGAACTGCAGAATGCCACTGATGAAGAACTACAGAATGCCACTGATGAAGAACGTTAACTGCAGAATGCCACTGATGAAGAATTTCAGAATGCCACTGATGAAGAAAAGCAAAATACCACTGATGACGCACTCCAAAATGCCACTGATGAAGAACCGCAGAATACCACTGATAAAGAACTACAGAATGTCACTGATGAAGAACTGCAAAATACCAGTGAGGTAAAATGCCACAATGGCACTAAGCAAGAGCATCAGAATAACGCTATTAAGAAAGAAAGCCAGAATGGCACCAAGAAAGAACATCAGAACATCATAACACCAGGATACCAGAATAAAACTAAGAAAATCACGAAGAAGAGGAAGATAGAGGCAAGACAAAACATATTCATGGGCTGGCTTAGTGCCGGATTAGTGAAGGTATTTTCCAAAGGGATTCTTATCTCGTTGATACCGTATAAATTATGAACTGTAATTAATTTCAGAATGTTGACTGTTTTGTTTATATTTCTCTGTTTTAACCATCTTTTTAATCCCTTAGAATATTCCTTTTATTATCTTTTAGAGAACATCGCTGTGTTTTATCACTTTGTATATCGATCCGCTTTCAGCTCTCGGAATATCCCTTCCTCTCTCTTAGGCTGTGTTTTAAAAGTTGAAATATAATTTTTCTCTTTTTGTCTGTTAGGATCCTTTTTTATGTCGTACAATATATATCGCTGTGCTTTATCACTTGGAATATCGATCTTTTATCTCTTAGAATATCCCTGTTTAAACTCTTAAAATATGGTCGAGAGGTTCTCTTTTGATACAAAAACTAAGAAGAAACGAAATGTAATTGTCAGTCAAAATTAACACCCATGCTTCTGATAAAAATATGTTAAAAGCCATTTCTATCACTTAGAGTTTTGTTCTAGTCTCTTTCTACATATATCGGACGACAGCCCTAAAATCGCGTGCTTTTGCGTGTACATTTTATCCAGTTTTTGTTACCCCTTGAGATTCTTTGACAAAATTGCTATCCTTTCAGTTCCCAGTCTATTTTTTTTTTGAAATACTAAAACTGCACATTTCGCTATCCAGCTTTCGTATACTTGGAGCAAAACCATCCCAAACGCGAAAACCACTTCTTACTATGTCGCAATTGCTGTAAAATTAACTTGTGGATAACCTACTGAACTTTCTACACATTGCAGTTTAGACCCTTTAACTTCCAAGAGTGCTAAATATAAAAATTCAAGGAAAATCCTTAAAATAATTTTATAAAATATTGAAAAACAAATGATACCATGCAAAAGCAGGGCTGAAGAGGTTTCATTTTTTTAATGGTATCATCATGGGATTTCATTGATAGACTCAAAAGTTAGAACTATACTACATGTTTCCTTCATTGACTTTGGAAGTGAAATGGTTATAAAGGCTGGTTCTCATATAATCGTCGCGGTCGTCCGAGTCGCTTCAAAAGTTTTTTGCAAACGACTCAGACGATCGGGACGACTCAAGCGATTTGGGTTCTCATATGATCGTCCCGGTCGTCTCGAACGTCAATAGCGCAGTCGTAAACTGGGTCCGACAACATGTTTTGGGCAATAATACTGAATTCTGGGGTAGATTTGGGTCGCTTCGATGGCCTCAGTCGTCCTGGTCGACTGAGTAGTTCTCATATGATCGTCCCCGATTATTCACGATCGTCCCAGTCGTCCGGATAGGACACAGTTCTATCCAAGCGACCGCGATCGTCCCAGTCGTCCGGGTCGTTTGCGATCGTCCGGGTCGTCTCAGAAGTGTTCTCATATAATCGTCCCGATCGTCCGTGCACTTTTTGAAACGACTCGGACGACCGGGACGATTATATGAGAACCAGCCTTAAGTAACATGTGTAGAATGTTCAGAAGGTGATCCACGAGGTATATTTTAAAAATATATCGAATCTAAGTGATAAACTGAGATGGAAAAAACCGGATATTCTAAGGGAAACAAGGATATTCTCAGAGATGTTAAAAGGGAACATTTTTCAAAAATATACAAGAAAAACTATGTAGTACTGATGTAATCTATGTATAGAGGTAACTGAGGTGAATATTTCAGTTCTTAATTCCAGCTTGCACTGTAACTTTAATTAGCAGTCTAAACAACATTCCAAAAAAAAAAAAACTTTTACATTAAAAAAGATTAAAATGTTATCCGAATTTCAATTTCATTTTGATATTTGTACCAAAAAACAAGAGCGGAGGCGCAAACCACCGCAAGTAAAATTTTGAATCTTGTAAATCTTGTAAAGTAAAATTTTGAATCTATCATCATAATATTTAAAATTATAGTATTTGTAATAAAAGTTTTGTAAAACCATGGTTAGACTCAATCAAGAACCACATGGTACCTTGTATATCAGAATGATGGAACTTATTGAACGTTCTCGTGTAAAATAGTTTCATCAGAATTAAATAGGCCATTTCCGAGTTACGTTATGCCTCGTTGTCAAAGCGAGGCTAGGTGCACAACCTTTCATATGAAGACGAGTTTTATTTGCATTTGAATAAAAAACATTTTCATATGAAAGGTTGTGCACCTAGCCTCACTTTGACAACGAGGCACAACGTAACTCGGAAATGGCCTAATTGGTTAAAATAATATCAGTAATATAATAATAAAAAAGAACTTAATATTGTAAAAAAGTTGTGGCTTCTCTTTGTGTCAGTAAATTCCAACCGAAATGACAAAATTCCGGGGGACACTACTTTCTTGGATGAAGTTAACGTTCATTCTAATACATCGTCAAGCACCATAGCCTTAAAGCGGCTATGTCACCATATTTAGTGTTACTTGAAAAAGACCACAAAAAGAAAAACATATATATGAGTGGGAACCTAAAAATAATGGTCCAGTTTTGTTTCAAATTACTCTACTAGTGCTCAGAGTTAAAATAAGTGTCTTGGGCTGCAGATGGCCAAGATGGAAATGGATTGCAACTTGAAAAAAATTGGACAATTTTTTCAAATTTATCGCCTTGTGTCTGGGAAAATTTACTAAAAATCACATGATGGTTGATTCATTCTTCGAAAGTTCACTTGATAATCACCCTCTTACTGTTGTGTCGCCACTTTAGAAACGAGAAGGAAACTGGGCCGAGTGAACTTTCGCAACGACTTCTGGGATTGTTACTGTGGACAGAGACAAAAGAAGCGTCCCCTGTAACGATCCCAGAAGTCGTTGCGAAAGTTCAGTCTGCCCAGTTTCCTTCCCGTTTCTAAAGTGGCGAATTTCGTGTGTGATAAAGGTAATGTTTTAATTTGGAGCAGTTTTCACCCAAAAATGTCATAATCCCCATGACATGGCGCCTTTGAATGACTGTTTTTGACTGTTCGACACGTATCAACGGCTTCCCGTATACACGCACATCATACCTATATGAGGACTACCATATAAAATTGACGAGGGTGATAGTCAGAAATTTTGAAAGGAACGCCCACTGTACAGATACCACGCAGCTCTTTATAACCTTTCATTTCATTGGAGCTGGGTATCACGCAGCTCTATTGTTTTCAGGGCTAGGATCCATTGTTGTGTTGTTTGTTCTACTGTTTTCTCAGCAAATCAGAGAAGACCTTGTAAGAGCTGCGTACTGTCCCCTAATGTACCAGAAATCCGTTCTGTGGGTGCGTCTAAAGGGACACTACAATGTATCCCGGCTGAAATATCGTGCTTTCATGATTATGGCCAGGAGCTTGGTTTAGTATCTTAAAATTGGAAGAAACCATCGCCAAAAGTGATAGAAGCAACGAAATATGAAATAAACAGGCAAAATAACGGCTAGAAAAGTCAAAATTTCACGAGAATGGCAAGTTTTATTTCTAGACCGCCTGTCAATAAATCAAATTTCATGAACTGTAATCCACTTTAATCCTTGCAATCTTGCACTTTATCTCCAAACTACGGCTTTTGTTTTGCTCTATACAATCTTTTTATCCAACTACGTTGTATATTTGGTGACATTTGGCGATATAATGTGGAAATAAGCTAAGCGAAGTTTGGCTATTTCGGCGGGACAGTGTCTCATTAAAGGGGTACCAATTCGTTTTGAAAAGGTGTTCCTGTCAGCACATTTTTCTGGCTTAATGCCCTATACACTCTTAACGGTACCAAACCACGAATTTTTATCCCTAAAAGTACGATGATCACCCCGTCAGTTCTATATGGGAGCCCCCACCCCCCCCCCCCCACCCCCCCCCCCCCCCCCCCCACCCCCTCCGTGATTATCCCCGGTGATTATGCCTCGTACTACCTTATTTAAAACAAAAATTGCGCGGTCGGTTATTCAGCTAGAATAAGTGGCTCCACTGGCTCACTGTAGGCAGCTGTACACTTTAGTATTTTATTCATAAGGTAGACATTGTTTCGCGCGATTTTCTCCCAAGCGGCAGTCCAGAAGAACCGATTCTTTCCTTTGAAGACATAACTGCTGTATTAGTAAACATACTCCAAGCACTGACTCGCCGCAAAAACAAGCCCTTTGCCACCAGCATTTCAGGGCAGGAACAAAATCGTCTGTTTCTGTTTCTTTTTCTCTTTCTCTCTTTAGTTACAGTGTAGGGCTGCAAATAATTATTTTTTCTTGAAAGGACACATGTCCGACTTGGGCACCATTTTGGTAGGACAAACGAAAAATTTGGTCGGACATCACATTATTTACCATGCATTACAAGCGGGCATACATGACGTATTCAATGCTCAAGGGTTTGCAATGCATTCTAGGGCGATTTCAAACACGGTCAGCCATTTGCAAGTTTTCGGGTCATGGCTCGGGTACGACGACTGTATTGTGTTAGGTAGTGTTAGGTTGTATTGTATTGTATTAGGTTGTATTGTATTAGGCATTATGACGTCAGTCAGGTCGTCGTACACCAGCCATGAGCCAAGTTTTCCGGACATAATGTCCGACCACGGTTGCGATTTCGTCGGATATTTGCAAATTTTGGTCGGCCATTGTCCGATGACCGACTGTTATTTGCAGCCTTGCGGTGTATAGCTCGAAGCCTATGTCCTTTTGTAAACCCTTGGAGTAAACTCTTCAGTTTGGTATGGCCAAGCTTTCAACGAAGCTCTTTCGCAAGTGACCTCATCAGTGTTATGCGACGCCGCATTTCATAGTTCCAGTACTTCTATGGTGTAAAGCCCAACTTTCTCGCTTTTTGGTAAAGGTTTTCGTTTTTCAAAATGCTCCAAGAAACTTTCCAGAGTTCGTAGCTTGCCATAAGTACGGACCTGAGGAAGATATAAAAGTAGGTGAACACACAAGGCATTTTAGCATGTCGATCAGTTACAATCCTGTTACTCTGTTAAAGCAAATTGAACATAGGAGGAACAACATACAAAGAAACACTACCGATAGATTAAGCCAACATATAAACTTCATATTTAATTAGATGGCAATGTCGCCTTTTTGTATCACTTTGAATGATCCAGTTTTGCTAACATTTACTCGACTAGTGCACAATGCAGAATTTAGTATTCACTATCTTTGGCTGCGGCTGGTGAAAATGAATTGCAAATTGAAAAGATTGGCTAATTTATTTTTTTAAGTTCTTCCCAAATGTCTTGGAAAAATCGCGAAAAACTGATAATGGTTTGTTCTAGCTTCCTTCGAGAAATCACTTGATATTTTCTTCTTGGAGTTCTAAGAAAAAAAGTTATGTTTGAGCGAAGTTACTTTATCAAATACTAATAAGAGTTAAATAGAAGTAACGCGCTTTAAAACTCTCGCTCTCGTTTGATCGCCAACTCCCATGCACTTCTATCGACTTTCGTGCACTATAAACGAGTTCGAATTTGTTGAAATCACACGAGTTTGAATCTCCTGAATGACACTCGTAAACACTCTCACGGACTGTCTTCAAATTTGAACTCTCGCCAATTCTCGCCAATTCCCGCCAATTCTCGTCGACTCTTGTCGCGGTGACTCTCGTTAAACTCCCGTCAACCCTCATCAATTCTCGTCAACTCTCGTAGACTTATAGGTCAATTCTCGACAACCCCGTCAAAACTCATCAACGCTCGGCGATTCTAGTTGTTAAAATACTAAACATTTTAACATTGAGTATTTTAAAAGACAAACATAACGGATTTTGATCGATCTATTAAAAGTCAGGCTAAAATGCAATTTTTAATTTTGTTGCCGCTTGAATAAAGGACCGACGAACCATCCATCTCCGTAACAAAGAATCCAAAAAAATGTCGGTCGTGTACCTGTTGAGACACAATTTTGTGACAGCTGACCAACAGTTCGTGGGCTTCAGGCGTTATCACCAACTGAGTGTAATGAGCGTTTAACAGCAAACCGGCCCAATCCAATACCTATAACAAATACAGTAAGTCAGCCTTTCGAAGACAAATTAGGTGTGAAATCCTCCTCTGTCGGACCAAAATATGAAAATTTACATAACACACATAGGGTATGTAAATGATGAACGTTATATCTTTCTCATTTCATTACCCAGCTTAACACTTACCATCTTTCTTTATTTATCACCACACATGACGCTTTCGACATTGCTGATCCTAGCATTATACAGGACGCATGTCATATAGAGCGCTTTTCAATTGAGTGCCGAAAGTAATCTCGCAATTGCTTTGATTTGCATTGCTACGCTTCGTGATTGGCTAAAAATCTCGCGCCACTTTATTAACCAATCAGAAGTAAAACCAAAACCAATCGTGACTTGCTCGGGGACTCAGATTTGTTTTCTTTGTCCCGTGCTCGTGGCATGATGAGCATTACATCTTTCTCACGTTTCAGAACTAAGCCTAAAGCTAAAATCCTGTATGAGACTGCACTCCTGAACTCTATACACGGACCAGTATCATCATCATCATCAATCTTTATTTATACACGAAATCGTATCATATTTACATGATCTTCCTAGGAGTCGTGTGAATTTACACTAGAGTACATTACCTATAAAACTACTTAACTAAGAAAGATAAAGTACAATGAAAACTACGATCAAGGTTTCTTCAATTTATCAAACTACATTAAACTAAAAATTGAACTATAAAACTTAACTAAATTACACGTAAGAATAGAATGCTATAAAAACCATACCTTGTTCGGGTTTAGTTTATTTTAGACAAAAAGAACGAAAATGACAATTGTTTTACGCTCTAAAAATGTCGAAACACTGGACACAACACGCAAACATGCAAGCACGAGAGTCGCTCGTCGCAAGAAAAGAAAAAAAGAGAGACTATGGCACCAATCATTTGTCATAACTGGCCAGCCAGACTGGTCAGTTCGAAAACAGAATGCAACCTTCTGACCCTTTCACTCGCAGAGTCACTTATGAAGACATGTAGTGTAGTTCTAACTTTTGAGTCTTTTGACGAAATCCTATGGTGTGACCATTCAAATGAAACCTCTTCGGCAGCACTTTTGCATGGTGCAATTTGTTTTTCAATATTGTACAAAATGAAATTTGGGATTTTTCTCGAATATTTGATTTTTGGCACTCTTGGGTGTTAAAGGGTTAAAGACATGTTCCTTCAAGTCCTTCAAAATGTTACATGTTATTTACGAAAACATAATGGCATATTATTTAGGAATTGAGCGGTCCGGACGGCAGCCTGTGTACAGCTGCCCCCTCTCCTCAAAAAAAAGGGGCCTTATCAGATTTTCCCTGAGGGAAAGGGGCGGCTGTACACAATCTATTCGGCCGGCCAGTTCTGACAAATGGTAAACACCCTACGTTTCAGCGTGAAACGCGTATTGCTCTTCGTGCAACATTACTTTCAATTTTGTTTTTTATTGTTTAACAAGAAAACAATCCCCTGTGTGAAGGTTTTCTGTAATTTAGTTCCATTTTTACTAGGACAAACTAAGAAAACGTTAGTAGTTTTACCTGTGGGTATTTCAGCGTGTTACAGTCCACTTCTGCTTGAAAGCCAGTCAGACCACCGTCCATGAGATACATAAGGAACTTTATTAAAAGCTTAAAAAAGGCAAGAAATCGTGAACGGGTAGCTCAATAATTTTTGGGAATGGTGTTAAAGTAGGCAAAAGTCAAAGTTGATGCAAAGAAAATCAAAATTAAGAAATTAGAATTTTGATTTCTGGCACTCTTGATGCTAGGATCAAATTTTACCATTTTCCAACTGCGCCTTTACAAAATTAATATAGCAGTTTTCAATTGGGTGTGAAAAGTAATTACACAATTGCTTTGGTTTTTCATTGCTACGCTTTGTGATTGGCTAAAAAATCTCGCGCCACTTTCTCGACCAATCAGAAGTAAAACCAAAACCAATCGTGACTTGCTCGCACGCGTTTTCCCGCGCTTGGCGCCGCCGACGTGTAATTGCTTCGAGCTCTGATTGGTTCAATGGATTGTTTACGACTGCTGTGATTGGTCAGAGTAATTACTTTGGTTTTGGTTTTACTACACTCAATTGAAAACTGCTCTAATACTTCACCAAATAAAAGTCAACGTTTAAAAAAAAATTCCAGGAATAAAAGGTAATAGACAAAGATACTTACTATGGTGTGTTCAAAGGACAGCTGCTTTAAACAGGGGAGAAGGAAAATATCGTTTACAGGGTAACTTAATATCGATGATCTTTTTATTTGTTAAGGAGTGACTGCTGTAATTAGACTAGACAACTTGTAGACTAGACTGAACCCACAGTTGAACTAACTGTAAAATGCTGTGTTCACACTCTAAACATGTTTCGGTGTTGATGTGAACACAGCATTAGACTAGTTTAGTTTAATTTTTAATTTTTTAATTTAAGTTTTAGTTTTATTAAAGTGTCATTGTTAATAGCAGTTGCCCACTAAGTAAGGACACTATTAATAACTAAGAATATTACAGAAAAAAATACCATATATAATAACTATAAAATTAGATAACTATACATAAAAATCATAAGATTATATCTACATTTCTCTAAATAAAAATTAGAAAAAGTATAAGTGTAAAACATTTCGTACAATTTCGTACTGTATTAAAATATGCAACAAAAAACTAAAAAGAGCATAAGATACAGTTTATACAGTTATTGCTAACAAAATCCTCTAAATCTAGCTTTCTAATAGCCTTTTTACGAGCGTCAATGATCTAATTTCCTGTGGTGCTCAGTGCTTAGAGTGGTTTTCAATTGAAAGTCGAAAGTAATTTCACAATTACTTTGGTTTTGCATTGCTAAGCTTTGCGATTGGCTAAAAAAATTCGCGCCACATCGTCTTTATTTTATTTCAACTTGAACACTAAAACTCTTTGCATGTGAGCACGGGCTTTCAATTAAATAATTATTCTTTTCCAGGATACAAGTACTTGACCGTTGTTTTGTCCAAAGGCATCTTACGAACATCATCACTTGCTTGTGTTCCTTCTGGGCCCTTTTTCTTTGATTTCCTGAGTAATATTGAATCTTCTTGTCTAACAGACACACAACAGAGATTTTAAGTCATGAACTGGAATAGGGAGGTTTAGTGTACAGTGCTAAAACGGTTGGAGAAGTAGAGTACAAATATTGTCTGCTTATTATAACGAATTACGGTATAACAAACAACGAAGTAATACTTGTGTTTTTACTCTCTTAATAGCCAGTCATCTTCCCTTCTGTTTTAAGTACAGCTGTAGTTGTTGTTTTTGTTTTCTATACCCCAAAATAGTAAATACACAAAATCAACAATATATGACCGCGATGGTGTAGATAAGCATCACTACCAAACAAGCCTATAATCGCACAATTTCAGGTGCAGCGAGTTTTAAGGGACACTGTCCCGCCAAAATAGCAAAATTTCAATTAGCTTATTTCCGCGTTATATCGCCAAATGCCACCAAATATACAACTTAGTTGGATAAAAAGATTCTATAGAGCAAAACAAAAGCAGTAGTTTGAAGATAAAGTGAAGGATTGCAAGGATTGAAGTGGATTAAAGTTCATGAAATTTGTTTTATTGACAGACGGTCAAGAAATCAAACTTGCCATTCTTGTGGAATTTGGATTTTTCTAGCCGTTATTTTATCTGTTTAATTCATATTTCTTTGCTTCGATCACTTTTGGCGATGGTTTCTTTCAATTTCAAGATAATAAAGTAAGCTTAAAGCAACCTCTTATCCATAATCATGAAAAAACGATTTCAGCCGGGACAGTGTCCTTTTAAGTTTGTCAAAAGAGGAATAGCAAACCTTAAAACGTGGCGCAGACATACAACAACAGAATCCTCAGGAATTCCTTTGATATTCTCAAAGCATTCGTTAAGCAGCTCCTACAAAAACAAACAAACAATGTAAACGAAATGGAAAATAAATTTTATATCTCAACTTGGGAGTACTTTCTGTTTGTTCAGGCCTAAAATTTGTTAAAAATACGTACAACGTAATCCAGCCACGATGATGTTTACGTTAGTTTGATAAAACAAAGGCCGTGCAGCAAGTCTCGCAACAGCGTTGCGAGACCTGATGCAAAATCGTTGCTGCTGCACGAACCGGAGTGTTACACGATGCATAGACTGCAAAACAGTCGTATTTTTTGCGTTGGTCATACGAATGCGCGCGGTCTTTGAACGTAAGGTCTGGAACGAGTGTGAATATGGAGAGTGGGACACACGCCCGTGTGAGGCTCGCGCGCTTCGCGCGCGGGTATCCACGCTTCAGACGCTTTTGGCGCTTCGCGCATTTGCGAGCGAGCCAGCGGAAAAAAACGACTGTTTTGCAGTCTACACGATGCAACATTCTTCGTACAGCTTGCAACGATTTAGCTGTCACGCATGCGCACAGGGGTTTTAAAACCAAAACATTGCGAGACTTGCTGCAAAGGGGGATGTTACACACTGCAATACTAAAAAAGTTGCTGCAATTGTTGCGAAAAGCAGAACCCAATTCTACTTTCTGCAACGATTGCAGCAGCTTGTCTCGCAACGATTTTGACCATTGCAGGGGGTGTTACACGCTGCAAAAGGGAGCTTTAGCAACCAAGACGGCAACGGCATCGAGTGCGGCACAAAACAATGGCTGCGGTCACATCTACGACGTAACTAAAGTTTAAGTTAAGTTAGTCTCACGTTACGTGAAGTCATATCTAACTGTAGTTAGTGCTTTCGGTCGACTTTGCGGTCACACCACACAGTTAACTACAGTTAGTTCTAATTAGCCTATGGATGACGTCAGAATTAAAAGAGGTTCGTGACGGCCCTTATTGTTGATCCGTGAAATGTCAACATGGTTAACCGACGTAAAGTGTGTCTAGGTTTTCTTCTTCTTTTTTTTTTTTTCGTGCGGCAAACCGTCGGAGAAAAATGAGAAATAAGCTGAGAATTTTAACGGATGCTCGACGCCGGGTACACGTGTTGCTACCTTGTTGTATGTAATTGTTTTGTTTGTTGTTTTCGGTTTCCCCCTCGCTTCACGCTTGGTTTTTATTTTGCATTTTTATATATGCTCATCTCGCACGTGCGAAAAGAATTGTCACATTCTGATTGGTTGTTTGTTTGTAAACTTAAGACTAACCCATGAACCCTGCTTGGGTATAACTATAGTTGTCTGTATTGTTTTGGATCACCGAGGCGTAGATTTTCTAACTATAGTTAGAGCGAACAGAGAAGCGGTCACATTACCGAAATAGCTAACTACAGTTATCCCCGTCTTAACTATAGTTAGAACTCTATTTGAACTTGAAAGCCGTCCCTTCTAATTCAGCTCCTGGACAATTCAGTCACATTAAACAATTAAAAAAATTGGCAGCAAGTTTCGCAACGCTGCTGCATGAAAAATTGCAGTGTGTAATACCACCTTAAAGCGACGCATACTTCTAACCACTATAAGTTATTTCTCCAAATATTTTTTTCTCTAGTGACTAGTTCAAAATATTCTTACCGTTATTTTAAAGTTTGAAGCTATTTACAGCTTACAGCAAAATTTGAAATTTTTTCTGACGTTGGTCTCACGCAACCTTTTTTTTTTTGCATTACCAGATTACAAGGTACAAACGTCTTTGAAAGATTCAACATTTTATCAGTTTATGCAAAACAGAATCCTAACATATAGTGTAGTCTTTTATGCAATGAAAAAACACTTTCATGAAAACACTTGATAACAGGATGAATAGAGCAGTTATCACTTGAACGTCATAAAACCAAAACCAAAGTAATCACTTTGGCCAATCACAACACACGCAAGCAATCTAACCTGGAATAAACCAATAACAACTCGTAGCAAGTACAGGTAGCTGGCGCCAAGCGCGGGAAAACGCGTGCAGTCAATGAGTCAAGTAATTACTTTGGCCAATCACAACACACGCAGGCAATCTAACCTGGAATAAACCAATAATAACTCGTAGCAAGTACACGTAGCCGGCGCCAAGCGCGGGAAAACGCGTGCAGTCAATGAGTCAAGTAATTACTTTGGCCAATCACAACACACGCAAGCAATCTATCCTGGAATAAACCAATCAGAACTCGTAGCAAGTACACGTAGCCGGTGCCAAGCGCGGGAAAACGCGTGCAGTCAATAATTCAATAATAGTTTTGGTTTTATTTCTGATTTGTTGAGATACATGTAGTGGCGCGAGATTTTTTATCCAATTACGAGGCGAAGCAATGCAAAACAGAAGCAATCGAAAAATTACTTTCATCACTCAATGGAAAACCACTCTATTGCAATGGCCAAAGATGATTTGTTTTCATTTACTTACCAGGTCATTCTTTTCCACGACACAATTCAGCAGTTCTTTACTTGAACTGAAAAATTACAAGCAAGACAGAAGTGCATTTAACTATACATGTACTTACAACATGTTTATAGAGAGCAACTTAAGAAAAGTTAGGAATGCTTCATTTCTTGAACATCGGAACAAGCTCAAACGTTTCCCTCAACTTGTGAAATGCGGTTTTAAAGATCTACAGCGTTCTTTAGTGTAGTGTGGTTTGTTTTTCAGAATGTTTTTCTTGAATTGTGATTTTGTGATCTCTTCAGCACTAACCTGGCGGGAACACATTTGGTTTTGAGAAGTTCAGACACTGCCTCCCTTGCCCAGAACTTCTTTTCACTGATGCATCTGGACAGAACACCGGCAATAAAATGTTGAGAAAGCACTTCTGTTTTCTTGCCAAACTACAGGGCAGAGAAAAACTCCACATTAATAGATGGATGGATGGATGGATGGATGGATGGATGGATGGATGGATGGATGGATGGATGGATGGATGGATGGATGGATGGATGGATGGATGGATGGATGGATGGATGGATGGATGGATGGATGGATGGATGGATGGATGGATGGATGGATGGATGGATGGATGGATGGATGGATGGATGGATGGATGGATGGAGAGGGAAGGACGGACGGATGGATGGATGACAGGCTGAATGGATGGACGGACGGATGAACGAACGAATGGATGGATGGATGGATGAATAACTTCAAATGATTGTTTTGTACAAAAAGAAAAACTATAACAATTTCTTATGCAGTGCATTTGCCACTGCTTCCAAAAGAAACTATCAGTTAATAAGTAGAGAAGAAATTACAGTGTCTACTTAACAGTATTTAGCTTTTATAGCTTATTGGAGTCAAAAATTATAATTTACAGAATCTGACCAAGGTAGTTATGCAACAACTGAAGGAGTTATAAAAAGTTATTAGAACCTGAAATTCTGAGTTCTAATTGCAGCTCCTTCAGTTGCTAAATAACTGCACCGATCACATTCTTTTTAATTGTTTCTACCCAATTCATATGAATTTACTTCCATATGCACATGCATTAAATAATTTATAAAAAAGCTGAATGTTTACAAATTACAATACCGTAAAATCTCTATTAAGCCACCCTTCTCAAATAAGCCCCTCTTTTATAAGCCACCCCTCTTTAGAAGAAGAAATTTATTAAGCCCCCTTCTTTTTTAAGCCACCCCCACCCCTCCCCCTTTAGAAAAAATACACTGCATGTGAACTAAAGTACGGTACTATGATTTATTCACGTCTTGGAAGTTCAGTTTGTAACGTGATTGATTGGGCGAATGCTTTACATTAATTTTTTAATCATTTGTTGCAAGAATATAGGCATTCAAGTTTAATCCTGAGATTACAATGCTTGTATAAAGTTCATATCATATTGTATCCTGATAGTGTACATCGTGCTGCATTTTACTAAATCAATAAGTCCGCCGCCCATCTCTATTAAGCCCCTCTCTCTAATAACCCACCCCTCGATAGTACATGTACCTTAAATAAATAAGCCAACAGGGTGGCTTAATAGATATTTTACGGTAATATAATATTTGCAAAGTAATAGAAAAGTAATTTTGAAACAGTTAAGAAACTGAAAGAGTATTTAGTTTTCCTAATTCTTCACTGAAAATAAAGTTTGTTGGCCGCGATTGGCGAATTTCGATTGAAAATTGCAGTAAACACTGAAGGAGAGTTTTCACTGACATACCTTGCCATAAAATGGTGTCACTGCTGCTTTGCTTGTTTGCTGTTCAGCTGGATTGGTTTTGTCATCTACATGGAATGTGTCATAAAATCCAATGAACAATCACTTCACAATAAATGGATTAATATCCTTATACAGTCAAACCTGTATATAACGGTCACCCTTGGGAAATGGCCAGGTGACCGTTATATACAGGGTGACCGCTATATACAGGTTTCCTTTAAACTCTACTGGAAGTTAATGAAAAACTTTTTATGTGAAAATAATCACTCAATTTACATTTTATTGACAACAGAAATTAACAGCAACGTTCAGAATACGAGAAAAAGGCCAATACAGTAAATACAGTGTTGTACGGAAAATACGGGTGTTCGAAGACAGAAACTATTGTTTGAAAGCGATATGACTCGCTCCCGAGAGCAGGACATCGGCACTTTTTTTGCTATCCGTCGTAATCATGTGTCGGACGCAGGCGATGAAATGTATTTGACATGTATTTTTAGTTGTATTTAGTATAATACTTTGTATTTGTGTACGACCCCTGCCCTGGTAGCTACAATTTAATGAGCTGTTGATTAAAGCTTGTCATGATTCGCTAATGGTTTGATCGTAATCCAATTTGGTGACCGTTATATACAGGTGAAAAATAATGAAATTATGGATTCGGGAAGTCTAAAAGGTGACCGCGTCCGTTATATACAGGTGACCGCTATATACAGGTAAACTTTATAGTAAATATAAGGCACGATATTTGGGAAGTTGTTCGGTGACCGTTATATACAGGGTGACCGCTATATACAGGGCCGTTATATACAGGTTTGACTGTACCTTTAAATCTTGCGTGGGCTTTATTTTTATTATTTGTGTGCATTATTATGGCTTTCGAGAAAACTTACCCCGCAAAAGTGACAGATTCGTTGCACAAACAGTCAAGGGAGAAAGACGCACGCTAAATCTCTTCAGTATGATTTTTTAAGTGTTTACTGAAAGTACTGACACTTTTAAGAGCATTCCGAAAAAAAAAATGAAGACACTGTCTTTATGTCCTCTACTGAAGATGAGATCACCATTTCCACGTGGTCATCCGAGCCACGTGTAGGTCTATCCCTCTGCAGATATTATAGGACCTTATCGGTAGCACTTTCGTCCTCAGTTATTTGAAAACCCTTTACTGCTTAGTGTCGGTCCGGCCGAGGATCAAACCTGCAACCTCCCGCTCAGCAGACTAGCGCTCTGCTAAATGAACTAACCTAGCTCTAGCCTGCGAGCAAGTTCTTTTTGCTCACAGGCTAGAGATAACCCTGTGGTGGTGAAATTGAAAGTAATTGCATTATAGTGCTTAAAAAATTACTGCTGATTATCACAGACTTGCTGAAACCCTGAAAATATTATAGAGCAGTTTTCAATTGAGTGTCGTAAAACCAAAACCAAAGTAATTACTCTGACCAATCACAGCAGTCGTTAACAATCCAGTGAACCAATCAGAGCTCGAAGCAATTACATGTCGGCAGCGCCAAGCGCGATAAAACGCATGGGAGCAAGTCACGATTGGTTTTGGTTTTTCTGATTGGTCGAGAAAGTGGCGCGAGATTTTTTAGCCAATCACAAAGCGTAGCAATGTAAAACCAAAGCTGCTCTAAACGAACAACACATTAAGTAGTGACCATCTTTATGTAATCCTGTTTGAATCCTCTTACTCAATCTCAATTATTCAGACCCCCCGCACCATCTCCCTTCACCACAGCATTTCCTAATGAAACGGGTGGCCAATATCGACCCACTCTATGTGTACTTACCTTGTTTGGAAAGTTTTAATCTCATGTAATTTCTCAGTTCTGAAGAAAAGGTCTCTAGTGTTGGTGTCTGTAAAAAAGAAAGATAGACAGAGAACAATGAACAAGTAAGGTAATGAAATGAATTTGTTTAAGTTAATTTAGATTTTTTCATGTTTGTTTCTGTGGCTTGAAGTTGGACATCTTACTAGACAGTTTTATCCCCGGGTTTTATCCCTCCTACAGTTTTTAAAACAAAAAGGACTTAATTCCCATCATTAAAATAAAGTCTGAGGTGACTAAAGAAAACTAATTTTTTATTACAATTTCGACATTCCACCCCCTTGATTAGATTTTTTTCAATCTTCATTTCCTTTAAACATACAATATACAAGTCTTGTTTACAACTAGGTACATAACATACTACACATTTGTGAAAGAAAAAAGAAAAAAAAACAGTGGCTATAATTTTTATACTTACATGACAATATAGGATATTAAGATTCAACATTTTCCTGCTTAAACTAATTATTTACATGTTCTTTTTTTAACATTTATATCAATTTTGAAGTAGTCTAAGGCCCCGACCACACTAATGCGTTTTCGTTTGAAAACGCATATGTTTTGATGCGTTTTCGCCTATCGTCCACACTAAAACGCCCGAAAACGCTGATGAAAACGGAGACTTTCGAAAACGGTTTCAAAAGTGGAGACTTTTGAAAACGCATCGTTTTGAAAACGCTTCGTTTCTAGTGTGGACAGGTGAAAACGGTGACGTAAAATCTCTAGTGTGGACAGATGAAAACGGAGACTTTTGAAAACGATGACGTCGCATGCCATCGGTTCCAGTCCAAATCGGAGCATCTATCACCTTTAACACATGTGCAATCCCCGGTCCCAGTCGTTTTCATCGTTTTCGACCGTTTTAGTGTGGACAGGTGAAAACGATGCGAAAACGCTAGTGTGGGCGAAAATATTTTGCTTCGTTTTCTTCGAGATGAAAACGGAGACTTTTGAAAACGCATAAATGTGGTCGGGGCCTAAAGTAGATATAATTTACTGATATTACTAAAACGTGACCTCCTTGATTAGATGGCTATTAGCCCGTTTCCTTAGCTTGAAGTGAGTAGGATTGTTTTTATCTTTAATCAGTACTATACACTGTACTTTCATTTTAGTGGTCACAATTTACGATTTTATCCACAGACTGCAGTTAAAACCACTTTGTACAGCATTATAAGCAGTGCCATTTTTACCAAAGGAAAGTAGCACCTAGTCCACAATGGTAGCCATTTTACTATCCCGACTGAAATATCATGTTTCCATGACTACAGCCAGGAGCTTGCTTTAAGCTTACTTTATTATCTTGAAATTGGAAGGAACCATCGCCCAAGTGATTGAAGCAAAGAAATATGAACTAAACAGACAAAATAACGGCTAGAAAAGTCAAAATTTCACAAGAATGGCAAGTTTGATTTCTTGACCGCCTGTCAATAAATCAAATTTCATGAACTGTAATCCATTTCAATCCTTGCAATCCTGCACTTTATCTCCAAACTACTGCTTTTGTTTTGCTCCATACATGTCATGTAGAATCTTTTTATCCAACTAAGTTGTATATTTAGTGGCATTTGGCAATATAACGTGGAAATATTAAAGCTGAGTGCAATTTTGCTAAACTCCCTTTAATTAGCCCTGTTTGCCTTGTCGGCATGTATGAAATATACATGTAGAATAATGTTTGAGTGAAAATGAGGCAAAGAGGGCTAATTAACATGCATATAAAATAATAATTATTAAGAAATTGGCTGCCATTTTGGAATAAGGTGCCAATAAATATAGGTTTTAAGACTTGAATGCTACAAGCACCTACATGTATGGCATAATAAACAGTACCAAGGGAACACATTGTGTCCAAAAGAGTTTAATTGAATCATCACACAGATGGGTGAAAAGGACTACGTTTTCAAAACTGTACCTTTGATGGATCTGTGAGTTTCTGAAATGCTTCTTTCTCTACTTGATCCTCTTTTCTAATTGTCTCTGACCAATTTTGAATAGCCTGCACAAATTGACAAACAACACATTGTCCATAAAATTATCTCAAATGAGCACCATTACATGTAGATTGAATGACTTTTCAGAACTATTAAAAAACATCAGGAAGTTTAAGTGGTCAACAAAGCCTACCCACCTCGCCTGGTCTTGCTAGCTTTAGTGTTACAAGCAACTCTGGCTTAAAACTTTCATCTTTTAGAAACCTGAAGATTTCAAACAAAATTTGGTGTATTTTTGTCATGTTGATGATACCCTGTAAGCAGTGGATTCTCCTACGCTGAGCTATGCTGTACGAGAGAGAAACCACTGCGAGCATCCGTTTGCTTTTCCATCGAGCATGCGCAGCCACGTGACACCCCATGTGATGCATTTGACGTTGTTTCGCGGGAAAATTGTAGCATGTGCCGTTGTTTCGTGATAAAAATGTCTTTTCACCTTGGACGCCATTTTGATTGTTACATGGCGGGCTTGCTTTAACGCAGCAGATATGTGGATGAGTGCATGTGCGAGAGGCTAAACTAGTTTGGAAACTTGTTTTACCAGTTCAAAGTTAATTTATTTGTCCATGGCGCTGGACGGCGGCTTCATCAAAGGAACTAACGGAAGCTTGCAGTGGTTTCTCTCTCGTTTGGCGTAGCTCGGCGTAGGAGAATCCACTGCTCGCAGGGTATGTTGATGATGATAATGATAATGACGATGACGGTAATAATGATGGTGATGATGATGGTGATGATGATGATGACGATGATGACGATGATGATAACGATGATGATGATGATGATGATGATGATGATGATGATGACGATAAAAAGATAGAGGTAAAACCCAGTGAACATCAAAAGAAGCACTGTATTTACCTTGCAGTGGAATCTAACTGTCCAAGAGCCGATGCCAACGAACATGTGTCAATTGAGAATTGACACACAGCCACACAGTGTTGAAAACCAACACAAATGAAGCCAGGAATGCAACATGCACAGCATGCTCCATTAGGCCGATCTGGTCTCGCTACTGAACTCTGCTTTGCTGTCATTTTGTCCAGAGTTTGCCAGGACTGCAGAGTTCCATATTTGAAGTTCCAAACCATAATCATATCTAAAAAAATACAAAGATGACATTAATTTTTGAAATTTACAAGAAATCCAGAGAATCCAATCTACTCTTAACTTGCAGACACCTTGCTGGAGTCTGAGGAGTCGAAGTTCTGTTGAGGAAGCATTAGTGTTGTTCAAGACATATTTTTGACATCAAAAATAGACAATCACTTTATTAAACCCCACCTCCTCCCCCCCATTCACATTCTCGCACTGTATAAGTACTACTTAAATTATATATAAAAAATATATAATTATGTTACTCCCTGCACCTATTAGTTTTCCTTCAGTGACACTGCTTCCACTGAGACAAACATGGTCATTGTCAATGGCTGATAAAGCAACTGATTCCTGACATATGAAACGTAACAACAATCAATATGAAAACTACATGTACATGTACTGTATAGATCACACACTCTTACTGAGAGTTTGAAGAAGAAGCAATTCTTCTAAAGGAACAGTCCTGCAATGGTGACCAAGATTGGTTATTTATTGACCATTACAACCTTCTCCTTGTGAATGAGGATTATTGCCCAGTTTTGGGGGGGGGGGGGGGGGGGGGGGGGGTACTTGTGCATTATAATCTATTCTGTGGCCAATTTTTGACTCCACCTTTATCACAACAATGTAAACTTTACGATCCCAACTTAGTCCCTTTCTGTTTATAATACCCCAAATCTATACTAAAATAAAACTAACCCCCCCCCCCCCCCACAAAAAAATTCAGAATTTTCTTACTCCCAAAATTCCAAAAATGTGCGACCCCATTCTTACTAGTAACTCTGTTGAAAATGCAACCCCATTATAGTCAATCTGTCATGAAAATACGACTTCATCTAGCGGCATATCCCCATTAGCCTATTACTAGAAATGATACGAACTCTAGGTTTCTTCTTAACTCACTTGGGTGGGATAACTTGTGTGTTAGAAGAACCAAGTAAAAAGCAAATATAATGTACAAAAGTGTTAATAAGCTTGCCCCAGTTTATCTCTGTGATATGTTTACACCAAGAGTTACGTCTTATGATCTTTGCGACGCTAAACAAAGACTGGCATTACCTAAGCCGAGAACTGACTACCTAAAGCGAAGCTTTAGCTATAGTGGAGCTTTCCTGTGGAATAACCTTCCAGAGGAACTAAGAACAACTCAATCATTGAGCCCTTTTAAAAAAGGTATCAGTGAATGGTTTTCCCTATCGGACTCTCACACAGCAAATATGTAAAACAGTGAATTGCTTTTTTAGATTGTAAATACTGATATTTTTAACCGTGTATAAATAAAGATTTTGATTGACTGAGTACCCCCCCCCCCCCCCCCCCCCCCCCCCCCACCCCAGGGATTATTGGTTGGATTGGTCAGGGGGCATTACACTGTAATACATGTACACAGATTAAACTGGGTTGGGATAAATTAAAGATACAGATTGTTTAAAGGTAGCCAAAATAAAATTATCATTGAAGAGGGATGAGGTAAACTGTTCCACTGGGATATTGTTCTAGTGTAGAAGGAGAGATGTTGAGAGGCGGTTGATGTACATGGCGGGATGAAACTGTCACGGTGACGTGGGTGTGCCTGGTTACAGAAGTTTCTGAAAACAACTGGAATTAGTCTGTAGTAGATCTTTAATATACAGCAAGCTGAGGCAGGCATCAACTCTACGTTGTTCATAGGGTCGCCTGCAGCCCATCATTAGGATGATGACTATGATAAGAAGATGTAATATACAACAAGTTGGTTTCATCACAAAATAAAGAGACAAAATAATGTTTAAATGTACATGTATAAGAAAAGATTGATACCCTATCCATGTTTGCTCCAACATGAAGGGGCTGTAATTTCTGAATTCTTCTGCAGATAAGTGATAACATCTTTTTACTTGACATTGTGCCAATCTGCATAGTTTGTAGCACTGCATCTAGTTCAGTGATGCAAAGTGATCCATCAGACCCTGTACCATGAAAATAAACAAAAGTTATATAATTTATACCTGCCAACTTTTTCCAAGTGATAGGCGTGGGAATTTTTTTCGTGGGAGTGCCAGGATTTTCGAAGGCGACCCAACCATATCCGAAGGCAACCCTATCTACAGTATTTCAAAGATGTCCAAAGTTGTCCGAAGATGTTCCGAAGAATTCGGAAGTTTCCATGCATGGACCTCAGATCTCCGTTTAATAACATTCAGCTGTAATCGTAATGTTCAGAACAATAAAAACCTCTTTTCATGAATGTAACTATATTTTTGATTGGATCATGCGATTAGTTCAGGTTGATAGCTCAAATCTGTAAGTCAGGTGTGAGAAATTGCTCCATAGGCATGAGTTGGCATGAGATCGGAGTTTGGACTCACAGGCGTGAGACTCACGCCTAAGGAGCGAGACTTGGCAGGTATATATAATTGAATGACAGTCTCAGAAATACCAACCTCTGAAGATCTAAATTCTGAAGAATTTCAAATTTCAACTCCTCCCACCACACCCATCTTTCAAAACGTTGTTACATTGAGTGGAGAGTTCGAAACTCTGCAATAATCAAAGGGCTCTAAGAGCCACCTCATGAATATGAAAGAACGTACAGTAAGGTTAAGTCCACAGATCGGTTTTTGATCTGAGTTTGAAGTCAAAGAAGTAAAGTCAGAGTAAAACAGATTTACAATGTAAAACCACCAAAACATATTATCGTGACATAAATATGCATTGTGTCAAATGAGACTGTCTAGACAACTGGATGATGTAATTACACTGGGGAATTAAGAAACATTTACCACATGCAGCAATCATCTTTTAACACGTAATACACTGGAGAATTAAAAAAGTTTACAGATGGTGGAAAATTTGCACATCTGTCCCCGTATACTATATCTTGTTCAACGCTTTGCATATTTGCGAGATAAAAAGAGTGCCCCAGCCTGCTACCAGCAAGGCCTACATGGTTGAATGAACTTTTATTTGAATTTGAACAGTTTATTTGACTAAACTCACAATATGATGTGATATGGTGTCCTTCCTCAAAGACACAGCAACTCAGAAGCACAGCTTTCTGTTATCAATAAAATAAGACAGCAACTGGTTATAAACTTTGTTACATGTACAGTACATTTAACAAATAGATACCCCCTTTCATCTAAATCCCTCCGGTAGGGCATGTTCTGCATGCAGTCAACATCTTACGTAATTCTTTTGTTCAAAACATAAACAAAAATAAAGGATGAAATCAATAAAGCAGCACAAAGTAGTTTTACATTCTGAGCGAGTGATTTGTTAATACAGTCGAACCTCCTGTAAGGGACCACCCAAAATGTCAAGCCTAGGTGGTCGCTTACGAGAGTTCAGACCATATTGGGTCAAAATTTTGTCTTATTAGCATATGGTAACTGCAGAGACTTAATATCCCATGTGCCAATGCCCATCTAAACCCATGTCATAACTTTTAGTAGTCACAAAAATATTTAAGCTTTCCAACGAAATATTTATTTAGAGTTTCATGGTTCGCTTCTGTTAATTTACCTAATAAGGCGAATGGAATTGAATCTTTAATGTTGTCTAAACGTTAAGGGGAACTGAACATGAACTAATAAGGATTGGATTGTTAGCTTTAAATTTGACAGCCCTTTTATTTTACTGGTGATTTACATGTTAACAAGCGTAAAAAAAACTGTACATTAACCCTTTAAAACCCAAATTTCCAGCAGAAAGACCCTTTTTCAGGCTACAAATGCCATTTATGGCCATTATCTAACCAAATTGAGGCCGAACAGTCTAAAACATTGTTTACAGCTCGGAAACTAAACCCTCCTACCATTATTTTGTAGAAGAATTTGAGAACTTTGAGTTCGGCATAGGTTTTGAACAAGAAAAACAGGACTTGTCTTGAGGAATGCGATAATGTTACAACACCTCATTATCCAATTTCCGCTCTATTATCTGTCAAGTAGCTTCAAGTGGACGCTTACAGGAGGTTAAAAACAAAAGAAAATTTCAAACTTTTAGCTCTAAAAGTGGTCGCGGTCGCTTACGAGAGGTGGTCGCTTTCAAGAGGTTCCAAATATAGTGATTTGACTTGGAAACTTTTGGTATTTTGGAAAACTGGTCGCTGAGGAGAGGTGGTCGCTTACGAGAGGTGGTCGCAACCGGAGGTTCGACTGTATGACTGTCTGCATACAGCACATGTACAGTAGTTTAAGATGTTTTTTTAGTTTGTTTCCCTAAATTACACAGAAAAGGTCTCCTGAAATGGGCAGCATATGACTTTGAGCAGAGAAATACATGTACTGAGGGAACAATTAACTCTAAATCAGAAACATAATATTAAAACTGCAACACACCATACATACATGTACCTTAAGGTTATTATAGGAAATTAACACTCCATGAAATTAAGTAAAACGCAAATTCTCAAAATTTGCGTTAATTGAAGTCGCGTTAATTTTTGTGAGCTTTAATTTCCGCGACATTATTTAAGTGGAGCATTCATTTCCGAGACCTTAATTTCACCCCAAATTCTGGATATTGTCCGAACACATTTTGCAACTAGGAAACAATAACCTTCTCTTTTCTGCACACTATTTTTCAATCTTTTACAATGTAAAAGCCTTAAAGATACATGTATGTTATCTGCAAATTATTCCCATTTCATTCTTGCTTTCAGAAGAGCGGTTCTCAACATCCGTTTTTTTCTGTACCAACCAGCCAAAATATCTTTAGATACTTTAATAATCACGTTAATTTTCTTCATTTTGAAAACTTGCCCCCTCTCTTGCGTTAATTTCCTTTATTTGAAATAAATTCCCCCCCCCCCCCCCCAATTCGTGTTGATTTAAGTCACATTAATTTCAAAGACCTTAATTTACAGGAGCGTTAATTTCCTACATTGTATAATACACTGTAAGGTACACTGTATGTTGTGGTTCAAATTTTTCTTTGGTTTGAAAATTTCCAAACCAGTTTAATTTTAATTTTCTTTGTCTGAGATTTATTATGTAATCATAATCTGAAAAAAAGTGAAACAAAAATCAAACTGGTTTGAGAATTTTCAAACCAAAAGAAATATTTGAACTACAACATGATATACTGTACAATGTACATGTACCTCTGCTGGAGGAGTCAACTCAAACTCCACTTGCTTGTTCTCTGGTTGACTTGATGAGCCATGATTGGTTATTTTTATAATGTACTTGTTCGTATCCTAAATAAAACCAAATATTTGTAAGTAAGAAGGATATAAACAATTATTAAACAGCTTGGATGACAGATTGCCTTTAACTGGGAGTATAAGAGACTATGGAAACAGGCTTTTAGCCGAAAATTGAAAAGTGGGCGTCCTGACGATATTTCCCATCATAATTTTTTGAAGGATTAGGTGCAATTTTAATGAATTTCTTCAAAAAGTGGATGTCCACAGGACGCCTGGACAACCGGCTGGCTAAAAGCTTGTATGGAAATATTTTTTATTATTAAAATGCAAGTTTAGCTGCATCTTAACAGACTGTACTATAATCAAACTTCCAAGTTTATCTAAAAAACAGTTGTGCAATACCTTGTTAACAGTAGAGCGGTTTTCCATTGAGTGTCATAGAACCAAAACCAAAGTAATTACTCTGGCCAATCACAGAACTCGCAGACAATCTGACGAACCAATCAGAACTCGAAGCAAATACATGTAGCCGGCGACAAACGCAGGAAAACGCAGGAAAACGCAGGCGAGCAAGTCACGATTGGTTTTAGTTTTACTTCTGATTGGTTGAGAAAGTGGCACGAGATTTTTTAACCAATCACAAAGCATAGCAATGCAAAACCAATTAAAGCAATTACGAAATTACTTTCAACACTCAATTTAATTATTAAAAAGTGCTCTAAATACTATTAGATACCTACATGTACCCTTATTGACCCAGAATATGGCTGATTCTGATACTGGAAAACACAACTCCAGACAACTCTAAAACTTAAGAGAACAAAAACAACATTGTTACATGAAAGTCCTATTAATTTGGAATTAATCACAATATAATGAAACATAACTTACAATAGACCTTATATATACATGTACCTTATGAAACGACTGGGACAACTGAGACAACCGGGCACTGTCTCTCTCCACCCAAGTGAATAAATGGGTACCAGCAACAAAATGCTGGGTTTAACCTTGTGATGGACTTGCATCCCATCCAGGGGAGAGTAGCAATACTCCTAGTCACTTCATAGTATATAAACCAGGTTACCCTGTGATGGACTTGCATCCCATCCAGGGGGGAGTAGCAATACTCCTAGTCACTTCATAGTATACACTGTACAGTGCTGTATAAACCAGGTCACACTGTGATATGGACTACACTGTAGCATCCCATCCAGCGGGGAGTAGCAATACTCCTAGTCACTTCACAGTATATAAACCAGGTTACCCTGCGATGGACTAGCATCCCATCCAGGGGGGAGTAGCAATACTCCTAGGGCGCTTACCATTTGTCAGAACTGCCCGGCCAGACCCGCCTAATTCGTAAATATTATTCCATTATTTGCCAGAACTGGTTGGCCAGACTGGTAAATTTGGAAATAGTATGCACCCTTTTGATGGAATTGTAGGAACAAGACTTGAAAAAGATGCATTCTAGTTACAAACGGACCGGTCTGGCCGGCCAGTTCTGACAAATGGTAAGCGCCCCTAGTCACTTCATAGTATAAAATATATACAATGTAAACCAGGTCACCCTGTGATGGACTAGCATCCCATCCAGGGGAGAGTAGCAATACTCCTAGTCACTTCACAGTATACATGTATAAACCAGGTCACCCTGTGATGGACCATCATCCCATCCAGGGGGGAGTAGCAATACTCCTAGTCACTTCATAGTATATAAACCAGGTCACCCTGTGATAGATTAGCATCCCATCCAGGGGGGAGTAGTAATATTCCTAGTCACTTCATAGTATATAAACCAGGTCACCCTGTGATGGACTAGCATCCCATCCAGGGGGGAGTAGCAATACTCCTAGTCACTTTATAGTATATACAATGTAAACCAGGTCACCCTGTGATGGACTAGCATCCCATCCAGGGGGGAGTAGCAATACTCCTAGTCACTTCATAGTATATACAATGTAAACCAGGTCACCCTGTGATAAACTAGCATCCCATCCAGGGGAGAGTAGCAATACTCCTACTCACTTCACAGTATACATGTATAAACCAGGTCACCCTGTGATGGACTATCATCCCATCCAGGGGGGAGTAGCAATACTCCTAGTCACTTCATAGTATATAAACCAGGTCACCCTGTGATGGACTAGCATTCCCATCCAGGGGGGAGTAGCAATACTCCTAGTCACTTCATAGTATATAAACCAGGTCACCCTGTGATGGACTAGCATCCCATCCAGGGGGAGTAGCAATACTCCTAGTCACTTCATAGTATATAAACCAGGTCACCCTGCGATGGACTTGCATCCCATCCAGGGCCAGGGGAGTAGCAATAGTCCTAGTCACTTCATAGTATATAAACCAGGTCACCCTGCGATGGACTTGCATCCCATCCAGGGGGGAGTAGCAATACTCCTAGTCACTTCATAGTATATAAACCAGGTCACCCTGTGATGGACTAGCATTCCCATCCAGGGGGGAGTAGCAATACTCCTAGTCACTTCATAGTATATAAACCAGGTCACCCTGTGATGGACTAGCATCCTATCCAGGGGGAGTAGCAATACTCCTAGTCACTTCATAGTATATAAACCAGGTCACCCTGCGATGGACTTGCATCCCATCCAGGGGGGGAGTAGCAATACTCCTAGTCACTTCATAGTATATAACCTAAGTCACCCTTTGATGGACTTGCATCCCATCCAGGGGGGAGTAGCAATACTCCTAGTCACTTCATAGTATATAAACTAAGTCACCCTGTGATGGACTTGCATCCCATCCAGGGGGGACTAGCAATACTCCTGGTCACTTCATAGTATATAAACTAAGTCACCCTGTGATGGACTTGCATCCCATCCAGGGGAGAGAAGCAATACTCCTGGTCACTTCATAGTATATAAACTAAGTCACCCTGTGATGGACTTGCATCCCATCCAGGGAAGAAAAGCAATACTCCTGGTCACTTCATAGTATATAAACTAAGTCACCCTGTGATGGACTTGCATCCCATCCAGGGGAGAGAAGCAATACTCCTGGTCACTTCATAGTAAAGTCACCCTGTGATGGACTAGCATCCCATCCAGGGGAGAGAAGCAATACTCCTAGTCACTTCATAGTATATAAACCAGGTCACCCTGCGATGGACTTGCATCCCATCCAGGGGAGAGAAGCAATACTCCTAGTTACTTCAACTAACATACAGAGCTCTCAAGCCTCATGCATTGAGCGTGAGACTCACGCAATTGGAAGCAATCTTATGCTTTCACACTGAAACAAGTATTTCTGATGCACAATTTTTTTTGATAAAACAGTTTATTTTAACCCATTGACACCGTTTTTGAGTGATTTTCTGCATACACACGCCCCATAGGATTTCGTGACTTCATATTTGGAGTTACCATTGAAAGTGCTGCTGTTCTAAAACACTGAAGGCTCGAGTTTATTGGAAACGTCATTGTGACGTTGGCATTTCGCTTCGTTCGTTCTCAATAAAGACTTCAATATCATGTTTCTGCGATTTTTGGTAAGTTCGCAGCCATTTTTCATCTTTAGTAGCTGCCTGATGAGCATCATTAAGCTTGAAGGTAGTTCAGAGTCCACTTTCTCAACGAACCGAGTTAGGTGTTGTACATGTACTTTGTGAACGAATTTGGCTTGTTGCTCGTTGAACTGGAAAAATGGCCGCCACGAAACGAAGTAGCCTTGGGACTCGACTCTGGATGAATTTCTCGACCTACCCTGGCATATTTTGGAAGTTCATAGTTGCGACCACTAAAGAACACAACTAGTGTGAAATTTCGGCGGTGGGTCGGAGTGGCTGTGGACTTAGTATAAATATGAAATTTGTGGAGGACGGAAGGAACGCTGTCAAAAAATCTTGTTATTTCCCAGCATGCAGTGCAGTGGTGATGTTGAAAATTGAGGCAAGGTGAGTATGCACTAGAATAAGAAGCTGTATCTCGGCCCGAGCAACGAATAAGAGCAAAAAAATTCACTGCTAAACTAGGACTGAATTTTGCTGTAAATGTTGACTTTTGGGTTTGCCACGATGATTTGAATATTAAAAGAAACTAAAGGCAAAAACGCGATTTTTGTTGTTTTTCTATGACGTTAAAAACGGTAATTTTTGTTATTGTCCAAATTCAAACGCTGATATTCTGCAAAAATCGCTGACTTTTTTGTGTTTATTGGGTATCTCAATTTGAAAGACTTTCTAGTCAATGCTCACAACTGCTAGTTAAGGCAATGTTCACACAACTGAGAAAGTTAATTTTTTAAAGCAGTGGAGTCTTGTACGGGCGGTTACGGGCGGTTCAGGTGTCAATGGGTTAAAGTACATGTAAAAAATCACCAGCAAACTACTTACATAATCAATAACAATATGCTTTTATGTCTGCTTTAAAAAGTCGAAGGTCAGGTTCAGTTTGTATGAAATACGGCTGTACATGCTGACCAGTAAAAAGCGGGCTCTGTTCATGATACAAGATGTCGGCTTTGTCGGAGTCAGATTCTCAACTCTTTACAATGTATGTTCATTAATTTCAACTTGAAAGCTCTGAACATAACAATTAAATTATGTTTTTGGCTCAACAGATGAACAATTAATTTGAGCTTACTTTTGTGAAGACCTTGTGGACGTTCTGCTCCGTTTCACCCTCTTTCTCTCACTGGCACTAATAATCTCTGCCAAAAACATTGAAGAACCATCTTCAAACATAACAAGTGGATCACTTTGTAAACTGTTCCACACAAGAAGACTGAATATATCTTTCTCCGACTAAATACAGAAACAAAAGCAGAACTTATCAATTAGATTGTAATATTCAATTATTGTGTAGTACAGTCAAAATACATGTACTCAGCGCGTTCTGCTTATCATTTGGGAATGATTTCATTAAAAAGGGCTCCCTGCAATAACGTCCTGAGTGCATTTTTGGAAAATTTTCACAGAAATCTTGGATTTTTGGCCTTCAAAGGGACTCACTTGCCAAAATTATGACTTGATCATGTACATATGACTGAAAGGATTTAAACCAGGTCAACAAATCTTCTATCTTCGAACAGAATAATTTTTTTATTTTGAAAAGATACATAGGGTGTCCTGGGAGCCATAGGGTGTCATAGGGGCCCTAAACATTTGTGACCTCACACGGGAAAACGTACACTAACGCTTATCCGTTAAACGGCTAAAAGCGTTAGGTGTCCGTTAGACATCCGTTAAAAAATTTCCTGAAAACCGTTAAACGCTTTCACCAAACCGTTAGGCGTTAGTATTTAACCGTTAGCACGAATAGCGTATCCGTTAGGCGTTAGTATTCAACCGTTAGAACAGATATCGCATCCGTTAGGCGTTAGTTTCTAACCGTTAGATCGAATAGCGTGTCCGTTAGGCGTTAGTATTGAACCGTTAGATCGAATACTGTAACCGTTAGCAAAGAATTAACATCCGTTAGCTAAGGTTTGGCATCCGTTAGGACTAGCCTGAACGTTAGAATTATCCCAGCACCCGTTCAAGAGGTGCTGGAAATGACTGTTCTAAAGGTGATAGCGCTTTTCGTTTGCTTAGCTTTTGGCATTCAGTGACGGCAACCTTCACTTACTATTTCCATGGTATAAATCTAACATCCCAGCAATACTCGTTGAAAACGGAGCAAAGTTTCGTCCAATAATCCATAATTATAAACAGTCTACGAAGAGTCGCTTTCACTGATACGTTCATTATCGAACGGCAAAATGATTCTTTCGAACGGCTCGCCGTGAATGTCGAGTGGCTGAACGACAGACAGACTGGCGGTAATTCGTAGCAAGCAGTCCGTGAGAAGACAAAGTAATAGTACGAGTCACGCTCGTTTTACCAATTATTTGAATCGAGCAATGTTTTGACTTCAAGGCCAGGGAATGATAAACGTGATTTCTTTTATGAGACTGCAAAACATTAATTCTTTTTTCGCTGCTTGCTCGCGGAATGTAAACAAGCGGCCCGGAGTCCCAAGTGCAGTAGTCACGCAAAATTCATGTGTAGAATTCTTTCTGCACTTCACGTTTACTTATTGTTAAAATAAATCTTGAATGGAACTTAAAATTATAATCGAAATTAAAGACAGTAGGGAAAGTTGGGCAGCAGAAAAAAAATTAAACCCTTTGAAGTTTGTTGTAGTTGTCGGTAAAAAAGCGGCTTGGCGGTCCCTTGGGGAAAATGGTAAAAGTGCACCAAATTTGCATTTGTCAAAAGGGTCGGTACAAAACGTGGACCCCCCATTCTGGACCCCCCATTTGGACCCCATCTGGACCCCCATCTGGACCCCATCTGGACCCCCATCTGGACCCCTTCTGGACCCCCATCTGGACCCCTTCCGGACCCCCATCTGGACCCCCTCTTTTTCTTCCAGGAAATGGCCAAATGACAATTTTGAATAGACCAATTTCGATATATTAAAATTCATACTTGGCTCCGAGGATAAGATAAAAACAACTGGGCAACTTGAAAAGGAACTGAAGAGCGCTATAAAAATTACACATTTGTCACATTCCACTTTCCGTTTATAATACATGTAATGCTACACTATTTCCACTCAGTGTTCCATTCCGTTGAAACACTGGGCGGTTAGAACATCTTGCTGTCGACTATGTGTGATAACAGGAGCATTTGCCCACTTGTTAACTACAAAAACAAATAACGATGGTCTCCGAAAATACCAGATTCTACATCAAATAATAAAGAAACCTGAACACTCACCTCCATTTTAACAGCCAGGTAAGAATTAATGGAGGTGAGTGTTCAGGTTTCTTTATTATTTGATGTAGAATCTGATATTTTCGGAGACCATCGTTATTTGTTTTTGTAGTTACAAGTGGGCAAATGCTCCTGTTATCACACATAGTCGACAGCAAGATGTTCTAACCGCCCAGTGTTTCAACCGAATGGAACACTGAGTGGAAATAGTGTAGCATTACATGTATTATAAACGGAAAGTGGAATGTGACAAATGTGCAATTTTTTATAGCGCTCTTCAGTTCCTTTTCAAGTTGCCCAGTTGTTTTTATCTTATCCTCGGAGCCAAGTATGAATTTTAATATATCGAAATTGGTCTATTCAAAATTGTCATTTGGCCATTTCCTGGAAGAAAAAGAGGGGGTCCAGATGGGGGTCCGGAAGGGGTCCAGAAGGGGTCCAGATGGGGGGTCCAGATGGGGGTCCAGATGGGGTCCAGAAGGGGTCCAGATGGGGTCCAGATGGGGGTCCAGATGAGGTCCAAATGGGGGGTCCAGAATGGGGGGTCCACGTTTTGTACCGACCCATGTCAAAACGGTAATTTGAAACCTGAAAACACGCTGGCACAGACTATGCGCTTCTAAACATCCTCTGTTTTCTTTGTGGTTTCGCTCGCCAAATTAAGATTAAGCTTTTCCAACTCTCAGCCTTCATTTCCAAGTATTCCACCCCGCTAAAACATCACAGAAAGTTTGGAGTGTCTTCGGGCTGGGAATAAACATAAGCGGCATTTGGTTTCGCAAGCGTTCCATCGATCCATCCGCGTGATCTCCAGTCTAAGTGAGAAAAACATTCGTCGCTTGATTCTTGCTCGTTTTAAGAGCGGGACTGTTGTCTGGCTTGAATCTCGCTCGTGTCTGGCCAAACAGATGCTAGATAACATTTCTGGGAGAGAAAAACTAGCTGTTTTATTATGGAAGATTATCCAGCGCAATTATTTCCTGAGTCGGCAAAATGTTTCCAAAGCTATAGCGCTCTGAATATTTACTGTCGGTACAGTCTGATAAATAATTATTCTCGGAAGCCGTTCCTTTTCGAAACTATCAAGCTATCCGTTAGACAAATTTGCCGAAGCGTTGTTAAACGCTTCAAGCTATCCGTTAGACGAATTTGCCATACCGTTAAACGCTTCAAGCTATCCGTTAGATTTATTTGTCATACCGTTAAACGCTTCAAGCTATCCGTTAGATTAATTTGCCATACCGTTAAACGCTTCAAGCTATCCGTTAGATGAATTTGTCATACCGTTTAACGCTTCAAGCTATCCGTTAGACGAATCAACAGAAGCGTTTAACGCTTCAAGCTATCCGTTAGAATGCTTTCGTCGACCGTTAGAACGCTTTGAAGGCCGTTAGCTATCCGTGCGTTAGCCGTTAGTTTTTATCCGTTTAACGGATAAGCGTTAGTGTACGTTTTCCCGTGTGAGGTCACATTTTCTCAAAGATGTGGATTTTCTTCCCAATTTTGGAGCTGTTTTATTAAGTACCTTAACAATAATAAATCATTAATTTGACAAAACTGTGCTTTTAAAGGCCTAAAACACACAATTTTAGTGAAAGTTACCAAAAACACACTCAGGACGTTGTTGCAGGGAGCCCTTTTAATTACTGACATGGGTCAAAAGTTCACGGGCGAAATACGCAACCGTTGGTTGCTGTTGGTTTCAGAGAATTCAGTCACTTGGACTTCATAGGAAATTTTCTTCACTTTCGGTGAAAATTTCTCTTTCAGTGCCAGCACACTAGCATTTTAAGAATTCTCCTTCGGAGCTTTGTAAAAAATGCAGAGCTAATTCTTTACTGTACGTCAAAAAATACTCAGTGATGAATTTTTGTTGAGCGAACAGAAATAGGTCAGATGTGTCAAGCCGCCAGCTGTACAGTGTATACCTGCCAAGTCTCACGCCTTAGGCGTGAGTCTCATGCCTGCAAGTCTAAAACCACGATCTCACGCCTATGGAGCAATTTCTCACGCCTAACGTGAGAAAAAACTGATCGCATGATCAAATTAGAAAATTAATATAGTTACGTTAATGAAAATATGGCACTTTTTGTAGGTTTTTATCGTTCCGAACATTACAATTACAGCTGGATGTTATTAAACGGAGGTCTGAGGTCCCTTGAAACTTCCGAATTCTTCGGACAACTGCGGACATCTTCGGGAATAGATCGGGTTCTCTTCGGATTTGGTCGGGTTGCCTTCGGAAATCCTGGCACTACTACAAAAGAATTCTCACACCTATTCACTCGGAAAAAGTTGGCAGCTATACAACTGTTGCCTGCTTTGCACGTGAACATTCACCTGATATCAATAACAAACCAATCAGCATTCGTTATTTTGAATGAGGCTACCATTGGAAAATTCCAATAATCAATTAAAACCCGAATTTTGATTTCAATAATGCAATCTGTTCCCGATTAATGAAAGTCAATCCCAAATAATATGCGGAATGCACTGAGTATTTAGACTGTAATGATTATTTAGGGACACAAACATAACAGTCATTTTGGCTCGTAAAGCTTGTTAGATTGTAAGCTTTGTGTTTGCTGGCTACACAAGTAAAATACATGTAGGTGGTTATAACTCAAGATAGCCTCACATGATTGTTGTTTATTTAATAGTTGTTTTCAAACTAATTGAGTGTCTTGAGTCTTAAGTCTGGTTGACTTTACTGCAGTTACCGGGGCGCATAATAGGGACTTTAAGATACGGTGACTACAGCTAGACAATGGACTGCGGACTATGGACAGGACAAAAATTAGGACTGGGATGAGACACATGACTGTGACCCTGCACAGGAAAACGTACGTTAACGCTTATCCGTTAAACGGGTAAAAGCGTTAGTCATCCGTTAGTTATCCATTAGTCATCCATTAAAAAGTTTTCTCAAGAATGTTAGAAGCAAATTATGTGCTATCGCATCCCACTGTCACAAGCTCACGATTTGTAGGCATCAAACAGAAGTACAAATTCTCCTTAGGCTATTATTTCATCTGCTAAAGCATAAACCAAGGCATTAATTTGTACCTTTCTAAAAGACATAATTTTGATCCAGCTTTCTGTGGAGTTTGCTTCGCTCTTTATTCATTGTCCATTGTCTGTAGTCCGTGTTCTTAATTTTGTATATTTATTTATTTATTACAGATTCACTCCACTACATTACAAGCAAATAATAAAATAAAATAACTTAAAGCTAACACTACTATAAGAAAAGCTGTGGAGAAGGAGACAACCAAAAGCGCCAAAGCACCATACTAGGGATGCCCCCACTAATTAAAATATAAGCAAAATATATACAAATAGGAATATAAATATCCTAGTTATCTTTAATAAAACTTAAAAATTTTTTTTTGAAAATTGCAATACTGTTTGATCCTCTAATATGATTGGGTAAACCATTCCATTCATTTACAATACGATTAAAAAAACTATATTTAAAACCATCAGTTCTACTAAAATTTGGAGCAAGGTCCTGTGTGTCATTGGCATTTGTGCCACTTGCTGTGTACTCGGCCCAGTGCTCCATGGGAAGAAAAATGTGCATCCATGACAGCCATGATGACTGTTACATGAATTTGCCACTTCATAAAATGCATTACAATCACAGTTTAGTATTTGTCACTATGTCTGCCGTGTGATTCTGTGGAGTTAATGGGCAATTATCTGGTTGCTGGCATAATTATTATTATTATCATTGTAAATGGTTTGAAGTCAGGAGTATCAGTAGTCTCTCGGGTGTGATTGTCTGGGTTAGTGTATAGTTCTGAAAAGAACCATTGTTGTTCTTGACATTGACTGACATTTTGACAACCTCAGCGGAAGTCATCTCCAGAGTCATACACATGACTATAAAGATAACTTCCACCCAGGTTGTCAAAATTTCAGTCAATGTCAACAACAACGGTTCTTTTCAGAACTCTACTAACCTGGATGATCACATCCGACAGACTAATGCATGTATCATCATTATTTAGATTAGGTATCCCCAATTGAAGGTGTGTGTGGAATAAGGCCCTAAGTGACTTTTGATGTACATAACATCAAATTCTCCCTGTGTTTCACAAGGGAATACAAGGCAATTTGGAATGAGAATCTACAGTTTGTAGCAGTTTAACAGAAGTTTATCAGTTTATCAGAAATCACTATGAGCTTTTTTCCAGGCACCCCTTCATTATTAGTACAGGGTTCCCACCCTCGACTACAAGTATGCTTCTCCTGATACACTTAAAAAAGATTGTGTGGCCTTACATGTCTACTCATTGCAACATTATGTCTGTATTTACCACATCTACTTACTTGGATTCTTTGACATTTTTTAAAATCAGAATCAGATTCTGTCCACAAAAAAATTTCCTGCAAAAAAGCATGTGCAATGTTAAAGTATATCTATGTCAACCTACAAGATTACTTGATCATTTCCTGAAGCACATCTTAACATAGGTAGAGTTCCTTTTAGACAATCCAGTTTCGGATTTAGATAATCCGTAATTGTCATGTTAGCTGGAACAAAAATCCGAAAAAAGATCAATCTGTTTTATTCATCATTGATCCTTGGCCAGGCCTCACTGCAGAAAATCACTGATCGTTTTACATGCACCTCCGTAAATGTTATCTACTGCATAACATGTACATGTACTTTTTGCAAAAAGATATACATTGGCAAAACACGGAGGAGACTGGGCGACCATTTTCGTGATCATCTCCGAGACGTTGAAAAAAAATGACAAAGACACAGCCAAACCAGTCGTGCGCCATTTTAATCTTACCCTACACCAGGGTAACACAGAAAGCCGTAAAAACCTAGAACAAAAAATCATCTTTCAAATCGGCACTCTCAAACCCCACGGAATCAACGAACGCTTTTCATTCAACTAATTTACATTTGTTTTTCACGTCACCAAATTTCCACCAATAGCGTAGCTCCACCGCTTACTATACAAAACCACACACTACCCACAATTCCTTGATTCGCTCCGACGAAGGGCTAGCGCTCGAAACGTCAGCTATTTGAATCCTTTTACGGTGGTCAATTTACCTTATCGACTCAGTCGATAAAACTAAATTCTCGTCTCTCTGCAAAGGGTCTCTGTTATTTTTTTTTTGTGGGTTCTGAATGACCACATGCTATGGATCTGAAATCAGTTCGCCAAATGGAAAGCAACATCTGAAACTAGATTCAGATACCAATTTGAATAATCCACAGACATGGAATGATCCTTAGATTATGATCCTCTGTGCATGGATCAGATTGCAATCTAAGATTGGTTTGTCTCTAAGTGGAACAGAAAATAGAATTTTCAATTGCAGAATCCACATTTAGATGAAATCTAATCCAATAAAAAGCGTAAGCAGCCATACCCAGATAATGTTCATTCATGTATGGTGTGCGATTTCATACAGCAGAACGTTGACTTACGGTTACTGGTACATTGTAAGCTTATGTTACACTATCTTACATGTAGTTTGGTGCAGTTGTATAACAAAACAAAACAAAACAAAACAAATCTCTGTGTGGAGAGACCTGCCTGCACTCTTTAATACGCAATGTACAGTATAGTATAGTTACTAAGATTTGCGGGGTATTCTGGAGAATAGTAAGACTTTATTTATAAAGCTAACGCTTATATATTGCTTTTTTTTTCACAAGAGTGTTCGATTCAATTATTTACAGCGCATATTAAGCTACGCTTACCGTTTTGTTTACGGCTATTAAGAAATTTTTATCGACTCGATTGTGAACGGCTGCACATGTTACTTCGTCTCTTTGTTCCACAGACCAGCTATTGATAAGCTTCTGATGTTCAAGCTTTAAAATAAAATACAATCAAGTCTTCAAAATCATGAGGAAAACTATAATGAATTATATAGTTCAAGCCATGAACGCTTGACTATCATTATTACTCACGTTGTAAACAAGAACTCCCCTATCTCTGAAAGTAAGTAGAATATTCTCATCTTCCACGTGCCTAGCTATTCCGATCAGTGAGCCATTCTGCAAAACTTTACAAAGCTCGAAAGGTTCTCGCATGTCCGCCATTGCACGTGTGGTTTGTGAACCCGCTGATTTGGCCAGAGAATTCCGCGTGGAGCTTATGCGCAGTTGCTCGATGCGCACTTCGGGGAATCTCCTTTTATGCACTGTACTGTTTGTTATGTCTTCTAAATGCTTCTAAAATTTGTCTGTAGATGCGTTGGAGATACAAATTTGATAGCTATTACTTGCATCTTAGTTTTAGTATGTTTTCAATTTTGTTTTTCGGACGACAAAGGTAAAAGATCGTGTGGCGAGGCAGTGGTACAGAGAAGTCAAAACAAGTCAGGATTTCACAGGTACACCAAAAAACTCAGTGTGACTGGATACGAAATAATTCTTACGAAATGATTTCAAAAACATTCAATAACATTTAGTTAATAAAGAAAGGTATAATATTTACCCTGTTTACCTAAAAAATACAGGAAAAGATATATATTTTTTGGCTAAACATCCCCTCCCCGAGTTTCTTTTTCAATTTAATATTTATTCATTACTGCTAAAACAGAGCAGAAATCGGGCCGCCATTGCAGAGGATGGGAGCAGAACAACTATTCGCAGGAAAACAACTTTGCACTGTTGTATGCATGAGCAGAATTATTCGTAGACTGACAGTTATTCGCAGGTCTCATGGTTGGCTCTCAGCTCTCAGCCAATGAAAAGGAAGGAAAAAATGCTTTGAATGATAATTATTGTTATGGTTAATTGTTTAGTGGTAACCTGCATGGAATAAGCACATGCATAAGCACATGCATAAGCACATGCATAAGCACATGCATATTAGCACATGCATAAGCATAAAAACTCAACATATGGGTGGGAACCAGGCTTTAGTTTTAGGGCTATTCACTGAGGAAGGGACAGAAGTCTCGAAACGTCTGAACTTTCAGTTTCAAAAGCGCTTTAATAACATTTTTTAAACATATTCATTTTAGTTTTATGCATATCAATAGAGAAAAAAAATTAATGTATGCAGGTTGATCAGTCTTTGGGATCTAGTGTGATGCACTGGATGTCAGATCCATATTTTAAACAAACTATGGTTTGAGTCTCAGTCCTAGCCTTATGCTGTATTACAGTGGAAAATTCACTTTTGCATTCAGGTTTGGCTAAACTACAGAATACAGGGCCACTTCTTTGCATCTCATTGAATGACAAAAGTGCCAATTGTGTTATACCTCGTTCTACAAATAGTTCTGACACATGTAAATGAGGTGGACCAAAGTGGCCAGGCTTTAAAGGGAATTAGTCATGCTTTATAATACAATATTATACGCCACAGTTGCCCCACACGGCAGGAGTTTAACCTGGTTTCTACAGAAGGGCAGAGAAAGACAATGTTGAGCAGAGTAAACAACACAAAAGGAGAGACCAAACTAATTTCAGCTTCTATGTTTTACTTTAGGTTTGGGTAATTTACACGGTATAACCCGGGGGGGGGGGGGAGGGTACTTCCTATGATGGGCTATACAGGGATGCTCCTCCCAAAAGGGGTACCTTTTTTAGTCTGGAGGTATAGGGATTCCACGAGTTGAAGTATAGAAAAGGGTAGGGAAAACTGCCATTTAGGTTGCACATAATGGCTAATTCGTTTATTAAAGTATTTTTATAATGTTTATACTGAAGTGAAAAGTAAGTAAATGTTGCTCGAATGTTAGTAAAAAACGCTTCTTTTGATTTTCCTTTGTCATTACAACATGTATCAAGGATGTAGGTCAACTAGGTATATGAAAGGGTAAGGCTGTTGACCTTGGGCAGAGCATCCCCGAACAAAACTTTGTTGAGTACCCCCCCCCCCCCCCCCCCCCTGGACTTTATAATATAATATTGTAAGCCACAGTTGCCCCACACAGCAGGAGCTGTTTCTACAGAAGGGCAGAGAAAGACAATGTTCAGCAGAGTAAACAACATGAAAGGAGAGACCAAACCAATTTCAGCTTTCATGTTTTATTTTAGGTTTGAGCAATTTACACAGTATAACTTTTCTCATTTCAAATAAACTGTACACACACACTGTACACACACATCGCAAAATTAGCTGATTTGCCAACATGTTTGTCAACTGTTTATTTCATGTACACATCCATGCATGATAGGTACAGCTTCTAAATTTCAGGTCTTCTAAATTGCTGGCAATAAATTTATGCATGTAGTCTCTATACAAATTATTAATGTAAAGTTCTTTGACGATTCAATAAAATAATGTTTCCAATTCAATTCATAGAGACCTAGTCACCCAAGTGGAATGGGACATCATAAGCAGTGATCATCCTGATCTACAAGATTGCCAGGTTCTGTTGGTGGAACATTTTCCAAGTGGTGTTTATATTGACCCAGATCAAATCAAGAATGAAGAGGAGTTTGGTGGGCCTGAGGTCAGAATTAAAATAAATTGCTTGATGACTACATAATCTTTGGTTTGTGGGACCCCCCTGGGTTAAGCTACCTTGCGTTTTAATTTGCATGCCTATTGGTTTATTTTTCTCAGGTTTTAAGTACAGAGGTGATTAATGTTGAGTCAATGGCGCATCATTCCTCTGCACATAAGGTCTATTTATTTCCTAAGACAACAGTGAACTTGAGGTGAGTTAGAGTACTTTGTGTACTGTTTCTGTTCCATGGCCTTGTCCCAGATAGCTGATAATTGTTTGATTTGGCCAACTTCTAAGATCTTTGCATAAAGCCCTCTAAAACAGATCCATGTTTAGCACAGGAAAATAAGCATGTGTTCAAAAATTAAGCTAGTTTGGAGCAACTTCTTTTTTTATGCCAATTATCCACTTAGCCTTAAGGAGATGGGACGAGGATGAAGGGGAATTCTAGAGAAAAAGCCTGACACAGGAAGTAGAAAGTTTTTTATTTCCCTTGTCCCTCCCTCCCTCCCCCCCTACCTCCCTTCCTCCCTCCCCCCTCCACTATCTTGCATACAATACCCTGGGGAGGTTTAACATTCTGTTTGTCAACAGACTGGGATCCATAAGTGTGAATGTTAGCATACCAATTCATCTGAGATACCATCAAGCTACACAGGGTGCAAAATTTGTCTCTGTTTCACTGTCTTCTCCAACAATCCTTGGAAGATGTAATGGTAAGTAGACAGTCTTAAAAATTGTTGATTGTGTAAGAAGTACAACATGGTAGTCTGTTGCAAACAAGGGAAAATTTATGAGGAGAGGGCAGGATGCCATTTGCCAGTAAACCTTGTCTAGACTAAATTCTTTACGCAACTGATCAGTTTCGCGGAAAATGATACCCTATTCTAGACCAAAAATCTCTGATTACTATACCCTATCCCAGACTAAACTGCGTGAAAACCATACCCTTCACAGCGGCACATACCTGTATAGCTCATATATGGGAGTACCCCCCCCCCCCCCCCCTCACCCCGGGAGCATCCTAACTAAGGGATACATACTCTGTCACTGTTTTGGTTTTGCTTTCTACCTAACAGGAATTAACAGTCTTGCAATGCAGTGTGGATGTGAACTGATCAAGGCTCCTTGTAATGCAAAAATGTCATCCAGATCATGTGACTGGATCGTGTTAACTCCAGCTAGCAAGGTACATGGATTTTAAACAAAAAAAAATTACCATGGGAGGGGTATGGATATTTTCTGGAACAACTCACTGTTACTTTAATAACTGCTTTTTTTATTCATGTCTCTTTGCAGGAGCAGCCACTTGTTTTTCATGTATCTGTTGGACAAATTGAACATAGCTTGCCCATCATAACTCTGACTGTTCTCTCAGCTGTGGCTGGGTGCTGTCTGATACTTTGGAGCTCCTTGGCAGTTGCTTAGGCTACGTTTTTTTGGGAAAATCCGAATCCGGATTCTTGAATCCAAAAAAGGTTTTTGCGTTCTTTACTAAAATCCAAAATAATCCATAGTACTCTGGTGAGATTCAACATCAGATGCGTTTTCAGATTTTTCTTTTTTTTTTGGTCATGAAGAATCCATATGATCTGAGATCACAAATCCGATTTCCCATTCTCCTCAAAAAAACGCAGCCTGAATAATATTGATATTGTCAAACCCATAATTTGCGGATGTTTGTGTTGACTTTATTAGTTTTCTGTTTTTTTTTTTTCTTAAATTATACTGAATAAATTTACAAGACTTTGACCTTGTCCACCAAAATACATGGTGTCCCTTATTAGGGATTCTGAATAATTGTGAATAATGTACAAATTAATGAAGACCCTTGTAAAAAAAATTAGCGCGATCGCGGCGTGATGAGCGCGATCGTGCCGCGATTAGCGCGATCGCGGCGCGAGTATTTCGCAATCGCGCCGCGACAATCGCCATCGCGCCGCGACAGTCGCGATCGCGCTCATCGCGGCGAGCGCGATCGCGGCACGAGTAATTCGCGATCGCGCCGCGACAAGTCAGATCGCGCCGCGACAAGTGTGATCGCGGAGACTTCTAATAATCGCGTCGTGATTTCCACTGCGACAGTCAACGCGATTTTTAAAAGATTGCGGAGTTCGCGGATAGGACATTTGAAAATTTGCCCTTGTTGCCGAGATCCCGGACGTTTCAAATCCTCTTGGGGTCGTGTACATGTAGCACGTGGTTCTAACTTTGACTGTGTGGATCAAATCCTACAGATAATGACCTGATTCAAATTGATGTTAGTTTATCAGGAGTACTACGGACCTCACTCCTAAGAGTTTTGTGATTTTTTTAAAATATAAATATGTTATTTCACCAATGTAGTCCAGTGAAAAAAATGTGCCTTTCCCAACAGTATAGATTTAAAGTCCCATGACTAAAGATACTAACAAATGAATGCTGGATATACAGTAGTTTGATTGAAAAACTTGTCAATAAACTATTACTTCTTATGTATAAGCCGTTTTTTGTGAAAACAACAGGCCAACATTTTAAAATTAATCTTCATTGGATGCAGCCCTCCCCATCACTAAGAAAAAGCAATATCTTGTAAACAAAAATGTTGTTAGTTGAACGTTAACAGCCACCAAAGGTACAGACCCTTCTGTCCATAATAGAGATAGTCCTGGCAAGAAGAATCTAGTCAAAATCCAGGACAGCCTGGAAAAGCCTGGACTGACCAGGCTTTCCAGAATTAAGACCAGATTTTGTGGCTCGGTAAGAGTCTGGAAAATCACTGAAGTCCAGCCAAAATCGCTGAAAAATCCGGACTCGTACGCAGGCTTTTTACGGTCGCGCGAGACAAGTCGTAGCCAACCATTAATAAAGGCGCTATGGCATGTAATTTTCGTCGACATGCCATCACAAATCATTTCCTCTGTAAGCCCACCCTAAAAGTACCTTAGAGAATTACAGTTCACAACAGGCATGGTAAAAAACCCTTTATGCCAAACAGGAGGGAAATCGCGGGTATAATTTCTTTGCTTCTTTAGACATGCCCTTTGATCTTCAAAAAAAGCTCAATTTTTTCAAGACCAGCGGACAATATCTTTCATGAGGAATGTGGACATGCCTCTTGATGTACTTTATGAATACCCATGACTCGCTTGTCGCATTTTATGGCCATTAGCATTAAATCAGATGAAAATAATGCCCATGCACTAACAAACACTAACATTCGAAGAAATGTTTAGTTTGTAAGCCGTTTCAGGCTTCCCATGCAAAAGTCTTGATTTTTTCCGTTTGGTCAGAGCCCGTTAAATCCACGAAGTTACCTGGAAAGCCCTGTGATCATGTGTTTTGTGCAACATTTTTCAATGTCTGGGCTTTCCACACTTATTGGGTTAAACCTGTGAAAACCCTGTGAATTATTAACTAGTGACAGGAAAATGGCCTTTCAAAAAACTGTGAATTTTGCAAGGCCTAAATTCAAACAAATTCAAAATTTAGGACCCTGTGAAAAAAATTAGCCCAAATTTACTTATCCACTAAAACGTTTCACTCTCGCACAACTTTATCTTGTAGTTGTCAGTGCAGTTTGAAAAATCTTGTAACGTTATGTGTTTACTCTCAGTAATATTAAATAAATGCTAGTATAATCAAAGTTACGAGTGCGCTCGTAAGGATGTTTGGGAACTAAAACTTTGCTTTTAATCCGATTTAGCACGACAGCAGAGAAATATTTTTGGGGCGGGAGAAGGTCGAAAACAAAATGTCTAACTGTGGCTTAACAAATGCACAAGGAGTCGTACACACTTCTCTAAGGCCTCGTTTACACGGGTCCGGACACATTTTTGCATGGAAGAATTTTGTTCCTAGACGCAAATTCTGTTACTGTTTGCAGTGGTGTTTACACGGAAACTTGCACACTTAGCCGTTCAAAAATTCGTCCAGTTCCGCCGGTCCGGTGTAAACGCAAGGTGGAACCGTGCAAGTTTTTGTCCGGACCCGTGTAAACGGGGCCTAACACTTCAATAACTTTAGAACTATAATAAATGCTTTAAAATTCATTAAAAAAATGCCAAAAAATATCCACAACTTGACGAGCTTGTTGGCTGGAAAGATCAATGGTCATCAATGAGCTGGCTGCATGGCTGTTTGCGAGGCAAGGGTGAGTTGACAAAAAAGAACAGTTATTTTTCTGCTAAATAGTATAATAACTATTTTCTAACCAAAATGAGCTTCAGTTCGTTCGCCCGCTCGCTCGCTCGCTCGAGCTTGCGCTTGCGTTCCGCGCTCCTATGAATGCTCGACTTGAGGGCAAGAGCAAAGTTGATTCCGATTTGTGTACTTTTTGTATCAAATAAAGAAGATGTAGAACATTATTTATTTTTATATTCTCCTTTTTTGCTATTTTGGAAAGACTGAGGTTTTCAGTGTAGAATCAATATGAATGCGACGATATAAAAATTAGCCTTAAGGCCGGGCCAAACGAACGCAACATTTCAACGCAACATCTTGCAACATTGTTGCGCGCAACGTGTTACACGTGTTTGGCCACCCTGTTGCAACATGTTGCAACATGTTGGATGGTGTTGGATCAAATTTGACCATTTTCAAGCTTGATCCAACACTATCCAACATGTTGCAACAGGGTGTTCAAACGCGTGTAACACGTTGCGCGCAACAATGTTGCAAGATGTTGCGTTCGTTTGGCGGGGCCTTTACCGTGCAAGAAATAATTGTGGGCATTAGCGAATTACGAGTTCTTAAATCATTTTATCATATGACGCGTATGATATGGCCCCGCGTGCTCGTTCTTTTCAAAACTATTTTCAAAACTATTTTCTAAAATACTCGTATGAGGGCCGTACGCATAAGCGCGAGCAGGGCCGGATAAAGCCGTACGGCCCTGCTACAAAAGCGTACGGCCTCGTGTGTTAAAATGTTAAAATTCAAAACAATTTTGTCTTCAAATTGGTCATATGCCAAAATACATATTGACTAAGTTAGGTCGGATCGGATGGGAAAATATTTGGCTCTCGGTCATTGCGCACGGCATGACCTCGAGCCAAACATTTTCCCATCTGGCCCTCACACTTAGTCGATAAGAACATAGGATTTTTAATGGAAAATCAACTATCAATGCCGGACTAAAATAGTATGAAGCCCACCATACCGTTATTCATAGTTAAGTTAAATAAAAAATACTCTACTGAATTATTTATTGCTCAAAACAAAAATAAACTAGATGTAATAGTTAATAACAAATGGAAATCCACGCCTCTGACTTGATAATACAGTTTCCAGATACCACGCAGCTTTTAACAACCTCTAATTTCATTGGACACATTTTGTTAGATAATATGTATGTTTGCTTCTGAGCCTGAAAATTGTAGAGTATATGTCCCTTGAAGTAATAATTGTAGATTAATAACCGCGTAATAGAGCAGTTTTCAATTGAGTATCGAAAGTAATTACACAATTGCTTTGGTTTTGCATTGCTACGCTTCGTGATTGGCTAAAAAATCTCGCGCCACTTTCTCGACCAATCAGAAGTAAAACCAAAACCAATCGTGACTTGCTCGCACGCTTTTCCCGCGCTTGGCGCGCGCGACATGTAATTGCTTCGAGCTCTGATTGGTTCATTGGATTGTTTACGACTGCTGTGATTGGTCAGAGTAATTACTTTGGTTTTGGTTTTACGACACTCAATTGAAAACTGCTCTAATCAAGCGTAAAAATTGTTATAAATAATCAGCAGTCCGCGCGCAATGCATGATTTCCAAGAGCAATGTCAAGTTCACGGGTGGTGTTCTAAACTGTGTTCCGCGCGACAATTCTGAGAACAAATTAACATGAAAAAAAAAAATAAGAAGAAATTCAAGAGAATAATTTGAAGAAAGACTTAATACAATTTCATCTCTGCAAAACTAGCCTTGGAAAGTGCAGAAAAACAATTGCCACAGTGATTGCATTAAATGGTGTGATTGGTTTTATTGGTGTTATAATGATAGAGGGCAAAATTACTGAATGCTGATTGGCTGACAAAGAGGGCATTTTTCCTTAATTGAGGGCAAAATTACTCGCTCCTGAGTGGTCGAGCATTAAAATTTCTCACTCGTGATTGGTTGAGCGCATTTGCCCTCTACATTATAAACAAGTAATCGCATGTTCCCTCGTAAACGGGCAATTTCTACAGCTTATATAAGAAAACACGCGTGATATTAATCCTTAATTTTACTCGGGCTCATGCGATTACATAAACTTATTGGCTCATAAAACTGTCCGATTACATTGTCCGATTATAACAAATTGTCCGATTACATTGTCCGATTACAACAAACTGTCCGATTACATTGTCCGATTACAACAAATTGTCCGATTACAACTTTGCAGTAAATGAGAGGAAAATACAGGTTTATGAACCAATCACATTTGAGAAAATTGTAACTGTTATGATGAACATAGTTTATTATTTTACAACTCACCACCCGTGAACTTGACATATTGCTCTTGAAAATCATGCATTGCGCGCGCACTCTACAGATTATTTACTAATCTGCTAGCAGATTAGTAAATAACCTGTAGGGTGAGCTGATTTCCAGAATTAATTGTAGGCTCTTAGCCAATGAGAAGACAGATAGTTTCTACAATGTATAATAATTATCATAATTGTAGAGTTTATACCGCTTGATAATCATGTATCCCGTAGGTCTTAGGTTTGAACCTGGAATGTAAACCAAAAACGTACTCACTTGGCTACCAGAACTGAATTACGAATCGCCAAAAATTTCCTCAAACAAGTAATGGGAATTATAATGGCATTGTATGGCGCCAATTCTAAGCACTTGATTACATACGCTTTTCAGTTCTAACTGGGGAGTGAGATCGGACGTCAGCACGTGCTCGGGGCGTATTTTTCAGATTGCATGTTTTCCTTTTCAGTTCAACCTCAATAATTAAGAAAACAAGCTCCTATTTGGACAATTTATTAGTGCAATTGCATGGAGACAGACTTGGTATTATCTTTCTTCTTTCTTCTCAAATGAACTTGTCGCTTCACCGGGCTCAAGTTCATTTGAGGAGAAAGAAGAAAGAAAACCTTTGGGACCAGGGCACAGACTTGGAGTAAACATATTATTATTTGTCAATTGAGTGTTGGAAGTATTTTAGCGATAGCTTTGGTTTGCATTTCTACGTTTTGTAATTGACTAAAAAATCTCGCGCCACTTTGAACCATGAGAAGTAAAACCAAAACCAATCGTAATTTGCCTGCACGCGTTTTCCCGCGCTTGGCGCCGGCCACATGTATTTGCTTCGAGTTCTGATTGGTTCATTGGATTGTCTTTGTCTGTTGTGATTGGGCAGAGTGATAACTTTGGTTTAGGTTTTACGACTCTCAATTGAAAACCGTTCTATGATACTAAGGACGACCTTACTCCAGGGTAATAGCATATTACCAATACCAATCAAAGTAAAGATTGCTGGACGTGCGGACATCTCTGCTAATGGTATCTTCTTCTAGTAGTTTGACCTAAATTACCGTCTACTGCAAATGCTTATAATTTTGTTCCAATGTATCAACAATGAAGACATTTCAGTTTCAGATAGCTGCAACTCCAACCATTCCACGCAGGGTACTTCCTTCCTTATTCAATAACGTATCGAACCCGTCAAATTCCTCAACCTGTCCACTTCGTAAAACTAAAATCTTGTCACAGTCTCTAATCGTGTTTAAACGATGAGCAATAGTGATGATGGTTGAGTCCCTCAGTTTCTCACTCACTGCGTTCCAGATTATTCGTTCTGTGTCTGGATCCACGTGTGCAGTGGGCTCATCCAAGATGACAATCTTGTTCTGCTGCAACAGCACACGCGCCAAACAGATTAACTGTCGTTCTCCTACGCTCACGTTTGCACCATGTTCCAACAACTCGTGATCTAACTGTCCCTCCAGGTTTTCTACTAGATCTTTCAGCTGCACATCTTCTAGAGCTCGCCACAATTCTGCGTCTTGAAACCGCTCCAAAAGATCGAGGTTTTTTCTGAGCGATCCACTAAAAAGGACAGGACTTTGGCCAAGAACGGATATTGATCGTCGAGTTTCACAGAGGTTTATCTCCTTTATTCGAACTTCATCGACCATTATTTCTCCGTCAGCGTCTGGCATGCGCATAAGAGCTGCCACAAATGAAGATTTCCCTGCACCAGTGCGGCCTGCAACACCGATCTTTGATCCTCCTTCAATGTTTAGGTCGATTTCCTTCAGCACTTGAGGACCCCCTGGATAGTACGTCAGTGATACGTCTCGGAATGTGATATTTCCTTCACGTGGCCAGTGTTCAGGGGGAAGTTGTTCCACTTTGTATCCAGGTTCAGAGTCAAGCTCGGTGTAAGTCATAACTCGTTCAACGGACGTCATTAAGTTCTCAACCTCCGATGATTTCCTGACAGCGTATTGAGAAACGGCTGCAGTCTGAATGACGTAAACAAGGGCTAGTCCGGCAAAAGCTGATTAGAAAGCAAAAACCATTTTTTAAACGACACATACTGTGTAACTATTGCATACCCATTTAGAAGGGCACCCTAACTTGTGGTCGCGCCGGTACAGTCGACCACTGCTGTACGAACACTTTCTCTGGTCCCGAAGATGTTCGTATCCCCCGGGGGGGGGGGGGGGGGGGGGGGGGGGAACTCGCATATTAAACTGACTGGGGCGATCGTCGGAAATCTTGAAAGCAAACCCTATAAAAGTACCAACAACCCGTGTTGTGGGTGTTGCTCACATAAATTATTTTCCCTAGGAGGTACCAAACGGTCAAATAGTTTAGATGGGGTCCATGGACCGGTTTGCCGAAAGGGCTCAACTGTACAGCTGTGGCATTTACCACTTCATTTCTAGCATACCATAAACGTCTACAAAGAATTAAACAACAGGAGTGGCTGCATTTTTGGTGAAGGCAAGACACCGAAACTAGATAGCACGGGTTTGGTTTCACCAAATCTCGTGCAGTCTTATAACTTTGCAACCGTTGAACTTGAACCACGATATGATGACTTGTATGAGAAAGCCATGTTTGGCGTTGTTATATAGCTGGAGTTTTTCTCAATACAACGCGCGCGACAATTGGTTGATTCATGGTCACATGACATCTAACAAACAAACTGTTTCCCGCCAATTTTCCTAAGCGGGCAACATTTGCGAAAGCGGGCAACAATTTTGACGTCAGAGGGTAACATTGCACTGTTGCCCGCTAACGTACGTGATCAGACCGTGACAAAAGGTGGCATGATTATGATGCGATTGATGTTTACCTCGAGTGCTCGGCGCGTTTTTTAGACTGTGTTGTGTTGGGTTTTTTTTGTGTTGCTATATAACAAATTACTTAATGACTGATCCCTCGGGAAACAAAATTCAGTGTTTCCCCCGGGACCAGTCATTAAGTGTTTATTATGTACTTAATTTCTTAACACTTATCCAGAAATAAAAGCTGCTCGGCGGCCATTTTTGAAAACAGGCAGCAGCTTTTGTATAGTTATTTTTTTTCTACCTAGATGTATATACCTACCAGCGTCTTGAGACACCAAAACTGCAGCTATAGCTACTGTGCTTATTAGTAGGGAAGCGAGAAGATCCATGTGTACACCAAGCCACCTCGCACTTGCCTTCACCATAATATATACCTGACTGTAAACATCTTGGCATCTACAGGAAGAAAATCACACTTAGTTTATTGTACTCGGACAGCAAATCTTTTTCATCAGTCAACTGAAGATGATATCGATGCTTCATTTCGATAAAAGTTTTCAATTAGGCAGCGTTCCTTTACTCCATGGTTCTTTTTTCTCAATCGGAAATAGAGAGGTTTTCAATTGAGTGTCGTGAAACCAAATCCAAAGTAATTACTCTGATCAATGACAAAACTCGCAGACAATCCGATGAACCAATCAGAACTCGAAGCAAATACATGTAGCCGGCGCCAAGCGCGGGAAAACGCGTGCTAGCAAATCACATTGGTTTTGGTTTTGGTTTTTGGTTAATAAAGTGGCGCTGGGTTTTTTAGCCAATCACGAAGCATAGCAATGCAAAACCAAAGCAATTGCGAAATTACTTTCGATACTCAATTGAAAACCGCTCTATCAAGAATCGTACTCTGATTGATGGAAATATTCAACTTCGGGAGGGTGGTGGGGAAGGGGAGAGAATTCTCCAGTGTTTTCTTTAACAAGTGCACTAGCTTGAATTATTCAATTGTGACTCCCTCAAAAATCATGACATACCTGTGAAACCGATCCATGAAATCTTCTTCCCTTTTTCTTGTCCGAATCGTGTCTAGTCCATTCAGGGTCTCCGAAATGTGAGAGAAAACCGGGCTACGACAAATTGACTCCAATCTTTTCAGCTCCCTTGATGTCTTCAAGTAATACCTCAGAATGTACAAGATTAGCACAGTCATCGGCACAAAAACTAACAGAAGCCAAGGGTTTGTGACAGCTGGCACAAGAATTGTTGTAAACATAAGTAACACTAGCTGAATGGAGATCAAAAAACTTTTCGGTAATACTTCGTCCAAACAGCCTATATCTTTAGAAAAGCGATTCATAATTCTTCCCACGGGATTTGAATCAAAGAATAGCACCGGTGCTTTTTTTTTAGACCTTTACCGACAAGAGGCTTTTCGGCAACTTTCTGACACCGCTTTCTATGCCAAAGTTGATAAAGATCTCACTTCTACCAACCAAAAAATTGTCAAAGAAACTATCCAAGACCTCATTACTAAACAACAATTACCAGTTACCGCCAACAATCTCATCATCACTACTCCTAGAACCTCACGCGTTTATTTCAAACCTAAAATTCATAAACCAAACAATCCGGGCCGACCCATTGTTTCCGCTTGTAGCTGTCCTACCGAACTAATTTCTAGCTATTTAGACAAAATCATGGCCCCCATTGTCAAATCACTACCCTCGTACATTAAGGACACCAATCACGCACTCGAAATTTTCCGGGATTTCAGTTTTGCCAGCGAAAACAAATTAATTTTCACTATGGACATTACCTCTTTATATACCGTCATCCCCAATGACGAAGGACTTCAAGCACTAAAATATTTTTTCGACCAGCGCTCCATTCAAAACCCAAGCTCAGAAACACTGCTCCGCTTAGCCGAATTAGTTTTGACACTTAACTGTTTTTCATTTTCCCAAAACTACTACAAACAAGTAAATGGAGTCGCCATGGGCACCAAAATGGGACCAAGCTACGCTAACCTTTTTGTAGGCCACATCGAAGACAAATTTTTTAATCAGTACCACGGAACCAAACCCGAACTCTACGGCCGTTACATCGATGATTGCATTGGCGCTACCTCTTCCAGTAAAGAGGAACTTAATCAATTCATAACTTCTGTCAATACTTTTCATCCAGCTCTAAAATATACCTGGGAAATTTCCGAAACCTCAGTCGCTTTTCTTGACATTAATATTTCAATCAACGGTAACAGTTTATCCACAAGTGTGCACTACAAACCTACAGATTCCCACAGTTATCTGTTACATTCATCCTCACATCCATCGCACGTTAAAAACGCCATTCCGTATTCTCAATTTCTCAGACTTCGACGTCTATGTAGTGATGACTCTGATTTTTCCAACAAATCAGAAGAAATGTGCCAGTTTTTCAAGAAACGTGGGTACCCTGACTCTGTTGTTAATACGGGCCAACAACGTGCACAACAGATCGACAGACAGTCAGCACTACAAACGCCACAGAAGGAAGAGAACGAGAGAATTCCATTCACCCTCACTTTCCACCCACACAACAACACAGTCAAAAGCATCATTTTAAAAAATTTCAAATTACTCCAAAACGACCCCGAAACTGGCAGAATTTTTTCACAACCCCCACTAATTTCATTCAAACGTGACAAAAACATAGGCAACTTTCTAGTTACGAGCGCACTGAAATCTGACGATGTACCGGGAACTTTCAAATGCACACGCACACGATGTAACACTTGTCCTTTCATTCACAACGCGGACAAAATAACAGGACCCAAACGATCTATTAAAATCACTGATCGTTTTACATGCACCTCCGTAAATGTTATCTACTGCATTACATGTACTTTTTGCAAAAAGATATACATTGGCGAAACAGGGAGGAGACTGGGCGACCGTTTTCGTGAACATCTCAGAGACGTTGAAAAAAATGACAAAGACGCATCCAAACCAGTCGCGCGCCATTTTAATCTTACTAACCATTCTAAACAACACATGACAATCTGCGGCCTTTCCCTACACCAGGGTAACACAGAAAGCCGTAAAAACCTAGAACAAAAAATCATCTTTCAAATCGGCACTCTCAAACCCCACGGAATCAACGAACGCTTTTCATTCAACTAATCTACATTTGTTTTTCACGTCACCAAATTTCCACCAATAGCGTAGCTCCACCGCTTACTATATAAAACCACACACTACCCACAATTCCTTGATTCGCTCCGACGAAGGGCTAGCGCTCGAAACGTCAGCTATTTGAATCTTTTTACGGTGGTCAATTTACCTTATCGACTCAGTCGATAAAACTAAATTCTCGTCTTTTAGAACAGCTACAACCATTTTGTCATGAAGACGCTCGGAGCATCTTAGAGAAGCTAGATGAAATCCCTGTGCTCGAATGGTGGCAAATATGAAGGCAACACTGACCAGACAACCGTAAATGATAAGATTTGTCTTGTCTTGCTGAACTTCTGGGAGTTTCTTTGTCAAAAATGAGAGCCACACATCAGGAAGAACCATCATTGCTGAAAAAAGAATCAAAACAAACTAAGGTGCTAAAAGAAAAAAAATCACGAGGTTATGAAGATGACATTTTTATAATCGGTATGTTTTGATTGTCCTATTAGCCAAACATTTTTAACGATTTTATTATGTACGTACATGTTTTGGATGTTATTCAGCCGCTCGTCGCATTTGACTGCAAAAATGAAATTATAGCCCTGAAGTAACGTCCTTGAAGTGGAAATATTTAATTGTTTAATTTCTTGAACTTTATAAATTTCAATGAATAGAAAGTGTTTTTTATATCACCCTGAAACACAGCACGTAAATTGTTCAAAGTACTACTTGTAACAACGCGGTTTTTTTTGCCCTGTTTTAGTCAAGGGTGATTTCCATTTAGTAATGCCAACAACGCAATCAACTTTTCCTCAAATACTCAGTATAGTCTTAGCGAGAGAAAGTGGGAATAAATTGAAAAATCTTTCCCCGACTTTTCTCAGCTCGCCATTTTTTATTTGCCATTTCCATTTTCCCTAGCCTGGCCGGAATTTCTTAATTCTTTTGGACCTCCAACAGATCGAAATCGCCCCAGCAAGCAGTTTCAATGCTGGTAGATTCGAGTTATTTTTTTCAAACATGATTTGCCTTCTACGATTCACATGTTATATTCATGGGAATATTCTTGACTTTTTTCTGATGAAGAGAAAATTGTGACGGGCAAATCATATTCGACGAGTCGTGTTTGACAAAATGCAAACCTTAAGCGCATCAGTCTTCAAGTTTCTACGATGCCACTGATCTCTGCTTTAATTTGTGTTGTTCTCCACATCCTTATCCTTTATAATAACTTTTGAGGTGTTTACATGCATATGCAGCGATGCTGATTCGTTCTTCTTGGTTAGTAAGATCGCTTTGTTACTTCGACAATTATTCAGCTGAGACCTACCTTGAGTGTTGAGAAATAACAAAAATAAGGCAACAATCAACAGTGTATGCATCCCACTTCTGAAGTAGTTCCAATAAAGCTTGGATGACACAGCTCCGATCTCGCGATCTTCTTCCGATATTCGTAGGCCTTTTGCTTCGTTGGTAAGAGGAACCGTTCTGTCACAGCTGTCTAATGCATCATCTTCCTTTTCATTACCTTTATCAAAACTCGTTTCGGACTTGCTAATATTCCGTTTCTTATAAAGCGGGTCAACCGTTGTATTCAGAATTCCAGTTTCTTTCAGCTCAGCGAATCTTCCTTTTCCTAACACACGACCTTTATATAATACAATCACGTTGTCGGCTTCCTTCATGAACTGTTCTTGATGAGAGGTTACCACCCGGGTTTTCTTACCGAGAAGGCCTTTGATGCATTTTTCAAAGATATGATGGCCAACTTTAAAATCCACAGCACTTAAAGGGTCATCCAACAAGTAAAGATCAGCATCGGCATAGACAGCGCGTGCTAAGCTTACTCTCGCCCGCTGTCCTCCACTTAAAACTTCACCGCGTTCTCCAACAACCGTTTGGTCACACTCTGGAAGCTGCTTTATATTTTCTGTTAGAGCGCATGCTTCAATAATTCTGTTGTACTTGGGTTCGTCATATTGTTCACCAAACAAAATATTTTCTGTTATGGTTCCCGAGAAGACCCAAGCTATCTGCGGCACATAAACAAGAGTTCCTTTACATCTTATGTTCCCGTTTTTTTCTGGTACCTCGCCAGCGATTGCTGAGAGAAGAGTAGACTTTCCGCTGCCTACTGGTCCGGTGATGACTGTCAAACTTCCTGGCGATGCCGTAAATCCGATATCTTGTAGAATAAATTCATAAATTCATAAATTCTCGCTTTTTTTGTTTATAACTCAGACATGACACAAATAAAGTCGCCGTTCTGTCAATGGCTTTAATTTCATCCACGCAATCTTCTTCCATTTCTCCCTGGTGTTGCAAAAAACTTGAAGAACTGTTTGATTTTGCCGAATTACCCTCGGCGCTACTCGTGACATCTTCAACCTGGTGACTAGAAATCGCAGGCAGATTTTCTAAAAGAAGAAATTCTTCTATTCTACCTAGCGAAACATAAGCGTCATATGCGTCCAGGAAACCATAGGCCAATAAAACGACACAGCTTACTCTTAATACATTGATAAAAGAGATGAGCATGAAAACATTAACTGGTGTGAGGGACTGACCAGTAAGTAGGAGAGTGATTACAGACAGCAGTGTAGCCGTTGGTGTTGAAGTGTGTTCCCAAGCAGCAATGCTTGACAAAACTACACTCTTCTTACAGATGATACTAATTTCTCGGCTGAAAAATATAAGAGTGAGTAAAGGAGAATTACTCTAACAAAGGACTAGGTAACTTATTCACTGTGAAAATACAATTTTCCACATGGACGGATTTTTAACATTTTCCTTGGCATATTTGTTATTCTATATAGTGCAAGCACCAGGTAGCACCCAACGAGAAGATAAGTTTTGGTTTTCTAAAACTTATAATAAACCATAGTAATATGAGCAAAAACGTACTACAGTATTTGCTAAGTAAAAACTTACCAACTGCTCACCTTGACATTTAGTACAAATATGCAAATAGGGATACCGTAATAAATCTAAATACAATACTTTTGCTTTTAAAAATTAACAGCAGTCGTACTATATGTTTTTCTACCTTCGCGTAGTTTTTATCTTTTCTTGGTATTCATCTTCCCACGCATTTGTTTTGATGGCGCGAATCCCAGAGACAACCTGGTTCATCAAGGAGAGGCGCTGGTCAGAAACTGCTGCTGTCCGCAGGCGCAACGCAGACCCAGCGGAAGACAACAAGGCGAAATATGGGGACAGACAAACCAGGAAAAGAACTCCCATTAACGCCTGCCAGCCGATCAAGTACACAAAGACGACTATGACAACCACGAGTTGAAGAAATGTAAAACCCGCTGAGAAAAACAACTTGACAGCCTCCTCCTCCAATCGCTGAACATCGTTTGCTATAAGGTCAATCACTTGACCAGTTGAAAACTTCAACAATGCACTCTTGCTGAGAACAAGCGTCTAAAAACAAAAAAAAATGTTCAATTTAAACTGGCATTTATACAAGGTTCAGAGAGCTAGCAAAGTCGCCATAATTAATACTTGCTACATCCTCATGGCGGGATAACTATTATCATTTAAATTTAAAACTTTACAGTGGCACATGACTAACTAGGGAAATAACTCGGTTTTTAGAGCTGTTTTCAATTGAGTGTCGAAAGTAATTTAGCGACTGCTTTTGTTTCGCATCGCTTTGTGATTGGCTAAAAAAAATCTCGCGCCACTTTATCAAACAATCAGAAGTAAAACCCAAACCACTTGTGACGACTACATTAAGGTGGTCAGACACGAGGGGTCATGTAGCAGGGACATGTCGCAGCGACATGTAGCAGCAACAAAAATTTGTGTAGTACACACTGAGGGACATGTAGCAGGGAGTGTAGCGGGGATTTCTTCATGGGACACGTCGCGGGGACAAACTGTCCTCAAAATTGGTGTTGCACAATTATGATAGTATCATTGCTATTTAACCTCTATGTTAACAACATACCACATTCGTTCGAAAATATTTTATCGGATCCTTATGTTCTACCGAATGGCACAAAATTAAACTCACTTTTATATGCGGATGATTTAGTCATACTTTCCAAAACAGGACTGCAAACTTGTCTTGATAAGTTATCTTCCTATTGCAACTCGTGGATGTTAAGTATCAATCCAAAAAAGACCAAAGTTATGATCTTTCAGAAACGTGCTAAGAAATGTACTGAGTCTAGTTTTCACATAGGCAATAAAATGATTGAAATCGTCCAAAACTACACTTATCTAGGGTCTGTAATCTCTTCAACGGGTAACTTTTCAATGGCACTTGACCAGCTAAAAGAGAAGGCCCTTCACGCTCTTTTCAGTCTAAGAAAACATACAAATTTCAGTAAATTGTCCCCATCCCTGGCAAGTAAAATCTTTGACACGATGATCTCCCCAATTTTAACATATAATAGCGAAGTTTGGGGTGTGTACACAAAACCGGATTTTAAGTCTTGGGACAGCTCGCAGATTGAAAAAATCCATTTACAATTCTGCAAACGTTATCTAGAAGTAAGCAATAAAGCATCAAATGTGGCATGTAGAGCTGAACTAGGAAGGTTTCCTCTTATTATAGCTATTAATCAGAAATTAATTAATTATACCTTATATCTTCAAAGTAAGGACAATAACTCTATTGTTAAACAGATCTTTTTAATGTCCGCAGATCTTCACTCTTCTGGTAAAAATAGCTTCTACTCTAATCTTATAAGGATATCCGAATTCTATAATTTGCCTGATTTTGACCCTATTTTCTTAACTGAAACTAAAATCGAACATTATGTAAACTTAATGCAACAAAAATATATCCTATATTGGCGACATATCATTCAACACTCTAAGAAACTCGAATTTTATAATATCTTTAAGAACGAATATACGCCTTCTCATTACTTAGACCTTACAAGGAAATCAAATGACAGAAAACAATTAGTAAAATTTCGTATAAGTAATCATAAATTAATCGGATTGAAATTGGTAGATATGAAAAAATCACGAGAGATGATAGATTGTGCCCTACTTGTGGATCTAATGAAATTGAAGATGAAATTCACTTCCTTTTCCACTGTCCTAAATACTCAATTATTAGGGACGGATTTTACAGGAAAATAGGGTATCACCTACCAAATATAAAACAGTCATCTCCTTCAGAAGTTACCAATGAATTAATGAACTCTCGTAATTATTTTGTAAATATTCATTTGGTGAAATTCATTATTTCATGCTTAGATCTCCGCAATAATCAAATTATCAAATCAGACTGATTGTACTTTCCCTTTCTTTATTATATTATTGTAATTTCATTTTGTTATGTTGTAAAGCTTTGCAATACTGTAAGGATTTATAGTCATGCAAATAAAGCTACTTGTTGTTGTTGTTGTTGTAGTTCACACGAGGGGACGTGTCGCTGCAACATGTCCCTAAGACATGTCCCCGCGACATTTTCATGTGGTGTGCAAGCGCGATGATTTTTTCCCTGCTAAATGTCCCCGCTACACTCCCTGCTACATGTCCTTCAGTGTGTACTACACAAATTTTTGTCGCTGCTCTATGTCGCTGCTACATGTCGCTGCTACATGTCTCTGCTACATGACCCCTCGTGTCTGATCACCTTTAGCCTGTTTCGGGCGCTAAGATTATTGAGCCGAGGAGCGGCTAAAAGCCGGCGCGTGAACGAGCGGGGGAAACGAGCGGAGACCGGTATCCCCTTCCAGAAGCACTCGCAATATTTTTTCTTTGCTCCCCACTATCTCAATGCCTGGAACAGGCTACGGCTACATATAACTGCTATGAGTTTTGAGTGAACTATTGTGATTTTAACTTTGATTTTGGTCTTACAAAACTCCAGTGAAAATTCACTGAATTAAACGAATGTTTCCACTGAGACATATTAACACATGTTAAGCAGTGGTGGATCTTATTTAGCTCCCCCAAAAAAGGCCCGAAAGGTCAAAATGTGTTTCATTTTCAACCCTCCTGGTTTTAACCATTTTCGCTCCAGGCCCTGTCCTATTTAGCATTTGTGGATCTGCCAGCGTTAGGTAGGTACTTGTTCCGCCACTGACTGCAATAAAAAGTTTCTATATATGCATCTGTCGGGATATTTTCTGTTTATTCGTGCTTACCTTGAGGTAAATTAGTCCTTTAAGGGCACTACTAAACCTAAGACCCAACAACTCACTCCGGTAGTCAAAGTGGTGCATACCGAGGCAACCGATCAAGGCATTGATTCCCATGGCTAATGCACAACCGTAGAGGAGATAATTTTTCTGTAAATCAGCTGACATCAGAGACGCAATAATATATCCGAGAAGTAATGGCTGAAGAAGGCGTGAAAGAGAATACAAAGCAAAAGTTAAGACGAGGATCATGACTTCTTTAACATGCAGCATTTTCAGTACGCTTTTCCAAAGTTTTGGTCTTTTATCCTTTTCTTTGCACTTTGCTTTCTCTTTGTTCCATTCTGTCTGAAGCTGTTGGATTACACAAGTGGAAGCGTTTTCTTCTGAAAGTGGTAAAAAATCATTTTCCTCTAGTGGTCGATTATTACCCGTCTTGAAGACGCTGTTCATCCAATGAAAGAAAATAAGAGTCACAAAGCTGACTTTTTCCTTTTCGGCATCGACGGGTATTGTTTGGTATCCATCCTTTTCCATGCCTCTAAATCAGTGATCTTAAAACAAAAACAAATGCATATCAGATAACATATGCGTTGAAATGCATGTTGATGACTATTTATTCTCTAGTCTTGGAGCCTAAATTTCACCATGTTTGCTGTTTGCAAACCCAAAAAGATCTTTTGGCTTCGAGTAGCCTAAAAATAGTATGGTGGAGCTCTCATTCGAGAATAAGAACTCTGCGAGTACATTAAAGTCTGGCTTTAGGGTCACTAAACCCCCCAATTCAACTTCTAGACTGTGAACGTAAACCGATCTGGTCAAGTCTGCAACATTGCACTACACTATGCTATGAGAATGTAAACATAATATGTAAACATATTGCGGCCTGAAGATGGGTTTTCATTCAATGGAAAGCTAACAAGGCAAACAACACCAGTTACAAAAAATGGACATTGAACTGTTAAAGCAATCTTGACAAATATCGACTGTGGTTCATTGTTATTTGGACGCAAAATGCACATCAAATTGATAAAGCGACATTGACAAATATCGACTGTGGTTCATTAATATTTGAACGAATTGACCATTTGTCTTTTAAAACTCTCTCTCCGATCAGAAGAACAAGCAACAGGGAATGAATGCCGTATCATCTGTGACATTTTCACGCTAACGATATTTTTTATCCTTTGTGTTACTTTTGTAAAAATAAAAGTAAAATCTGCAAAGGACCGCAAGCGATAATGCTGCTAACGGTATACGTAGGATATATCTGCAGTTCATGGTATGTTTATTTTTATTATCTCATGCACCACATCAGATACGAAAGTCATCGTCAATTTTACTTTTCTGTTCGCTTTATCCTCGGAGTCACACATCAGATATAAGTTTTCGATCGGTTCATTCTCTCACGGTGGTTAGATCTTAATAAGCTTATACTAAACATAAAAAAGACAGAATGTATGGTATTTGGTACGCGGCAACGCCTTGCCTCGTAGAACAGTGACCCTATCGATCTAAATGTCCATGGTCAATCCATTAACAGCACGAATGCTTTCAAATATCTGGGTGTCGAATTGGATAGTACTCTGTCCTTTAATGACCATATAGAACATTTAAGAAAGAAGTTATCGAAGATACTTGGTGTATTTTTTAGGGCGAGGCCAGCGTTAACGCTGGAAGCTGCTAATCGAGTTTATACAGCCATGGTCTTGCCGATCCTTGATTGATGCGACATCGTGTGGCACGAGTCCGGTAAAGGAAACGATAACGTGGTCGAGCGTTTACAGAGAAGAGCTGCGAGAATAGTTTACTCCTCTACTGGGGCGGAGTTGGCTACGGATGAAATCATTACCAAACTGGGTTGGGAGCCTTTAAACGAGCGTAGAGAAGCCCACGTCCTTTCTCTCGTCAAGAAATGTATTAGAAACGATGTACCTAGCTATCTTCAAAATTATTTTAAGTTACGCAGTTTTCACATTCATAACTATAATACAAGAAACAATGAAAATTTAATTTTGGAAAAAGTGAATCTTAAGTGCACGCAGCAATCATTCTTTTACAAAGGGGCGAGGATTTTTAATAATTTTAATAAGTTTTAATTCGTAATTATATTATATAAATAGATTTTAGCTTCAATTTTTAACTTTTCTGATTTTTGAGTTTTATTGTCAGTCTTTCGTTTAGTTTAGTTAGATTTTAATTAGCAGGACCTGCGTTGATAGCAGTTTTTTTCTAAACTGACGCAGTCATCCTGGATAAACATGTTCTTTTATTATTATTATTATTATTATTATTTATTGTATTTTTCTCTTGTTCATAAGTATAATTTTTACCTCATTGAACTAAATTTGTAACTTTTATTTTGTGTAATAGTTTTCACCGATTGAATCACGTACAACAATAAAATATTATGCAAAATATAATGATTCCACGGCGTGGTTCTTTTTTCGTTGAGCAGACATAGGGCCTGGTCGCACAACAGTCAAAAACAAAAATCCGCCCGTGCAAAAATCGAGGAAAACAAAAGAAACCGCTCCGGTGGGACACGCTTTTTGTGGAATGTTTTTGTTTTTATGTCATTTTGCACGGGCTAATTTTTGTTTTTGACTGTGGTGCGACCAGGCCCATATATAAGGTTAAATCATAAAGGAAAGTCAATTGCACATTTTGCATTAAAATATTCTGAAATATGACATACACGCAGGGTTGCCTCTCATACCAATGTAAATGTAAATGCGCATTTCATAAGCAAGCAAATTACGTATTTACAATATCATGAAATCCTCTTCTCTTTTTTATTCAACTATCTCTACACTAATCCAATTCATCCATGAGCTTGAAGTTTTGTATATTATTTTGTTATTTATGCTGTCCCCAATTAGCAACACCATGCTAAAGTTATACGACACTTGAATAAAGTTTATTAATATTATTATCATTGTTATTATTATTATTATTATTACGTCAACTGATATGACGTCACTAACACTTAGCCGCAGGCTACAAACCACTTGAAAACCACTTGAAACACACTTTTCTTACTGAGAAACACAACCGAATTTATGGGTCTTTCTGCGTGTACCGCTACTCATTGTCTTCTATTTTTTTGTGAGGTATTGTATTTTTGGTCTTGTTTTGCATTTGTAATTGTTGTCGTTCTTTGTTCCTTTTGTTTTACGTCATCCGGTACACACAGAAGGAACCGAATTTATATGTCGGGCAGGCTTGGCTTACAGCCAAGCAGCCCGACTAACAAGCAAAGGTAAAGTGTCTAATGATCAATGCACCACTGAGTTTGCGTATGAGCCGGTCTCTCAATTAACCAGCCTTGTTCATGAATGTGTGATATAAAAATTTTAGCAGGCCGCCAAAAAGTGAAACTCCAAATCTAGAATCCATCTAAAACATTATTATCCCTCAGGTAAATGTTCTCAAGTTGACTGTCCAAGGTTGTTCGTTTATGCATATGGAGATAGGCTATCCTTATAGCCTTTTGGTGTTCGAGGTCACACATAAAGCCATTACATTCAGCGCCAACTTTTTATTATGTCGAATGAAATTTCATCTTTAAGGGACGGACCATTGGAAAAGTGATGGGGGGGGGGGGGGGGGGGGGGGGGGATTTTCAGCTTGCACGAATTTTTTTTTTCGCCCATTGCTTGTGCAGGATTTTTTTTTTGCAGGTGAAACCCTCTGCACGAATTTTTTTTTTTTACACAAATATTGCTTTGTTTTTCATTTACTAATTAAAAAAAGGTGTAATACTTAAAAACCATTTTTGACCATTACGTATATTTGAAAAATATATATTAGGAATAGTCGCCGCTACGTTGCACAAGACTATATCCTATTATGGAACGCATGAAGCAAACACAACTTGACACCAGAATTACACGCCTGTTGTAGATAAAATATGCAGTGTATCTTGAATTAATTGAGACATACACGAGACCTCCTCTCTACAACACTAAAAGAACTGTTCTTTGTGTCAGAAAAATTAATATCATACATGCTATGAAATTAAGAATAAAACCTCAGAAAGAAACACAACTTAACGTCGGATCGAAACTACACCAATGCTATTGGTTCAATTAAACGAGCCAATGAGAAAACGGAACATTCGATCCTTCCCAAGAGTACAAAAGCGGCAAACATTTCATGTACAACGGAATAATTTCATATTATTCCGCAAGACAGTTACTTATGGGAGCAACTGATGAGGTTCACCTAAGAACCGAAACTCGAGTCTTGCTTAAGAAAAACGTAAGAATTCACTAGCGTCCGTGAGATTTTCAATACAGATCACCATTTCTGTTCAAGCCATGTCGGGATGCAATAACGCCATGATGAAACAACGGAGGTTCTTCAAGCTCCAAGAAACACTTCTCAGAAACAGAACTATATATAAAACAAGGAGCTAAAACAGAGGCGGATCCAGGGATTTCTGAAAGGGGGGTCCGGGTTCATGCCTGCCCGGAAATTTTTCCAATTTTACCATCTGAAACGCCATTTCCAGCACTCCTGAAACTCGAAAAGCGTTTGTTAAGTCAAAAAATTGACAATCAGTCAATTGGTGGAGGTGAAACAACTACGTATAAAACAATTTTATTCTATTATTTTTATGAACCACAAGGGAAACACAGGTCTGAAAGTGGGGTCCGGACCCCCCCGACCCAACCCCTGGATCCGCCACTGTAAAACATAAACTGCAAGAAGTCATGATTCCAATAGAGACACGGCAGCTTCAGACTTTGATCTTAGACGCCTACATCCGTGATAAAGATCCACTTTCTCACAAGTCTTGCACACCGCAGACTTTGACACTAAATCACGCAGGGTCGTAGCCAGGAATTTTTCAGAGGTACGCACAATCAATTTCCAAACACTCCCCCTACCCCCTCCCCCACCCTCAAGTCCCAAATCTTTATTTTTTCCCGACTTTTTCAGGTACGCACGTGCGTACGTGCGTACAGGTAGCTACGCCCCTGCACGGGCTGAGAGATTGACTGATCCTAGCATATTCATAACAATAACAAAAACTGCAGCCGATCACTACATATCTTGCAACAAAAGTTAGCCAAAGAAGCCCTAACATATGCCAAGAGAGCTAGCATAATGAAGGCATAGAGAAACAATAATTCCATAAATGGCTACACAGCATGAAAATCTCCTGTCACTTAAGAGATTTTTATCCCAAAGATCATCAAAGAGTCATACAATACATATCGAGCGTGCAAAACTGAGACAGAGATAATAGTGACTAGTCACAATTCTATATTGGTGATCTAAAGGGAACAAATATCTCGTAGACCTTCTTGGGAAAGCATTTCTAAAGGCTTCTTTATACATTTTGCGACTAGCGGGAGTCGTGTTTGGCCTGCCACCTTTATAATACTATTTATAAATAATAGTATAGGAAGGCCCCAAGAATGTTTTGACTTTTTGAAACGCCAAGAGCGCTATTTTCAATAGGCACTTTGGCAGCTTTTATATATTAAATAACAACCACAATAGGACTTCTCCTTCTGTATGAATTTTTTTTTCTTTGCCTTGAACTTTGCACGAATTTTTTTTTCCTGGCATTTTCCCTTGCATGAATTTTTTTTTGTTTTTTTCCCCACCCCACCCCCCCCCCCCCACCCCCGCCCCCCCATCACTTTTCTAATGGTCCGTCCCTAAAGGCCGGCACACACTAGAGGAAATTGTTGCACAATTTTGTTCCCACAACATGTTGCATGAAATTCAGCTGGTTTGAATTCGTGCGTCATGAAGCGGGGACAAAATGACCCCCATTTCTATGTCGCATCGCGTGCACTGCTCTTGCAAACTGTCCCCACTACAAAATAAAAATGAACCAATAAAACCGCGCCATTGATTATCCCATGAGTCTTCAGTAGCAGGCACCCTCAGTGATTTCTGTGATTTTTATACCTCAATCCGCTTTGTGTGTACCAGCTTGCGTACTGTCCCTGCAACATGCGCCTATGCTGTGCACACCAAGGGGCTTGTCCCCGCTTTATGTTCCCGCAACATGTCCCCTAGTGTGTGCCGGCCTTAACTGTAAACGGCGTAGTATGAGGTTGTTTTAAAATGTTACTTATTTTTTGCTAACAACATTGTTCATTATTTAGTTAGAATTCGATAGAGAGGGAGAGGGGTAACTGACATTACAAACGACACTTTGTAGCCAAACGGTATCTACAAACTAAATTTAAATGAAAATCGTCACTGAAAACTTGTAAAGATTCAGTCGATACCCACTCTCTTCAACGTCCAGTAAATTTTCTCCTAATGCTGACCGGTCTAACGAGTTTCGAGCTCGAGTGTTTTTCACATCTGTGATTGTGATTCAGTACGTGAGTTTTCAACGTTTGAAAAAGGTTCACACTTGGGACCAAAGTGCACTTGAATTGCATTTAAAAATCAAGTAGACTTGAGCTCTACTTTGGAAAGACGAGATAATAGATTTTCAGGCATGACTGCGCACAGCGTGCGTGTTTAGATGCAAATTGCTTTCGAGCACAAGTTGGTACGCAGTTGATTAGTTTGATAAACAAAGTTGCAGGACTAAAGGTGGTAGACCGGTGATGTTCCACGGGACGATTCGCAACGACGATTTTTAGCCCAAAAAGATTAACGACAGGTATGTTGCAAGAAACAACTTGAGTAAAATTCGTGTTTTTGCGACGCAAAAATTGCGAAGAAAATCGTCGTTGCGAATCGTCCCGTGCGTAAAACGCTATATGGTAAAAAATTTTGTTTCTTATCAAGTCAAGTTTTATTTGAACTTTATTCAGCAAAAAGTCGTCTTAGTGCCTGGTGTAACACTATGCTCACTTTTTGTTAACTTTGGGGAAATTATACGTGCTCGTCTTAAAAACATGTTTTTGTATCTCAAGAGTATTGAATGCGAAAATGGCTGTGGTGTTTTTGATTTGCAAAGCCTGAGAATTAGGCCCTATTTACATGGAAAGAGGAGGATCCTAGTGCTAGGATGATCCTAGCGCTAGGATCATCCGAGCGCGACATGTTTTCTGCTTTCAGTTTACATGCGAATAGGATGATCCTAGCGCTAGGATCATCCTATCTGAGAGGTAGCCAAGGATGATGCTAGCGCTAGGATCATCCTAGTGCCGCATTTTTGCATGTAAACCAAATGAACCTTCTAGAATCATCCTAGCACTAGGATCATCCTCTTTCCATGTAAATAGGGCCTTAGACTACAACCTTTTTCTCAAAATAGAATTTTTTACCCTTAGTAGGCTTGAAATAAACCTCCAAATACAACAGCTAAAGTAAAACTTGGGAGTCGTTTTGAAGTCGGCAGTGACTCCAGAATCGTATTTGATAAATCGTAAACCAATTTAAAAACGAAAATTACGAAGAAAATGTATCAATTAGAGTCGAGGAAAGAAAGAAAAAAAAAAAATATATATATATCTGCGTTGCAAAAAAAGTTGACTGTCAGCATTTATACGAAAGGCAAGTGTAAAACCCATGAATCTTTTTGTAGTATTCTGGTGGTATTTTGCTTATCCTGCAATTTAAACAAAATCGATCAAATGGAATGGCTTCGATGTATTTGCAATTGCTTTGCCTTAGTGTACAGTCTACTATGTACTTCATCGCTTATCTGGAGCTCATCAAGTTTTAGAGATATTTGACAAAAAACTATTTCCACGATATTTGTTTATCGTTGCCACGGTAACGCTGATTGTGCTGAAATTGACATCATTCAAAACTTTCATCCAAGCCCCATAGCTGGTACAAAATTCCAATCCATTGTCGAGAGTAAGTCTATAAGTAAGCCGAATGAAAATGATAGGTATGGTCACAAAATAATCTACTACCAGCCACCTAAAAACGTTCACGCTCCAAGTACACGAGCTACACTTGGGTGATTCCGCACAAACCAACAGCACGTGCCATTCAAGTAGACGTTTTTGATAAAAAAGAGGGAAATACGGAGCTTATAGAAAACGAACTACTGCAAATTATTAAACTTTTTAATTACACATTCAGCTGATATTAATTTTTACCTCTGATGCATTTTACAAAGAGATTTAAGGTGTTTCCCTCCAGTTTCCACGCAGCCGCACCGACCATTTTTGAGCGGCCGTTTAACTAACTTTCCTTTATTAAATTAGTATGAAACTTATACAAAATATTGTACATAGTTTGAAGTTTACAAAAGTGTAACAATTCTGTAAATCGCATTTAAAATTGCAGAGATAAACGAGAAACATTGAAATCACTTGAGTCTAACTTCCGAGCGATTGCGATGGCATCTAGAAAAATCAAAACTATTACGATAAACTATGACATATGGCAAACAAAATATCTAAAAATTAGAAAATTTTGTCAAGCCGATTTTGAGTAAATCAGAAAAACATTTCGAACTTGTAATTTTGAATGTGAATGAGCACATCCATAAACTCCTCAATTAATCTTATAAAAGTTTAATTTCTCAATCTCAAATTTACGCCAAAATGTGTGTTTAGTGTATGAGATGAAACTGTAAAAGTTTGAAAGCGTTTCTCGTTTTAGTTTTGGAGATTTGATTTTCTATAGGAAACCATAGTTTTTTGACTGAGTCCTTGATATTGTAGTTTTAGCACTTTTCTACATATTTCAAAAACCGCGAGATAGATTTTTTTTTAAACTTTTATGGTCGTTTCTTTATAATATGAACAACATTGTCTCGAAGTTTCATCTTGATTGAAACATTGCAACATGTTCAAATAAAATAATAAAGTTCACCTAAAACGCGATTGAGACTTTGTGTTTTGATTGCGCGTTTGAAGGCGCACAAAGACGCTTTAATTAATTCAGGTGAAGTGTAACGCATTTCTACGTGTTGAGAATTTATTATGCAAATCGCGTTGACTTCTTTCTCTTCCCTACAATTCAAAATGCCGAGTGTCCAGTGCACGTCAAATGCGAATAAAAAACCTGTTTTCAAATAAACGGCCTACTGAAATTCGTGAGCGTGATAAAAAATATAAACGTGGAACACAGCCCGTAACGTTACACCGCAAACCTTGATGGTCACGCAGAAATGCGTTACGCTTCACCTGAATTAATTAAAGCGTCTTAATGTGCGCCTTCAACCGTGCAATCAAAACACAAAGTCTCAATCGCGTTTTAGGTGAACTTTATTATTTTATTTGACCATGTTGCAATGCTTCAATCAAGATGAAACTTCGAGACAATATTGTTCATATTATAAAGAAACGACCATAAAAGTTTAAAAAAAATCTATCTCGCGGTTTTTGAAATATGTAAAAAAGTGCTAAAACTACAATATCAAGGACTCAGTCAAAAAAACTATGGTTTCCTATAGAAAATCGAATCTCCAAAACTAAAACGAGAAACGCTTTCAAACTTTCATGGTTTCATCAGAAATTAAACTTTTATAAGCTTAATTGAGGAACTTATGGATGTGCTCATATACATGCAAAATCGTCACAAGTTCGAAATATTTTTCTGATTTACTCAAAATCGGCTTAATAAAAGTTTGTAATTTTTAGATATTTTGTTTGCCATATGTCATAGTTTATCGTAATAGTTTTGATTTTTCTAGATGCCATCGCAATCGCTCGGAATTTAGACTCAAGTGATTTCAATGTTTCTCGTTTATCTCTGCAATTTTAAATGCAATTTACAGAATTGTTACACCTTTATAAACGTCAAACTATGTACAACATTTTGTGTAAGTTTCATACTAATTCAATAAAGGAAAGTTAGTTAAACGGCCGCTCAAAAATGGTCGGTGCGGCTATACGGAAACTGGAGGGAAACACCTTAAACGTGTATTAAAATAAATCAGATGAGTGCTTCTATTGAAACGTACCCTATTTATTCGATTAAACGCCGCGGCGATTATTAAATTTTTCGTGATTCTGGTGCGGCGTTTATTTAAAATCCAATTTATTTCTTACAAACAACAGCAACTGAACGTTTGAATTTTTAAAAACAGAAACATGTTGCAGTGTTTGTCTGAAATGTCATTTACTTTATCGTTCTCACTTTGCATTTTAGTACGATTGCGATGCATGTCATAGAATAAAGTTCACTCAATTATACTCCTCAGAGCTTTGAATGCACTGATAAACGTTGTTATAATCAAGGAAAATAAATTTTTAGGCTTGCTGAAACTAGATTATTACTGTACTCGCTTTTTGAGTATATTATTCGAATAAACGCCGCATTATGGATGCGGCATCTATTCGAGGGCGGCGTTTATTAATATTTTTGCTCTAAACTGCGGCGTTTAAGCGAATACTTAATACGGTAAGTCAAACTTAGAAAACGCTCTCAGAAAGGAGTTCACACCACAAGGACGTACAAGTACACTTAAGAGCCCTAGTGAGAACCGGCCTAATAATTTTGTAAGCTATTGAACATTTATAAATCAACACATTGATACACTGCCCAAATATGGTCAAAAAGTTATCGAACGCTATGTCTACATGACATATGTCCAACGATGGCGGTAAATTTCGTATTTTGACAAGAGAATGCAAAAATGACGGACCGGCCTCGATATTTTTTCTTCAAATTGTGCTTTGTTATCAATGTGTTGAATTATAAAACTATTATATAATAGTTAAATGTAGCTAATTACATAATACTGAAGGGGATACAAAACAATAATTGAACAATGTGGCTAATTACAAGAAAAGTGAAACAAATTACATAATACCAAGAGGATACAAAAAGGAGTGGTGAAAAAATATAAATTAAAGTAAAAATGTCAAATTAACATGTTTAAGCTGTTTGTTGAGTGAGGCCTCTTTGATCTTGAGTTGAAAGTTTGTGGGAGCCGATTCCAGAATGGAAAAACAAGCATCCGAACACAGATCCTTACATGACTCTGAACCCTTTAAATGCTTGAGGATATGAGAATTACGGTCTGACTGTAAATGTTCGTGAACCCGTGTGGCAAAACAAAATGTCGAGTGGTTTTCCCGACATAACAGGCGTGACAGCCTGCACATGTAAATTTATACACCCCACGAACCGAATCCTTCCCTCCAAACATGTTTTTTAACTTGTAAGATGTGAAAACAATCTTGATATATGTTATATATAAAGGCAAACCTAGATTTCATCGCCCTACAGCGATCCACGCGCGATTCCACGCGAATCCGCACGACAAATTTATAAACCTGATCGCTTCGTGAGGAATAACATTTTTTTAGAGGTAACGTACCTGCGTGTCGTTTGGATGGACCTTCGCTTGCTAATGTAATGCAATGTAGACATGAAAAGTGAGGCAGACTATATGCGGTGGAGATTATAATATTGCTTATGTTTAAGCGTGGGTCGAATGGATCGTAGCGCCCTTTATCTTTGGTCGTACATTAATTGTTTTTAAAAAGTGCTTCACATCAGAATTCCGCCCTTCATCCTAATACAACGAAAGAAATATTTTGGAGTTAACCAAAGTTCATTTGAGGCAATGGTTATTAAACGGGACAAACTTTGTCATGTTTCCTCAGGAACATGGTTTCGTCTGTTAGCACGCATTAACCGCAATAGCCTCTACACGGCATAGGAACTGACCAGTACCGAACTGGTACAAGCGTTTTGTTGAATTAAGTATTTGGGAGCAATTGCAGGATACTCCGCAAATTTAATAGATTCATGCTATGTCTATGTGTCGGAACTCTTTGAAGAACGAGGCATGAAATAATATTATTATATTATTCAATGTGATGAAAATGAGTTGCGGGGTATTCTGCAGTTTAGCCGAAAAAGGACGTCAAAATAATTGATGCAGTCAAACCTCTCTACAACGGCCACCTTCGGACAGACCTTCTGGCCGTTGTGGAGAGGTGGCCGTTATGGGACTCGAATGAGTGAATGAGAAGTCGGGACAAGAAAACATGGCCGTTGTGGAGAGGTGGCCGATTGGATCCCTTTTGCATGCGCTAATCTGTCAATGGGGGTCAGATGATATCAAAGGGCCGATATAGGAAAAAAATTGTATTTATATATAAAAGAGTTGTAAAATGGTGTCTCACAATGTTTAACACAATTTTGTCTCAAGTTACCACCCGTTTGGTGAATACAATCCGGCAATAATGCAGTTTGCCAAAAGGGCATGGATGAGCGAGTAATTAGTATAAATTATGAGGAATTTTTGGCGCGCAAATGGAGTCCGTAACAAAAATGCTGAACAACAATTTCTTCGCTTTAATAAGAACGTTGAACGGAAAAAAGTAAAAATGAGGGGATAAGGGGGTCTTGTAAAACTCTATAATTCTTGTAGCCTGCGAATACAGCCGCCTCTCATCGCTCTCGCGCGAACGCCCCAAGCGGTCGAAGAGCGATGAGAGGCGGCTATATTCGCAAACTTTAATTCTTATCAAATCAAAATTGTTTCTCCTTGCGCTCCGGATAGAAAGACGTATGGAAAACGGCCTGTGAAATGCGTTCGCATAGCACCACAAAATAATTTGTAACATTTTTATAGAGGTAACGTACCTGCATGCGTGTCGTTTGGATGCACCCGCCTGCCAAGGTAATGTAATGTAGACTTGACTATGACTCTGTAATAGAGTTAATGAACATAGGATTCCCGATTTAGGGTGTCAGCTGCATTGCAAATTGTACACCCCATTGTATTAGGTAACATTATGTATTCTAAAATATTCTATGAGTCGTTCTTTTGTGTTCCAATATTCTATTGTTTTTACAAAAGAATAAGTGTACTGTGACACCTAAATCGCGCATGGTATATTATCTTTGGATGTAAATTAGGAATGGCTTATTTAGTAGACTTTTCACTATAGTGGATCATTTGGAGTTGCGCGAAAGACCTCTATTGTTTAAAATGCTCCACATCAGAATTCCACCCTTCAGTCTGGCCAGCTGTCGACACTGCATCAGTTATTTTGATAGTCTTTTCCCTACTTCTGGTGATCAACATGAGTTTTATTTCATCCTTGGGTTTCATCGGCGGGGGAAAATATGCGCAATGTGTTGCTCGAGCGCTCTTATCTGCTGGAACAGTCAAGGCAAATCAAGTTGCTGCCAGTTCTCGCACAGAGGAGGACTTGAATCAATTTCGCGCCATGGGCTGTACCGTGACAAATGATAACAAGTTAATCATAAAGGAATGCAACTTTGTCTTCCTCGCTACACCAGCAAGTGCCCTCCCAAACGTTTTCAAGGACATTTCTCCAGCAGTGACGAAAAATCACCTGTTAACGTCCATCGCAGCGGGTGTTACGCTTGACTACATGCAGAATTCCTTACCTGAACAAAGTAAAGTTGTTCGCATGATGTTGAATTCCGCGGTGCAGATTGGTGAGGGTGTAACAACTGTGTCGTTTGGAAAGTTTACTCGCGATGAAGACCGCACACTTGTCCATCAACTGATGTCTTCCGTCGGATACTGCCACATGGTGGAGGAGCGTTTAATGGATTTAGTAACAGCCCTGACTGGTGGCGGACCAGCTTACGTGTATCTTGCGCTCGATGCACTCGCCGACGGCGCAGTTCGTGAGGGATTAACACACGAAGAGGCAGTAAGATTAGTTGCACACACGGCTTCTGGCGCCGCTAAAATGGTTTTGAAAAGTCAAAGACACCTCGGGGAGCTTAAGGACGGTGTGTGTACTGCCGGTGGCTCAACCATTGCCGGGATCAATGCTCTGGAAGAATGTGGTGTTAGAGGAGCATTGATGAAGGCTGTTCATGCTGCCACTGAACGAGCCAAAGAACTCCGTACTGACGTCTAACTATTTCCACGTAAAAGAAGCTTCGGAAAGATTTCCGTATAACCCCAAACATTAGTTACGCATACTGTTCTTAAAACTGAAACAAAAGCCACAACAATGAAACGCCAAAAGAAAAACAATAGCGCAAACATGTATAATTAATGTATGGCAGTATACGAAAATCTTACCGACAAATTTATATCAATCAGTATACCTTAATATAGGTTATTAACAAAGCCGTATATTAACGCGACAAAAATTAACTCGCCATAAAATTAGCGCGAATTTCTGAAAAGTTACATTTACGTGCATTAAATTAACGCGATTTTCCGTCCGAAATATTTTTACGTGTATTTAATTAACGCGAATTTGATGTCTTGGGTATAATAAGCTATAGCAAACCGCGCATTTTACAAGACATAACAACTTCCAACAGAACTCAAAGTTTAATATCAATCACATTTGATTATATGTATCTTAAGCAAGTAGGTACATGTAAGCATGGTTTAAGGCATGTTAAATACAGCGGATTATCGACGTTCAAATCGAATATTATTGCTTAAAAGGGTCCAGGGATGAGAAACATCCCGCCTCTCGAGCGCTTTCTATAGCGTCTGTTATACCTGCAGCGCGCTAACCATGAATCCGACTAATATGGAATTTGGCATGAAATAAAGGTGTCTTCAAATAACGATGCTGTAAATTATTGGTATTTTAATTAACGATGCTATAAATAAAGGGGCATTTAATTAACGCGAATTTTTGAAAAACGCGTTAATAACATGCTTCGTTAATTTCCTATATTAAGGTGAATGTAGACTAAACTGTCATTGTATCGTAGGCGGCAAATTGTTATTAAATTATGTCTAACAAGACGCTGTGGGAGCGTATACTTGGGCGTCGTTGTTTAGCGAAAATGAGGCCAATTCTTGCCTATCATAAAATACTGACTCTACTCGTGATCTCAGAAATGTGACGTGAAAAAGAAACAGAAATTTCCCGTTCCGTTAAATCAATCGCTGGAATTTCGCTTTCCAATTTGCAAGCGATCGATAGTTTCCTTCGCAGAGTAATCTCCTTCCATCAAGTCCTCTTTACAGTTAATTGTGACCCTCCATCAGAAAAGATAGTAAGGGCATTCTGAACGTTTTAAAAATAAATAAATAAATAAATAAATACACACAGAAAAAACATAAACAGTATAACGTGACGTAAAAAACTCGTTCTTGCACGTTCTTGCAGGCTGACTCGAAAACAGGGATAAAGGTGTTGAACGCTCACAACACACTCCCCATTTTGAAACAAAAGAAATTGGTTATAAAACGCTTGAAGAGTGTCCAGGGGCACACTTCATTAGCAAATTATTTTGTTTCATAGAACACACTAAAAACAATGAAGCGTGCGCAGTTGAACAATGTAGTGTGAGCAGCCTAACAAAGAAACTGGTTAACCTTGAAAACAAAATCTAGCGGCGAGATGACACAGCACACTTAGCGTGCGAGATCGCACGCAAATTAAGAAGCGTGTGCCCTGTGTCAAAAGACTAGAGCACTGAAAAATACAAATCGAAGCCTACTCAGTTATATATACTTACCGTTCTTGATGAAAAAAGGCCTATATCTGAATTGCCTGGTGGTTGTTATTAGTTTTAGCTAAATCTTGTAACTAGCTTAATTAAGCTTTGTAACTGGCCTGTGTTTCCGACACTTTTGAAGCCGTGAATCTTTTGTTTATTTTGCCTCGTCCGGACCCGGGGTCAAAACAACTTTTCGAATTGAAAGTTTGACGTATTCCCGCCATTATCATAATTTCACATTTTGTGGCGTTCGCAATTAATTCTTGGGCAACTAAAAATTTAACGAGTCTTGTGCTGTTTTTGAGAAAATACAACTCGCACTTTGTCACGCTCGTCTTCAGCTCGCATCGACAAATGACAGGTTATAGCGGAGCTCTACAGGCCGAAGGCCCGCGCGTAGCCCCATACTCATTGAACCTATGCCCGTCATTTTTCATGGTCATGGCTAGCAGTATGTTTCGCGGGCGCGCGTGTGCAAAACATGCGCGTACGACGTCATGTTGAAACCAAAGCGAGGCTTTGTTTTTCGCGCGGTTACAAGGCCGAATGTCACGTGACGGCCCCTCTGACCAAGAAGCCTGAGGACTTTAAGTACGAGATTGGTCAGCTGGAAAAACATTTGATGTTTTGCTGTTAATTTACTAAGCGGAGAAAACCGTTTTAAAGGCGTTATTTCCCTGAATATTTCGCGGTTTGCTACTCAAGACAAGGATTCTAATTAAGGGATACTCAGAAGCCGCTTTAGTGCAAAAAGACGAGCTTTCAGGGATAAAATCTTGCTTCGAGGAACTTCATGAATTACGTTTTTATCAATGCGGGAGATGTTTGTTTTTTACGGATTTCAGAACCAGAAGCGGAGATTTGAATTTCCAAGCAAGCGAGGGACTTAAAGGTAAAACAGATTACATTTTTCGATTATGTATTGTTAGTTTTGAAAAATAGATTTAAAAACGTGCTTACATTCAGTTGTATCGATTTCTTAAATTTCATTGAAGAAAGCTTGAGGTACGCATTTTGCTTTTAAGGACGTTCGCGCTAATTGTTTATGCGCATCTTTACTGCGCACGCAATTTGTATTGCAACGCCATGCTACGTCATGCACGAGCGCGCGCGCAAAGCAAGAAATCTAAACAGATAAAGGGCTGGTAGCCGTTGCGTTAACTTCACTTAGATTTTACTCGCTTGGATGCTCGGTGACCCCTATTTTTTTCTTCATATATCACTTTCTTTACCGATTATCTACAGTTTGTGAAAAAAGGAAAAAAATCTGTCTTGTAGAAGTTTGATTTTTTTAATTTTTTTATCCACGCGACGTCGAATTGCACTCATATCTCAGCTGTATGTTGTTTCCGAATGCCCTCTTCATTTGAAAATAATAGTTTCTCCCCAGCGATTCATCTTTAATATTTTTTAACTAAAAGCCATGGACACCATGTCATGTTACGAGGACTAAAAAACAGGGTATATTTCTACACACTATAGCTCTTAAATCAATTCGGTGACCCCCGATTTTTTTTTGCATTCCTCACATCAGTAAGTCATTATCAGACCGTAGCATAAGTTTGAAAAAGATCTGTCTTGTAGAAGATTTTCGCGCGAACGTCCTTAAACGTAAACTATTATAAATGGAGATTTGAATAAAATTTTTAGAAAGAATATTGTGTTGTCCATTTTTATGTGTTTGTTCATTCAGTAGATAGATTGAAAAGTGATTTTATGTAAACACAACAAGACTTTGATTTTATAGTACAGTTCTATCTTCACTCGCATCGCCTTATGCAAATATGTTTGTGTATTTTTGAAACTTTGATTTTCAAATCAGTTTCTCGGGCAATTTGTGACAAGCAACAAGTGTATTTTATTCGGAAAGTAGTCGTACTAGTTATTCTAGACGGAGAAAAAGTTGTTTTTGTGAACTTTTGTACGGTCTATAAAAATGTACTGTGCAGACGGTCGCGTAATAAGCTTACTGTTTTTGAGAACTGCTAAACTTGAAAAATAGCCTTCGTCAATCATTATTCTTATGCTTCCGACCTTTCACCTTAGTCAAGTTTCACCTTAGTTAAGTTTCACCTTAGTTAAGCTTGTTCAAAGAGCGACGCTGTTAGGCTCAGCCTATCTATATATATTATTTTATAACGGATCCCAGAGTTACGCACACGCATTAGAGCCCGATTGCAAATCGTTTGACCACTACGAAACTGCATTTTTATACTTTTATACGCCCAAGTAAAAAGTAAGACCACACTATATTTATTGCGGCATTCAGTAGCCGACACTTAAAACCACGATCGCCAACTGGAATGGCAAGTTATATAAAATACAAAACTTGCCGGAACAAAAATCCCTGACGCCTTGCAATGAATGATATAAACGCGACGGGTACCTTTAGATGCGTTGTAAAATCAAGGGCCACAAAAAATCTTATAGTACTTCAGGTGGCTGTTGTTATTTACATGCAATTTTGAGTGAGATTTGTGATCCTCGCAGTGTGCTCTCAACTTAAGCAGTTGAAAAAGCAACCTAATATATGATATATGATTTTCATATATTCATATTCATATATATTCACTATCATCGGGTTTTTACAAACTCACAATAGGCCATTTCCGAGTTGCCTTCAGCCTCTTTATCAAAGCGAGGCTAGGTGCGAAACCTTTCATATGAAAATGAGTTTTCATTCACATGTAATTAAGTTTTATTCACATGCAAATGTAAACTCATTTTCGTAGGAAAGGTTTCGCACCTAGCCTCGCTTTGATAGAGAGGCTAAAGGCAATTAACTCGGAAATGGCCTATTGACCATCTATCCATGTGGCTTGATAGCTCAGTGGATAGAGCATTGCACCGGTATCGCAAGGTCATGGGTTCGAATCCCGTTCAAGCCTGAATTTTTTTCAGGTTGCTTTTTCAACTGCTTAAGTTGAGAGCACACTGCGAGGATCACAAATCTCACTAATTTCTATCCGCAGTTCAAATATATGATTTTCATAGAGGTCGTCTAATCTGCGAGTTGCGAGTTGCGAGTTGCGAGTTGCGAGTTGATTTTTTTAGCTTTATTCTTGTTTCAGTTTCCAACCCAAAAAAATTTGGAGGCAGTGAACAAATCTACAAATTAGAAACATGCATTAATGTGTTACCAGTAGACACACACACTCACACTGCATTTCCCATCGATTTCAACTAAATAAAAGTATGTGGACTTGAATGATGAAATGATGGATTAATTACGGTCCAAAACCTACAGTATCTTCACTACAATAAAAATATTTTTAAACAAAGATGTGGTCTATTGGCAGCGCATTGTGTCCAACTGTTAAAATGCAGTACAAAGTAGCTAGGGTATCAAGTATTTGTTTCAAGGACTCGCATGTCTCACATACCGATATTGCTTACGCACCTATCAACGTAAAGCCTGGGAGGGGGTGCGGGCATAGGGTGGGGCTTTGATCCCAACCGCCAAAAAATTGGTCAAATGCCCGAGCCTGGGGCAACGAAAAATTGTCAAATAAAGTCAAATTTCCCCACTCCGGGCCACGCGAAATGCATCAAATTGAGCAGGATAGTTTGGAAATTGAGCATTTTAATTTTTTTAGCAAAACAGCAACATAAAAAGAGATTATTTTCCCAAATTTATTCTTTTGTGTTTGCAAGGAACGCGTTTGGAAACCATGAGGCAACTTGCAAACTATTAAAAAAGAAATTGATATTTCTGTAAGAGTCAAATTGCCCGCTCCCGGAACCATCTCTATGTCAAATGCCTGCCCCAGGTAAGGGCATGGAATCTCGTCAAATCCCCTCCCAACTATGCAAACAAAAGTTTCGGGTCAAGGCTTATCTTGATTCTGAAACATTTGATATATTTTTGAGGTCTTTGCACACAGGCAACTCGCAACTCGCAACTCGCAACTCGCAACTCGCAGAATAGCCAACCCCCTCGGGTTAGCGTGAGCTTGATTCCAAGTGTTTGAGGACAACGCGAGCGGTCGTTTTTGTTAGCAAAAGGACAAAGTCCTCGCTGATATATCGTGTTTTCATGACAATGGCCAGAAGCTTGCTTTAATGTGATCTTGAAATTGGAAGAATGAATCGTCAAAAGTGATAGAAACAAATAACGGTTACATAAGTGAAAATTTCACAAGAGTGGCAAGTTTGATTTCTTGACCGCCTGTCAACGAAATCAAATTTGATGAACTGTAATCCTGCCTCTTCCATCCTTGCAATCCTGCACTTTATCTTTAAAGTACTCCTTGTGGGGGGGGGGGGGGGGGGGGAGGATATAAGTTTGCATGTGCGTCGAAGGGTTAATTTAATGGCAACAGTTTGCGCTCGCTGTGGTATAAATCAGTTAACATAAGAAGGACGAACATTCCGTTATTTGCGGAGCCTAATAAATCAAATCCTGAAGTCATTAGTATCCATGACACATTTATCCCATTACATTCCAAGGTAAACAGGAAACTTAACCGTTTTGGTTCGTTCTTAGTGTTCGCTTTTCCCAAATTCAACACCAAGGGACAAATATCGCACCGCTTTATATAAACAAACAAAACGATTAGCATTTCGTTACGCTAAAATCATAAATAAGAAACACAGCTGATCTCGAAACGACTGATTAGACGTGCTTTACAAGTTGTAAGAGCACGGTTACCAAGTCCGAGGCCCTTTTGCTACCCCCAGCTGGTTCTGACATAGTCACCGTTTCCGCACTGAATTACATTCCGATTTAAAACGTTGACAATCCAACTAAATAATTAAGAAGATGAGAGTCAAAGGCCTTCGCAGAGTCTATAAAAGCAACACCTAGTGCCCCTTGTTTGTCGAAGACACTAAACCTCCGGTGTAATATCAGCAGCAGCTGTTACCATAAGATGTTTTTTAACTCTACCGTTTTTCCTAATCTCCCTTATTTTATATGAAGTCAGTATCCTGCATGTAAAAGCGTATGTTTTAACAATGAATTTCAAAAATCTAAACGGTTACCTCAACACGGTAGCATTCAATGATTTTCTCGTATAAATTTTCCAACGATTACTTTCCGCACAGATGTTTTATTCTTTTTTACGTTGTTCAGCATACAGGATCTCACCGCAGTAAACGTTCACGATTAACACAACGAAACAAGTTTGATGCCGTCGGATCAGGCCTTGTGGAACATCATTTATGATCGATAAGGCCAGACTCTACTAGCAAATTCGCGTGTTCTGACAATTTGTTGAGCTTTCCAGTTTATGTTCAAACAGTGCTTATAAAGTTTTTGTTATACTTTATCAGTGAAAGCCAAGTATTGAATTAAACTCTTGAATAGGACGATATTTGTCATCGCCAAAACGTTAGCGTACAATTGAATTGACAGCAACAATATCAATAGTGACTCGGTTGGCACTTTAGATTTTATTTAGCGAGTTTGAACATTAAATTGCTTTTGAAATAATAACAAAAACATTAATCAATGTCACATTGTGATGAACTCTCCCGAAATGCCTCGAATGATGGTAAACCAATAAATAAATCTAAATAACATTCTTTTCATTTTCATTTCGACAGCCATGCGGGTTTATTCATATTCCTATTTATATTTAGCCATGAGAGCGAGACTTGATTGGAGCTGCTTACCGCAAAGTGAGCGGTTCATTAGCTGAAGGTGAACTTCCCACGCATCGTATTCTGCAAGAGATGAATGTTTCACGGCGAAGTGCCTGTATATTACTCTTAACGCTTAAAATGTTCGCAAAAGATTCCGAAAATCCATTTTGCAAACTAGTGACAAAGTAACAGCACAACAGAAAAGTACTGCTCATTCTTAGCTTTAATTTATATGGTCACTTCGCGATTTTATCCACAGAATCAAAAGTTAGAACCATTACGGGAACGTACTGCTCATTAGCTTTCACTTGATGGTACGTATAATTTAGTCCACGGACTCAAGAGTTTGAACCATTTTGCGTGTTCAAAGTTTGACCTTGCAGAGAATAAAGTTAAAAGCTGACCGGAGTATTAAAACTTCTTGATTATGTAAATTAAAAGTAAAAGAGAAAAAGCGTGTGCAAGTTCTGAGTTTGGAGGACTTTCATCAGTTCCTTTTGGTGCGTTCGATTGGGAAATCCGGATTTCGATTTTGAAATCCGGATTTCAAATTCGAAATCCGGATTTCGGATTTCCATTCGCAGAGAAGGATTTCGGTAATTGGAAATCCGTTTTTGGATTTTGCGTTTTTTGGGAAATCCAAAATCCGGATTTCCGAATCGAACGCACCCTTTATATTCTATCCTAATAGAGATTCCCTTACCGACAACATGCACTAAAGTCTTGATATTATTTCACAGAGTTTATTATTTTATTTATTTATTTTTTAAGAGTTTAATATATTTTATTTGCATTTTACACAAGTTACAATGTTATACAGTTACAAATATAATGAATAATACAAAAATAAAAAATACAAAGATAATAATGTTTTGAAGATTATTTGCACTTTGCATTTTGCCATTTCGAATTACTGTGGTTTAGCGCATTCGACATGCATCGACTGGCAACGAACAAATTACGAGTGACTATCTTCAATGGAACAGCAAGGTTCAGTGATTCGATTTACGAAAGTGTAGACTAAATTCCTTCATCACCAGGGCCCGGTTGTTCAAAAGGCGGATAGCGCTATCCACCGGATAAATCGTTATCCAGCGGATAAACGTGTGCAAAACCAATTGCGTTGTCTCTGGATAGTGATTTATCCGGTGGATAGCGCTATCCACCTTTTGAACAACCGGGCCCTGGTGATGAAGGAATTTAGTCTACACTTTCGTAAATCGAATCACTGAACCTTGCTGTTCCATTGAAGATAGTCACACGTAATTTGTTTGTTGCCAGTTGATGCATGCCGAATGCGCTAAACCACAGTAATTGGAAATGGCAAAATGCAAAGTGCAAATAATCTTCAAAACATAAATTCACTTAAGTTTGGTATATTAGCTTTAGTTTTGTCATGATACCGAACTCAAGAAAGGAAGCCATCGTGTTCATTTGTGTGAACATGATTTATGTTGCGTGCAACTCAGACATATTATTCTCGGGCTTTTATATAAGAGAAACAGCCCGTGTAAAGCCGATCATTTCATTCGCTTAAGCTTGCAGTGGCGACATCTACCAAAAGGTAAGTCTATTCTTGCTTCGAATTTGCACCGTGCCGAATCAAGGTGGAATTCGTTCACATTAGACTCGAGTTCAACCCCTCAGCCACCCTTCTGAGTAGCCAACAGATCAGCCGTCTGCTTTTTATGATTTAAAGTATTTGTTTGTGATGTTTAAATGTTCCGCCCCACCACACCAGCAAACAGTTACTGAATCCGGAGTAAATAAAGAACCTTTATTTCCTTATTTTATTTCATTTTACACTGATTTTATCCAATTTAACTCTATATTTAGCTTGCGAGGTATCATCTTCAGACGATATTGCGCGCTAAGAAATGGTTGTCAGCGAATCAGATTGTAGCGCCGGGACCGTAAACAAATCTTATGAATGTCTTTATTTTCCACGAAATCCTCTAGAAAATTGGTACATGGCTGGTGTACGACGACCTGACTGACGTCATAAAGCCTAATACAAATCAACTCGCAAACATTTTGCTTTAGTGTTATTAGTTGTGATTAGGAAGAAACAGCGTAACAGCTGCGTTACTTTTATATAGAGACGTTTTCCGGTTCGCATTTACTCAGTTACATGCAAATATATATGGAAAATTCTACTAAAGTCATAAGCGAATAACATTGAATATTTGACATACAGGACAAGCAGCAGCACAGATGGTGTGATTCAAACATAAGCTTACTCGATCTTCGATAAATGTGAACAAAATCATTTTAAATATTATTTAGTAAAATTAATAGTAATCGAGAATGATAAGTGCGTTTGAAGGGAAGTATTTTTTAGAGGAGTAATTTGGGTGCTACACAGAAACTATCCCCCTTCCCTCTTATCAAGGGCCGGAGAGATTGTACATTTTAGACTACAAGTTATCCCTGTTTTGACCTGGAAAGGAGAATTTGGGGGTACGAGGGCATGTTGCATGACTTTTTGCGTATCTACTTTTTTCTAGGAGTCTAGGAGTCGCACACACTTCTAGGAGACATAAGTCTAGGAGTCGCACACACTTCCCTAAAACTTTGACGAAGCATTTTGAAAATCATTGCCTGACAACTTACTCGAAAGAAAAGCTACAGTAGGACACTTTACTTACAAAGAGTAGAGCAGAGTAAAACCTTTCAATTAAAAACCAATTTCACACACTAGCAGCGAGCTGACAAAGAGTAGAGCCGAGTAAAACCTTTTAAAACCGTATAAATAGCGAATTTAATGTCTTCAAATAGCGTCATCAAAGTGCAAATTAAAGTTAAAAAATGAAACATACCATACACGGGTAGTTGCTCTTTATAAGTTTTTTTTCTTTCAACCATGCAATTGCTGATTCGAGAGAAATTACTACGTTTAGAAACTCGATAATATTCATCGTTTTCTCTCAAAATGACAATTTTATTCGCCATATGATCGCGAGATTAATTTGCTATTTTAGCGCGCGCTAATACAGTTGCTTTCGCTATATAGCGCGGCACCCCTAAAAGTAACGATAATATGCACTTATTGACTGAGTGGAAGGGCCGGACGGGAAAATAAGTGCATAATATGTTTCCTGCGCAGCGTTAAGTTTAGTTACGTGAAAAAGTGTTAAGTTTAACGCTGTAAAAAGAGTTAAACCGTAATGAAACTAGACGTTTCGGCAATGCTGCCTTCATCAGTAATAAAAATGTCTTACGTGAAAAAGTGTTAAGTTTAATGCTGTAAAAAAGTCATTTTTACAACTGATGAAGGCAGCATTGCCGAAACGTCTAGTTTCATTTTTAACACTTTTTACAGCGTTAAACTTAACACTTTCCGTGCCTTTGAAAAGCACAAAGGTTTTTTTTATGCGTCACATATCAGCTGGCATGACGAATCGCGATCCTATTTATAGCTCGGGCGGCGTTCGTATTTAATGCACCTATCAATGTTAAGCCCCAGGGTGGGGCGGGGGGGGGGGGGGGTGACCCCTGGGGAATTTAACATTTTTTCATAGGAAAATGTCAATTTCCCCTCCCTTGAGTAGCACTTTTGGGTCAAATTCCTGCCCCTGGGGTACTTTTTTTGCATCAGACGTAGCCATATTAAAGCTTATGTATTTCAGAAGATACAATAGAGCAATATTTTTATTTTTGGTTCTATCTTAGCATATGAAATCCCCAAGTTAATTAGCTTACAGGTTGATCTCTCACAAGGTCCTCATTACAATATCATCTCTCTCACATGGTCATCAACTGCAATGCAAAAGATGCAGTGCCAGAACATATCAGCAACCCCTGCTACAGGGCACAAAGCAAAGACTTGGTGATGCCGGTTATGACAAGAGTCACACTGTATCCACAAGGTTGGGCCCTCCATGCATGCATGCAGATCAGGAAAGAAATTTACATGTACATGAATATGCAACGATATACAAAACATGTTTTATTTCCACAAACAGAAGCACAAAACACTTTTTATAAAACCAGCTGAAGGAATTAAAAACAAACGATGGCCATTTATAAAAAGAGATTCCAGCAAATTGTCTTACCAATTGTTTCATTCATCGAGCGTTTCTGATTCCCTTGGCTTCTTGGTATTTTACAAGTTGGCGGAGTATCCAAGATGGCGGGTTACTCATTTTCAGGCTGTCTCCGTTTTTCCAAAATGGCGGCTCTGTCAAACTTCCTTCCCTGGGGCATCGGGTATATGTCAAAATCCAGGTGCCAGCCTTCGATGCTGCCTTCGATGTTACCCCCCCACCATGGGGCTTAACATTGATAGGTGCATAAAAACAACTTCGTCGCCCTGAAATGTTCGTGGTCAATTTTGTCGTTAAACCTCTGCCAGACTTCATTTCACTTGCTATATGATAAAAAGTGGCCAATTCTCAACTTTTTCCGGCCGTTGAAAAGCTTAAAGTTGCTTTCATGATATGCGCTACATAGACCAAGAAAAACCGAACACTTCGTGACATTGCAGCCACAACTAGGTACCAGTCTTCGATCGAAGTGCGTGATATAGGTGAGCGTTAATGCATATGACGTAATTCAAGATGGCGCCGAAAAGGTACACGAACGACGAAAAAGGTCTCTACTTGGTATCACAGAACACCCAAGGTCAGAACGCAATACGCAACTCGGTGAAATAATATCAAGACTTGATTCATGTTGTATGAAGGTACTTGTAAGGGTAGAATATAAAGGAATTGTTGAAAGTCCTCCAAACAACTCACACGCGGATATTCAGTTCTGTTTTAGTTTCAATTTACACAATGAAGAATTTTAAAATCTCCGGTCAGCGTTTAAGTCATTCGCTGCAAGGGTTAAACTTTGAGCCACGCAAAATGGGCCAAACTCTTGCGCCCGTGGGTTAAATTCTAAGGTGTCATGTACCATCAAGTGAAAGCTAATGAGCAGTACGTTAAGGTGGTTCTAACTTTTGAGTGTCTGTGTGTGAACTAAATGCCGAGGTGACCATTCAAATCAAAGCTAAGAATAATCAGTACTTTTCTATGGTGCTGTTATCCATGCACTAGTTTTCAAAACGAATTTTCGGTATGTACCTCGAACATTTTAGCGTTAACTAGTACACAAGCACTTCACCGTGAAGCATTCATCTCTTGCATACTGTGCGTGGGAATAAAAAGTTCATCTTCAGGTAATGAATTCACTTTACCGTAAATAGAAGCCTCAATCAAGTCTCGCTCTAATGGCTAAATATAAAAAAAACCCGCTTGGTGGTCGAAATGAAAACGAAAATAATGCTATTTCGGTCTATTCAATTGATTCCTTATCATTCGACGAATTTCGGGACATTGATAAATTTTTTGTTATTAGTATGATTTCGAATGATACAACGGACTTGTTAAAAACGTTTAGTAAAAATACAATTATTATTGCGATACGACGTTTCGACGTCAGTCTAACATCATTATCACGAAGAAAGTTGCAGAAGGAAAAGGAGAATATTAATAAGTGAAAAACAGAAAATGAACACTCTTTTGTCTGAGTATGATTTCACTTATGTAAACACGACGGCTGCCTTTTTCGATTACTGAGATGCGTTGCAAAATCAGGGACCGCAAAAAAAAAATGATACAGTTGTTCGGGTTGTGTTTCAGGTAACTGTTTAAAACTACATGCATGTTGGGTGGAATTAAGATTACTAATAGATAAAGTTTCCACATTCGTAAATCAAATCACTGAACCTTGCCGTTCCCATTCAAGATAGGCACTCGTAATTTGTTTTTGCTAGTTGATGCATGAACCGCAGTAACTCGAAATGTCGAAATGCAAATAATTTAAGGGAAAATGATCTTTAAAACATAAATTCATTTCAATTTGGTATGCCAGCTTTAATTTTGTCATGATACCGAACCTAAAAAGGGAGCATTGTGTTAATTTGTATGAGTATGATGTATGTTGTGTGCATCTCAGACATATGTTTCTAATTATTCCTATTCAAAATATAACCAGTTTCGGTGGTAATTTCTCCAACTGCAATGTTGATCTCAATTAACTCTCTTTGATAATAAAACAAACTGGCCATTATTTAAGAGAAACAGCCCGTGTAAAGGTGATCAATTTTTCGCTTGAGCTTGCAATAGCGACATCTACTAAAAGTAAGTCTATTCTTACTTCAAATTTGCACGGTGCCGAATCAAAGAGAAGAATCATCTTAAAACATTTAAGAGTGGTTAGGGCACTTGACTACCTTCTAGCTGGAATTTGTTAGTCACGTTTGACTCACGTTCAACCCCTTGCGAGTAGCCAACAGTTCTGCCTCCTCCTTGGTATTTTTACGATAAGTCAGGTGAGTATATTGATTGTTTCTGATGTTTTAATGCTCGGCCCTACCGCACCAGCAACACTTACGGTATCGGTAGACAAGCTACTGCTATATCACTACATTTCCTTTTCGGTATTTATATGTTAACCGATCTTATGAAAGTCTTTATTTGCCGCGAAATCCTCTAGAAAATAGATCTCAATTTGGCAAGATTCCGGCCCGCGTTGAGCGATTCTGTGTTGTTAGTTTATGTCTGTGGGTGTTTTCGGATATCGAATGATAATCAACGCCAAGTCTTTTGTCGTGCAGTATGTATTTTTGTTAAGTGAAACGTAACATGAAGATTGTTCTGCTATAATGCATGTATAAACAACTTGGTGAAATTACTGTAATATTAAGACATAGAGTATATTGTCGGTGAGAGAATCTTCCTTAGGAGAGAATGTATAGGAACATTACTGTTGAAAGTCGTCCAAATTGCTTCACAAGGTTATTCTCTTTTACTTACACCGGTTAGCTTTTAATTTATTCGCTGCAAGGGTCAAACTACGTTGAGCCACGCTTAATGGTTCATACTCTTGTGTCCATGGTCCATTCTAAGGTGTTACGTACCATCAAGTGAAAGCTTATGAGCAGTACGTTCCCGTGATGTTAAAGTGGTTCTAACTTCTGAGTCTGTGGATGAAATTCCCACAAGCTGTGAGCTTTCGCTACCCAGATCATGTATAAATAAAGGTCATTAGTGACCATACAAATTTAAGCTAAGAATGAGTATTACTTTTCTGTAGTGATGTTAATACTTTGTCACTAGTGTGCGAAATGGATTTTCGGGATCTTTTTTGAACATATTAATCGTTAGCTAGTACACAGGCACTTCGCTGTGAAACATTCATCTCTTATACGCAATATGGAGCTTGGGAAGTTCACTTCAGCTGGTAATGAGTTCACTTTGCCGTTAATAGCTCCAATCAAGTCGCGCTCTAATAGCTAAATATAAAGAAATCCGCTTGGCAAAAAGTGAAGGGGGGGGGGGGGGGGGGGAGTTAAAGTCCTCCAACCCCTCCCCCTATGCGGTCCCTGGATACGCCATAATATTATATTCAACGTATTTGGTCAGTGGGTCAGACAACGAAGTCTTAAACTATTTAATAAAGAAGAACGATCAACACATGCTGACTTCAGTCACTTCGCTAACTATTGTAAGAGATACATCTAACGTCTTCTTAGATGATAATAAACAGCTTCTTGCAACTGGAAAAACTGCAGAGAATTAAAAGGATCTTCTTTCCGAATCATGGATTATGTTTTTTCTTCCTTAGATTGCTGGTCAGGAAAAATGGCAAAGAGTAGTTACAAAAGGATCACCAGCGATGCACATTCAGAAAACGCCAGCTTTTTGTCTATTTTATGTTTTCAATGGATGAATATTGTGCTCAAGACGGGCAATGAGCGAGTTATCGATAAAAGCGATTTTTTACCTCTTGCAAAAGAAAACACTACTTGCTCTGTTATCGGACTGCTTCAGACAAAATGGAACGAGGAAACAACAAACTGCAAAAGAAATGCTAAAAAACCAAAACTTTGGAAATGCGTACTGAAAATTCTCCTTGTTAAGGACGGTATGACGCTCATCTCAACTGGTATCTTGTGCAAATTATGTCGTATTCTTCAACCGTTGCTTCTTGGATATCTCATGGTTTCTCTAATGACATCTGAACGGCAAGATAATTATTTTCTTTACGGTTGTGCATTAGCAATGGGGATCAATGCAATGGTCGGTAGTCATAGTATGCACCAGTTTAGCTATTGTTGCGAGATGTTGGGTATCAGAATTAGCAGCGCGCTCAAAGGATTAGTGTACCTCAAGGTAAGTAGAAAATGTCAGATACTAGCGTCTATAAGAACCAGTACACCTAAACTTTAAGAATTTTGCAGGAAAAGTATATAAGGTGGATCCCTTTAATACGTCCACCGTTGGGCCATAAATATGGATAGTCGGATAAACGAGTTTTTCCAGAAAAAAAAACACAACTGAATAGGCGCTTTTTCGTACCTCCACAAAGTGGTCGTACTAAATAACATGCAGATCGTCCTAATGGGTTGGTCTTAATACGGGATTCCATTATGTATTAGAGAAGTGTCATCCAGCTTTAGCCGACTAAACAGCGGAACAACTCTTGTTGTAAATAAAGTCTCTGTTGTAAGACGAAACGATTCTTAAAAACATTGAAGAACATTTTTACTTTCTTTGATTCATTTTAGTGAGAAAAAAAGAGTTATTACGAGCACTGTCTGGTGCCACTTCATGACGAGGAAAATTTTAAAAAAATCATCTTTTTGCAGATGCTTCTTCTCAGCAAGGATACATTGTTCAGGTTTTCAACTGGTCACGTGACTGATCTTGTATCGAACGATGTTCAGCGATTGGAAGGGGATACTGTCAATCTTCTTTTCAGCGCAGCTTTTTCCTTTCTTGAGCTCTTGGTAGCAACATTTTTGCTTGCCTATTTTATTGGCTGGCAGAGTCTAATGGGGATAATTTTCCTGTGTTTACATCTGCCATCGTACGCTTGTCTGTCCTCTGTTGGGGCTGCATTGCGTCTGCGCATAGCCGCGGTTTCCGATCGTCGCTTCTCCTTGATGAACCAGGTTCTTTCTGGCATCCGCGCCATCAAAACAAATGCGTGGGAAGATGAATACCGAGAAAAGATAAAAAACACGCGAAGGTAAGGACAACTATAACTGCGGTTTAACGATAAAAAGTATTAAGAATTTTAGTTCACCAGTCAATTTCCTTCTATCTGTAACAAAAGCCACTAAACTAATGATCTTATTAAGAAAATCATGCAGCTTTATTAAATGTTTCACTAGAAAATACGATAAAAGGGATAAAAAACTATTTTAATATTGAACGTGTATTATCTATTCAGAGAGGAAGTCAACTTCATCCGTAAGAAGAGTGTTGTTCTGTCTGGTATTGCTGCTTTGGAGTACACTTCAACACCAGTGGCGACCCTGCTGACTGTCATAACTCTTCTTCTAACTGGTCAACTTCTCACACCTGTTTATGTCTTCATGTTACTCTCTTTTATCAACCTACTACGATTGAGCCTTTGTAATCACTTTGCCTATGGCTTGTTGGCAATATACGACGCTTACGTTTCTCTTGGCAGAATAGAGGACTTCCTTCTTTTGGAAAATCTACCTTTACCTCCCCGTGACAATGCTGCTGATGGCAAAAGAAGCAACAAGGAAAATCACCGAGAGAAAACGGAAGATGTGTTCGTTCCTGAGGAGGTAAAAAATCTACATCAAGCAGCAATTTTACTGGTCAAAAATTTCAAGAAACAGCAAAAATTCGATCGAGATGACGAATGTATTCTGCAAGATATCGAATTCATCGCTGAGAAAGGGAGTTTGACAGTCATCACAGGACCAGTAGGCAGTGGGAAATCGATTCTTCTCTCTTCTATTGCTGGCGAGGTCTCGATCACAAGCGAAACCGTAAGTTGCAACGGAACTCTTGTTTATGTGCCGCAGATTCCTTGGATATTCTCGGGAACTATACGAGAAAATATTTTGTTTGGTGAACAATTCGATGAATCCAGATACACTAAAATCATCGGAGCATGCGCCTTTTTAGAAGATATTAAGAAGTTTCCCGACTTTGACCAAACGGTTGTTGGAGAGCATGGTATAGTTCTTAGTGGAGGCCAGCGGGCGAGAGTGAGCTTAGCACGCGCAGTCTACGCAGATGCAGACATTTTCTTGTTGGATGACCCTCTAAGTGCTGTAGACTTTAAAGTTGGCAGTCGTATCTTTACGAAATGCATCAAAGACCTACTGGCACAGAAAACGCGGTTAATAACTTCCCATAAAGAACAGCTTATGAAAGAAGCTGATAAAGTAATTGTATTATACAAAGGCCGAGTGTTGGATAAAGGAAGTTTCACTAAGCTGAAAGAAAAAGGTTTTCTGAATACAACAATTGATCCGCTCTATAAGAAAGTGAACGATTCAGATGACAGTTTTGATGCGGAGAATGAAGATAACTATGACATTGCTGGTATGTGTGGTAGAACTGATACCCAAGCAAGTGACGCCGAGGGCCTCCAAATATCAGAAGAAGATCGCGCGATAGGAGTAGTGTCATCTAAGCTTTATTGGAATTACTTCAGAAGCGGAGTACCTATGCTGGTCATCATTGCGGGAATTTGCTTGTGTCTTATCACTCAAGGTAAATTACAGCGGTTTAATAGGCTTCTAAAACAGCAGGAATGCAACAGTATTACCATTTGTAATTGCAATAACACAGTCCAACACTAAATGATCGTCAACCTATAATGATGGTCAAAAATCGTTCGGGTACTTAACAAAGTATGAAAGAGTCATTCTAAGGAAATCAGTTTTCAAACCCTTAAATCTTCCAAAGTTATAAAAGCTTGTTTGGCGGAAGGGCTGGACAGCAGATAGAAAATGATTATTTGTCACCATAGTGGTGATTAGCTGTTCACAATGTAGTACTCAGAGACAGTAACAGAAACCGGAACCGTACGATTTCTGCGTTAGAATATTCATTTTCCCAGAGTTCGTTTCGGTAACCTACCGCTGATCAATGAGCCTGAGGACTGTGGGTTCGAGAATGGAAATGATAAGTGTCCACCTGCCGTTAAGAGTCTGAGTTAAAAACATACATGGTAAATTTTGTTTTTCCTGCCTTTTCTTCGCCAAAAGGATCAGTCTGTATTTTTATTAAAAATGCAAATCCCAAGGTAGTCTGTGCGGAGACGAGGATAAAACAAAAAGGGGACAAAAAACGCGAGAGTGGAGGGAGGTTGTGCAACATTTTTTATCATTTCCCGTCACACGGATTCTTTTTAAGTAATTTCGCAATCCATCCGGCACGGTGGCCGAGGCAAGCTGTAATATATATTAGCGTAGTTCAACGCAATCCAACCTCGCTACTGACTACCAATCTTATACCTCGAATTGTCTATCCTGTGGCGGTTATTATACTGGAAAGAGACTTGTTTTCGTTCAGTCAGATCTTGTTTTCGTTCAGTCAGTTTATCTGCATTAATGTGTAACATCGGCGGTGTGCCTCAGAATTTCATTCCTTTCGTTTATATTTGTAAAAGTGACATAATTTTGTTTTAAAATAATTAATCTTGCTACATTGCTCTTACTATTCTTTTAGCAATGCTAGTTTCCTCTGACGTATGGCTGACGTTTTTGACAAAGCAGCACCCAGAAGATCAGCGAGACAAGTAAAACATAATTATCTATGGCTGTCTAGTTGGTGCATGTTTTATATTTTTCATCATTCGAGCACTTGGCTTCCATTTGGTATCTTTAAGATGTTCTGAGTGTCTTCATGATAAAATGGTTGTGGCTGTCCTGCAAGCACCAGTTCTGTTCTTTGATTCAAATCCTGTGGGAAGAATCATGAATAGGTTCTCTAAAGATGTAGGCTGCATGGATGAGTTATTACCTAAAACATTTCTTCTATCAGTCCAATTGATCATGTTGTTGTTTGCATCAGTACTTGTTCCAGCTATCACAAACCCTTGGCTTCTGTTTCTTGTTGTACCGATAACCGTGTTAGCCGGACTTATTTCGAGGTATTACTTGAGGACATCAAGGGAGCTGAAAAGGTTAGAGTCGATTTGTCGTAGCCCTGTCTTCTCTCACATTTCGGAGACCCTCGATGGACTGGAGACGATTCGGACAAGAAGACGTCACAGAGATTTCATGCATCGGTTTTACAGGTATTCAGTTTGCAACTCCATAAACTTATCAATCTACAAACCTTTGTTTATGGAATAATTTATAATTATAACTTTATGATAGTGGCTTTGAAATAAAAGGAAACTAGACGAAATAAAGCTGGTTGTAGCTATGACATGAACCATTCCTTACTATGACATTTTATCCCAACGTTGTTGATTTCGTTGGAGATAAGAGAAGTAAATCTGGCTCTTTTTACGCAAGGAAAACATGGTAAAGGACAATTTTGGAATTGTTGCCGAACCGTTTTTTCAGTAGCAGGACAAGATGCCCTCTGTCCATTCAGGTTTTTTTTTAATAAACTGACCAAAGGTCAAGCGAAAAGAAGTAAAATACTTGAAAACACTTAAAAGAAGAACTTTCTAGAAATATACAAGCCATGTTAGATTGCGTTACACAACATCTCCCCTTTCCAGTCAAAAATATAGTCGCCCAACAGGCGCATGTGACTACTGCTAAGATGGATACACCTCTTTGTAAACTATGTACCTTTGCTCAAACATAAAATTGCTTTTAAAACACCAAAAAGATCATATCCAGTGATTTCTTCAAAGCAGAACAAACCATAATAAGTTTTTCTGTGATTTTTCCACGACTCTTGGGAGGAACTTGAAAAAATTTGCCAATTTTTTCAAGTTGTAATCCATTTCCATCCTGGCCATCCGCAGCCAAAGATAACGAATACTAGTTTCTGTGCACTGGTAGAGTATTTGTTAACAAAACTGGACCATTATTTTAAGGTTTCCATTGAAACAAATATGTTTTTTGGCTTTTCAAATTGATACTAAAAATAGGTGACAGTGTCCCTTTAAATAACCCGCCCTTACAAATGTTAGTCAGACTGGTTTCCAACCCAATCTCTTTGTAAGCAAAAGGTTTGAAAGTCCAAATTAAACTAATTGCATTTCACGTTGTAGATATCAAGACAATCATACTCAGTCATACATTATGGTGCTGGCCAGTGGGCGATGGCTTGGCTTACGATTGGATCTTCTTTCTGCCCTGTTAACCGGTGCAGTCGCTCTTGCTTCAGTTTTGGTGTCTCAAGATTCTGGTAGGTAAAGGTGTAAATGTAAGCAAACAAGCTATAACCTATAATGAAGAATTAATGTATTACTTTATTTAACCATCTCATGCATATACTCAGGGTAACAAAACACTCTTCACTTCTGCACACTTTAAGGTGATTCCTCAGTATTGCACTGCGCATCCTGTACTGCGCATAACACACGTAATTCGCAACATCGGCAGCATTAAAACATGGCTGCTTTTTTGGCCGGAAACCTCACCAGGCATAAAAATGGGCGCTTCATAAAATCATCAGTGAAAAAAAAGAACTGAAATTTTGTTTCAAGATCTAGAGAGAAAAAGAAAATCAAACGACAGTGTAAGCGCCTGCAAGGCCTGCAAGCTCGTTAGAAAATACGACTGTCTTTTTCTCTCTAACGAGCATGGTGACCTATATTTTTTATTGCATCATTTTGATGTTAAATTAATGCTTTTTAAGTTAAAAAAGTTAAAAAAATTCCTCGACAGGAAAAAAAGATATCGCTAAAAACGTTCTCAAATCAGTTACTCGTGGGAGCAAATTGATGACCTTGAAAACATGGACGCGAGGAATGTTTTGAGTCTGTGTCATTTGAAGATGTGTGACTTTTTTATAACTTTTACTTTTAAGAAAAACGACAAAACGTTTTAGTTTGAAAAACATGTTTCGACAGCAACTTCTGTCATCTTCAGTTAATAAGTAATGTACAAAGCGTTGACAGTGAATATATAAGTGGGAACAAATGTTAACAAGGAGCCCGATGGGCTTCGAAACTGGCTCGTTTGGCCTCAGTTTCCACCCGGTTTTCATTTTAGAGTTTTATATTAGCAAGCCACAATATACAATCTAGAATCTATCAATATGCACAGTCCAGTCCACATTTACATTCCACAGCCCGCTTCAAGCACTCCTTAGGGACGGACCATTTTATTGTTAAGAGAGGGGGGGGGGGCAAATACTAAAAAGAAATTCCTGCACAGCAAAAGTAAAGAAAAAAAAAATAATGCACAGCGAGCGAAAGGAAAAAAAGGTACGAAGCAATCCCGAAAAAAATTCTTACACAACATCAAGACGGAAAAAAAATTCATGATCAGAAAAATTGCCCAACACCGCCACCTGCCCCCACCCCACAACCCCCTTTAGTAGGCTACAGTTTCAGGTCTATATTTTTTTCTCTGATCGGCTCGGTATTGTTAGAAAAAACAGAAGTTTAGAACTTTGTATATTTTTTCGCTTTAAAATCCTTGAAACCACTACTACAAGGAATCAGGATTGTTTAAACACAGGCATTTTGGAGAATCGGTGATGGGGTTTCGAATAAATTAACAATATCAACACGATCGATCAAATAGCGTGACATGAATACGAGATGTGTGGAATTTGAACGTGACTGCACGGAGTAATGCTTGAGATTTGTTTACTCAGCAGTTCTGTGACGTGCCGGGACGTGTTATATTCAACGATTTATTCGATCTAAACTCGACTGTTTGACAATTGATTTGGTTAGAAAAATTCAACCCCCTTTCCTTTTACCAGAAATAGATCACATCCGAAAATCACAGAGATTTAATTTTTAACAATTCCGTCGAAATTAGAACGGTAAATATTTAAATTATAGTTGCTGACATCACTGATTACGCCATTTCTGAAAACCGGAAGTAAACTAGGTACGGTGTTGGCCGCAGCAAAAGCGATTCCCAGGGCAGGTGACACGACAGAAAAAAAAAAAAAAAAAGAAAAAAAAAGAGGGTATTTTAAGAACTGACTCGTCGCAGAGTGACGAGCCAGTTAATTATGCTAGTAACAACAATGTAAATAAAAGCGTGGCAATGTGAGAATTATAAGGATAGTTTCAAATTTACATGATATAATTGTTGATTCAAAGACGGTTTTTCTCTATGAATATGAAAAGCCTCTTTTATCTTAAGTTGGAAACTCGTGGAAGCGTGATCTAAAATATGAAAGCAATCTTGTGAACACAAGGTACGACAATGTTCAGAATTCAGTAGATGTTTGAAAATGTGAGAGGTCCTGTCATTGACTAAGTGCTCACGCACGCGTGTGGAAAAATGCCGGGTTGTTTCGCCGACATAACAGGCATTACAGCCCGCACATACAAACTTATAAACCACACGCGAACGAAACCCGTCAGGGACAGGGTCTTTCACACTAAACATGTTGCCTATCTTAAAGGAAGAAAAAACTGATTTTATATCCAAATCATTGCAATAGCGCTTGATAAAGTGACGAATCTTTTTCTGAGTAACGACAGAAAAATGTCCTGCGTAGGGCAGCTTAAAGTAAAATGTAGGTGAAGTGGGAAGAGAATCCCGGGGACAATGATTACTTAGGGTCCCAGTAATGTAGCGGTTTACAACTCTTTCAATTAAATGGGCAGGGAAAAGATTCTTTTTTAGGATTTCCATAAGCTTGGTAATGTCCTCGTTTAATCAACTTTCTCTTGTTCTCTTATGCAAATGGTTAACCCCTTTAAGCCACAAGTGATCAATATAAGATTTCTCCTTGAAATATTGGTGTACAGAAAGTAAGTCCTGAGAATTAAGGGAATGATCGCATCTCCGCTAAAAGGGTACTATAAGAAATGTATGGAGCTCGAGGCAGTATGGAGAATTTGTATATCGATAATGGGGCTTAAAGGGGTTTATCCCTTAAATATTAACAGAACAACACAACAACAACTTTATGTGGCTGAAAATGGGGAAGTGGGTGACAAAGTGCTCAACAGTGCTAAACTAACAAACAGCCCCCTGTACCCCTGCAGTGTCAAGCTAACAAAACCTACAGCCCAGGAAGTGCAGACAATGGATTGAGAGAAGGGAGTTGGGCCTTCTCTCCAATCGGAGGGAGTTGGGCCTCACACATTGTGAGCATTCCTGGGTAGAGAGGAGGGAGTTGGGCCTCCTCTCTGATTGGAGGGAGTTGGGCCTCCACTAACCTAAATGCAAGGGGTACAGACTGGAGGGAGTTGGGCCTCCAAACAATCGAGTCTATGGGGGCAAAAGTGTGACAAGAGGAGCACTTCATCCCCATTCCCAGACTTTATTGAAAAAATACTCAAACAAAATTATGGATATGGACTTAATTACACCTAAAAATGAGCGGATACCATATTTAGCATTACATAGAAGAGCACAGTTGCATACGGTCAAACAGTTTTATAGGTAACTGTGGAAGCCCAATAATGATCAGAACTTAAGTTCTCCTAGTATAAGTAGCTGATTATCTAACGACTATTGAGATATGGGCGACTCCTGGCAAGATCTCACGTGAGGAATCTAGGTAGAATTTAAGCAAAAAGTGAGCCTAAGCTATTGGGGAGGGTGGGAGGGAACGAAAAATTTTTGCAGAGATTTACATTTGTAGATTGTTCTAGCAAGAAACATTTGCTCGAATGATCTCAAGCACGTGAAACACGCGCTTGTCATGGCAGCGTGGTGTATTCTGATTGGATAATCCGAGTAAGGGGATCCCCCTAGGGTTCTCACGTGAGGTCAATTGACAAAGGTCGCCTGAGACAAGAGTTGTTGATTAACTAAAATTTATCTCACATGTTCAATAAATTGACATTTAATCAACTTTCTCTTGTTCTCTTATGCAAATGGTTAACCCCTTTAAGCCACAAGTGATCAATATAAGATTTCTCTTTGAAATATTGGTGTACAGAAAGTAAGTCCTGAGAATTAAGGGAATGATCGCATCTCCGCTAAAAGGGTACTATAAGAAATGTATGGAGCTCGAGGCAGTATGGAGAATTTGTATATCGATAATGGGGCTTAAAGGGGTTTATCCCTTAAATATTAACAGAACAACACAACAACAACTTTATGTGGCTGAAAATGGGGAAGTGGGTGACAAAGTGCTCAACAGTGCTAAACTAACAAACAGCCCCCTGTACCCCTGCAGTGTCAAGCTAACAAAACCTACAGCCCAGGAAGTGCAGACAATGGATTGAGAGAAGGGAGTTGGGCCTTCTCTCCAATCGGAGGGAGTTGGGCCTCACACATTGTGAGCATTCCTGGGTAGAGAGGAGGGAGTTGGGCCTCCTCTCTGATTGGAGGGAGTTGGGCCTCCACTAACCTAAATGCAAGGGGTACAGACTGGAGGGAGTTGGGCCTCCAAACAATCGAGTCTATGGGGGCAAAAGTGTGACAAGAGGAGCACTTCATCCCCATTCCCAGACTTTATTGAAAAAATACTCAAACAAAATTATGGATATGGACTTAATTACACCTAAAAATGAGCGGATACCATATTTAGCATTACATAGAAGAGCACAGTTGCATACGGTCAAACAGTTTTATAGGTAACTGTGGAAGCCCAATAATGATCAGAACTTAAGTTCTCCTAGTATAAGTAGCTGATTATCTAACGACTATTGAGATATGGGCGACTCCTGGCAAGATCTCACGTGAGGAATCTAGGTAGAATTTAAGCAAAAAGTGAGCCTAAGCTATTGGGGAGGGTGGGAGGGAACGAAAAATTTTTGCAGAGATTTACATTTGTAGATTGTTCTAGCAAGAAACATTTGCTCGAATGATCTCAAGCACGTGAAACACGCGCTTGTCATGGCAGCGTGGTGTATTCTGATTGGATAATCCGAGTAAGGGGATCCCCCTAGGGTTCTCACGTGAGGTCAATTGACAAAGGTCGCCTGAGACAAGAGTTGTTGATTAACTAAAATTTATCTCACATGTTCAATAAATTGACATTTAATCAACTTTCTCTTGTTCTCTTATGCAAATGGTTAACCCCTTTAAGCCACAAGTGATCAATATAAGATTTCTCTTTGAAATATTGGTGTACAGAAAGTAAGTCCTGAGAATTAAGGGAATGATCGCATCTCCGCTAAAAGGGTACTATAAGAAATGTATGGAGCTCGAGGCAGTATGGAGAATTTGTATATCGATAATGGGGCTTAAAGGGGTTTATCCCTTAAATATTAACAGAACAACACAACAACAACTTTATGTGGCTGAAAATGGGGAAGTGGGTGACAAAGTGCTCAACAGTGCTAAACTAACAAACAGCCCCCTGTACCCCTGCAGTGTCAAGCTAACAAAACCTACAGCCCAGGAAGTGCAGACAATGGATTGAGAGAAGGGAGTTGGGCCTTCTCTCCAATCGGAGGGAGTTGGGCCTCACACATTGTGAGCATTCCTGGGTAGAGAGGAGGGAGTTGGGCCTCCTCTCTGATTGGAGGGAGTTGGGCCTCCACTAACCTAAATGCAAGGGGTACAGACTGGAGGGAGTTGGGCCTCCAAACAATCGAGTCTATGGGGGCAAAAGTGTGACAAGAGGAGCACTTCATCCCCACAAAATGCGAAGCATTCCCCCATTGACGAGCCACACTACAAGTAAAAACAGTAACAGAGGAATAATAAATCATACAAAGTTATAAAAGGCTGACTAGTTTTTGTGGAACCTGTGCTAGAACCGAGGGTGGGGTTTTAATATATCTCTCAAAACAGTCCGAAGACCAGCGACCGAGAACCTTAATAAGCCAGGGGGGTAAGTTAGCTGAGGCAGCTGTTGTAGCTGCGCCTATCCGAAAACTATGTCCCGCAAATTCATTTGAAGCTAGGCCTCCCTTGGAAATTAGGAGCCTTGTTTCCTTGGTTAGTTTTTCCCGGGTAAGGAATGACCCAGATTCATAGGTGAAAAGGGGGCCTGTATCTGAGAGGGGGTTCCTGATGTCCAGGTATGCTAACATGGCAGAGATGGGACACAAGTTAGAAAGCGTCCTTCCAATTACTATAGTTTGCCCCTGTCTGAAAGGGTCTGTTTTTGACACTTTTAAGCGCACTAATAGGTACTTAGGGGAGTGCTGGGGCATAAATGTAAAGTCCCGAATGGTAAGATGGTATCTAGGATCGAAACTGGAATTACAAGTTAGTTCGCCAATTCGAAGGAAACCGAAAAATGCAAGAGTCATAGCTGCCCATACCATCAGGGCATCCTTGTTGGTAGTGTAATTGATGTTCAGAAGGTGGTAAAATAAATTTAACAATTGCAAAGTGATTGGCCGGCGGATTTTGCAATGTATCCCCTGTGAGCGCTTTATTCCCCGGAGTACAAGCTGAAGGCGAAGACAATCTGCTAACGGAAGCTCATAGCCATGTGTAGAATGGTAATGTTTAACAGCGGAAAGGTAATTCTTGATGGTACTATGCTGTACCGAACGAGCCATCAAGACTGAAAAGTTGATCAAGGTGTCTTCATCGACGGGTAACTTGGGAATAATGTTCATTGATGAACAAAAGGCATAAAATTGGCGAACCCCAGAACTGTAGGTTTTCCTAGTGTTGTGGGCAAGGGCCATTCCCAAGTAATGCTCCGCTGCTTTGTTTAGAGATTGTATAGACGAACTGGGATAGGGTCTGGAGTTTTGTTGGCCTGGGGAGCTAGCCGGCGGAAACGCTCCATCGCTGAGGATGTCCTTCACAAGTTTTGTCGGCAGTTCGTGCACGGAAGCTGTGGCGGCAGAAAGTTGTCCCGGGTTGGGCAGGGCTGGTACCGTTGGTGGATTTGTCCCGGCAGAAAGTTGTCCCGGGTTGGGCAGGGCTGGTACCGTTGGTGGATTTGTCCCGGGCGTATTCTGAACCAAAGGCAAAGAGTTTCCGTTGTCCGCGGTTACTGGTGTTGTGTTGCTCACAGTAGTTCCAGTGTAAGCACTAATGGCAGCTTGGGCAGCAGCGCTGGCGGCTTTTTCGATGGCTTCGTTGAGAGAACCTTGAACGACTGATTGAACCTGTGAAAGCTGGCCGGGAGATAAAAGTCTCTCATCGGATTCTCTGTTGAGTAGCTCCTGGACCTGATGCTGGAGATGTTGGAATTGTTGCTCGAGGGCAGAGTCCACGTGTTGGCCGCCATCTTGGCCGTTGGGCAAGGAGCCGGGGGCAGAATTATTTGTTGTGGTTCGGGCTTGTTGTAGTCGTTTGACCAAGGCGTCGCGCGTACCGGAGGCTGAGAGGTTGAGTCTACTACAGATGGCCCGAAGATCTTTTACGTAGAGGCTGTTGAGCTCAAGGTCGGCAGGAATAGGTGCATCGCCGATTGCAGCGGAGGCTCTTGAACGCTCTTTGGTTCTCGTTCGGCGAGTGGGCGGCATAATTTACACGAATCAAAGAGATCCTCCCGAACTTCAAACTTGGCTGTATAAGCGACCAACTGAGCTATTGGAGCCAACACTATCGTTAAAGGCAGTGTACAACGTAAAAACTGTTGCGAAAAATATGATATTTCTCGCAATAGAACGAAAAATTTTTGCAGAGATTTACATTTGTAGATTGTTCTAGCAAGAAACATTTGCTCGAATGATCTCAAGCACGTGAAACACGCGCTTGTCATGGCAGCGTGGTGTATTCTGATTGGATAATCCGAGTAAGGGGATCCCCCTAGGGTTCTCACGTGAGGTCAATTGACAAAGGTCGCCTGAGACAAGAGTTGTTGATTAACTAAAATTTATCTCACATGTTCAATAAATTGACATGTAGCCCCAACCAGGTGTTATTGATCTTATAGGCCCTATCAACAAGAGTCCTGATGAGACCCACTTTGTAAGAGTACGAGGTGAAACTGAAATAATTGGTTAATAACCCAGTAAAGGTTTTCTTGCGGTAAACTCTAGTTAGAAAAGAATTGGGATCATTATTGTCAATTAGAACATCTAAAAAGGGTAATTTGTGCTGAGCTTCTTTTTCCATGGTAAACCTGATGTTGGGGTGTCTAGAGTTGATGTAGTCAAAAAACATAATGGCATCATGTTCCGAGTGAAATAAACAAAAAGTGTCATCAACATATCGGCGGTAAAATAAAATTTCGGAGCCTTGAAAATTATCCAACCATAGTTTTTCATGATACCCCATAAAAAGATTAGCTAGAACGGGGGCAAGGGGAGACCCCATGGCTACGCCATCAATTTGGTCATAGAAAGAACCATTAAATAAGAAATGAGTCTGGGCGGTAGCTACAGTAAGGAGGCTTCTAAGATCAAGTTTGCTTAACTTAAGGTCGGGATTGCCCTCGGAAATGTAATTGACCGCTAAGTCAATGCACTCCTCAAGGGGAATGTTGGTGAAGAGACTTTCTACATCAAAAGAAACCATAAATTTACCAAACATAGATAAAGATTGGATGTCCTGTACAAAAGTAAAAGTGTCAGTAGCACAATGTTCAGTTGGAATGTGCGGCGATAAAAGGTTGCAAAGATATTTAGCCAAGTTATAATTGTATGTTCCAATGGAAGACACGATGGGGCGAAATGGTGGAGTAGAATTGGGTCCACGATCCTTGTGCATTTTAGGGAGGCCATAAATTCTTGCTGGTTGGGAGCCTTTAGGATAGATGTTCTCGTAAACAACGTTATCAAGATGGCCATCTTTCTTCAATTTTCGAAGGAGACGTTGCAGTCTACCTTCTCTAAGTAAAGTAGGATCATCCTTAATGGGCCGGAATTTAGAGGTGTCATTGATGATTTTAAGAATGCCCAGGTCGTAATCTGTTCGGTCCAAGACAACCACACCATTCCCTTTGTCCGGTTTTAAAATGACGATGTTTTTGTTCGTTCTTAGTTCTTTGAGAACCCTGAGTTTCTTGAGGTCTGCAGTCGTTGGACGGTACGAAGAGACATAGCTGTGGGCCAAGTGAGAAAGATCTGCGACAAGTTTTCCGGCTTGTTTGGTGTTTATTTTTGTTTATTTCACTAGGAACATGATGCCATTATGTTTTTTGACTACATCAACTCTAGACACCCCAACATCAGGTTTACCATGGAAAAAGAAGCTCAGCACAAACTACCCTTTTTAGATGTTCTAGAGTTTACCGCAAGAAAACCTTTACTGGGTTATTAACCAATTATTTCAGTTTCACCTCGTACTCTTACAAAGTGGGTCTCATCAGGACTCTTGTTGATAGGGCCTATAAGATCAATAACACCTGGTTGGGGCTACACGAGGACATTGCCAAGCTTATGGAAATCCTAAAAAAGAATCTTTTCCCTGCCCATTTAATTGAAAGAGTTGTAAACCGCTACATTACTGGGACCCTAAGTAATCATTGTCCCCGGGATTCTCTTCCCACTTCACCTACATTTTACTTTAAGCTGCCCTACGCAGGACATTTTTCTGTCGTTACTCAGAAAAAGATTCGTCACTTTATCAAGCGCTATTGCAATGATTTGGATATAAAATTAGTTTTTTCTTCCTTTAAGATAGGCAACATGTTTAGTGTGAAAGACCCTGTCCCTGACGGGTTTCGTTCGCGTGTGGTTTATAAGTTTGTATGTGCGGGCTGTAATGCCTGTTATGTCGGCGAAACAACCCGGCATTTTTCCACACGCGTGCGTGAGCACTTAGTCAATGACAGGACCTCTCACATTTTCAAACATCTACTGAATTCTGAACATTGTCGTACCTTGTTTTCACAAGATTGCTTTCATATTTTAGATCACGCTTCTACGAGTTTCCAACTTAAGATAAAAGAGGCTTTTCATATTCATAGAGAAAAACCGTCTTTGAATCAACAATTATATCATGTAAATTTGAAACTATCCTTATAATTCTCACATTGCCACGCTTTTATTTACATTGTTGTTACTAGCATAATTAACATTTGTTCCCACTTATATATTCACTGTCAACGCTTTGTACATTACTTATTAACTGAAGATGACAGAAGTTGCTGTCGAAACATGTTTTTTTTTTCAAACTAAAACGTTTTGTCGTTTTTCTTAAAATTATAACCTGCCTGCTAACATCAAGAACTTTTACTTTGCTTTCACGGGTTACCGGGAAAAGAAACATGAACCGATCAAATAATGACGTGCGTGATCGGTATTGCTATAGGCATAAATGGGGAAACATTGGTCCATCATATCTCTTTACCGAGCATGGTGACCTATCTTCCTTATTGAATTTTTCGAAACAACTTATGGTAGGGAGCTGTTAGGGAAAATTTTAAAAAAATCGTTCGACAACTTTTATTTCTGAGGAATCACCTTAATGTTTTTTTAGCAGTTTGGGGATTTTATTGTCTTGGATGTATTCAGCACACTTCATATATTAAAGGGACACGGTATATACAGTGTATCTACAGTGTATATACACTGTATATACACTGTATATCGTGCCAAGAGCTTATACAGTGTATATACACTGTGTATCGTGCCAAGAGCTTGCTTCAAGTTTGCTTTTTTGTCTGGAAATAAGAATAAAAAATCGCCAAAAGTGAACAAAGCAAAGAAATATTAATTAAAGGGAGAAAATAACGACTAAAAATGTGAGACTTTTACAAGAATGGTGTAACGATGACGCCTGGATGGCCGAGTAATAGACCAGATTAACTGTAAAAGAAATTAAACTTTATTCGGCCACCATGACACCCGAAAAGCATGGTCAACAAAATTATCCATGATCCTTTGCAAGTTTACAATGTCTGAGAACTTCCGCTAACGCAACTTCCGGTAGACGATATTATCAATACATTACAAACGGCAATTATGATTTCTTAACGGTCTGTTGCGAATTTAAATTTGATGAACTGAAATCTATTTCCATCTTTTCAATCCTGCACTTTATCTTCAAAGTACTGATTCTGTTTTGGTCTATAGCATCGTTTTATCCAATTAAATTGTATTTCTGGTTAAATTATAATATGGATATAGGGAAAGCGATATTTTGCTATTTCGGCGGGACAGTGTCCATTTAAGGTTAAATTTGTATCAGCATAGACCTTATTGCGCTAACACTCTGTTAGTTTGTATGCTATCATTATTCAGACATAACCATTTTCGTAATATCAATCATTCCCGTTCAAATCCAAATATTAAAATTGAGATCAAAGGCTCCTACGAGCCAACTGGTGAATATGGAACGCTCTTTTTCTGCTTAGAGGATGTCGGATCGGGAATCACGAAGCGCGAGCAACGAGCGCGGAGCGCGAGGCACGCGAAGGGGAGGGAGGGAAAAAATAAGCGCACACCATTGTTTTGGCTTTTTCTCCCTCCACACGCATTGTGTGAAATGAGAAAACTGGATGACGTTATGCGTTAAATTTGTTGTGACCTTTGAAAAGCAGCGGTGAGACGCTGTGCCCAGTGTTCCTCTGTGCCAGTGTGCCATACTACTATTTGTAATGATTAACTATTTCAGTTCCCGGTATATGATGAGCAACCCCAAATAAGCAAGTAAGTTTCGTTGTTGATTGTGAAATTTTTGGTAGCTAATTTCCACTCAACCAGGTCGGATGACAGGTTCGTGTTGTATGAGGGTAATTGAATTAAGGTTTCTATAGACTATTAACTAGGAAATTATGTACTGGTGACTAATTACCTCTTCTTTTTAATAAGCTTTTGCTGGACTTGCACTAGTTTATGTTGCCCAGACTGGGGAACTCACTCAATATGCTGTTCGAAATTCATCGGAAATCGAAAATCTAATGACGTCAGTTGAGCGAGTTGTGACGTACACCAAGCTTGACTCTGAACCTGGATATAAAGTGAAACGGCTTCCTCCGGAACAGTGGCTACATAAAGGAAATATCACATTCCAAGACGTATCACTGACGTACTACCGGGGGGGTCCTCAAGTGCTGAAGGAAATCAACCTAAAAATCAATGGTGGAGCAAAGATCGGCGTTACAGGCCGCACTGGTGCAGGGAAATCTTCACTTGTGGCAGCTCTTATTCGCATGCCGAACGCTAATGGAGACATATTGATTGATAATGTTGGAATAAATGATATCAATCTACGAGAGTGTCGACGAGCAATAACCGTTCTTGGACAAAGTCCTGTCCTTTTCAGTGGATCACTGAGGAAAAATCTTGATCTTATGGAGCAGTTCCAAGACGCCGACTTATGGCAAGCATTAGAGCATGTGCAACTAAAACATCTTGTTGAAAATTTGGAGGGACAGTTGGATCACGAATTGTTGGAGCATGGTGCAAATTTGAGTGTAGGAGAACGACAGTTAATCTGTTTGGCTCGTGTGCTGTTGCAACAAAAGAAAATCGTCATCTTAGACGAGCCCACTGCACACGTGGATCCAGATACAGAACAAACAATCTGGAACGTAGTGCGTGAGAAACTGAGGGACTCCACTGTCGTTACTATAGCTCATCGTTTAAATACGATTAGAGACTGTGACCAGATTTTGGTTTTAAAAAATGGACAGATTATTAAGAACTAAGCAAATTTGTTTCACAAGTGAAATAGTGCAGGAATCACCCTGAGTGCAATGGCGCGAGCTTCAGATATCTAGAAATTGAGTTGTATATATCTCTTGATGACAATTCCAAATCATAGGTATATATATCATAGGCCAACCTTGAATAGACTATCATTGCCCGTATCAAATTAAAAGCCTTACTTTCACAGCATTATTATCAGACATTTTTACTCTTTCATTACTAAGTTTGAAAAAATGGCAAAACATTAGCTAAATGACCGTAGTTGATATTTAGTATAACATGTGCGCTGCACTTATTTAGCTCTTTTTGACAGAATGTCAATGCTTACGTGGTTTTCAGAGCTAGGATTATTTTCATTTGTTTCTTCAACAACTGAGAATTATATATATTAAAAGAAATAATGTGATCAACTTGTTTCAACTTGTTTCGAAATAGAACATTCCGATTATGTGCTAATTTGGGAAAACAGGAAAACTATGTAAATAAGAGAATAAGGGCTCAAAGCATTTTACAGCAAACTCAGTAAAGTTGTAAAGCTGAATTCATATTCCTATCTCAGCTCATTTAGGATTAGCCATGTTCCTCTTGTTTAAAGGGCATAGCAAATGATTAATAGAGAAACTATCAAACTTTTCGTCTTTGGACAAGTTTCACTCAGATATTATGGTTATATATGTAGATTACTAATAAAGTCAATGTTTGTTGAACACGACCTTTGATCATCTCAGTGGCCAGTGAATCTGGGAGGTGATCCATTTTATTCCCCCTCCCCCTGTTTACTCTAATCCTTAGTCCCCTTATGACTCTGGATCCACCTTTGCACTCCTTGAATGAGCGAAACTGTTAGAAAGAGACTGATCAGTTATTAACAAAGATTGTGTTTTATTAAACGCGTTGCTTTTTGTATTTTAGCTTCACAAAGAGGATAATAAACAATATGAAAGTTTCAACAGACAGCATCATACTTAAAATTAAAGGCTCCTATGAGCCAACTCGTGAACACCAAACGCTCTAAATCAAAGATTCCTTACCGCCAAATTTGTAGAGGTTATGAGTACGACCCGAGTGCAATACTTAGGAATTTATTTGTGAATAGCAAAACAAACCTCCGTAAAGGCTGGTTTTCACTAGCGCATAAGCATAAGCACAAGCCAACATACGCAGACTCATTAACGTGTTATTCATTAGTTCCAATTGTTTGAACAAAACAGAACAATAGGCACTAATGATCAACGTGTTGCTGAGTCTGCGTATGTTGGCTTGTGCTTATGCTTATGCGCTAGTGAAAACCAGCCTTAAAGGAGTATTTAAAGATTTTGCGTTACCCGATCGCGAATGCAAGTTGAATATTTTATCGATTCAAGTCTCGAGTCTCCTATGGGAAAAGAATCCTTACTTTGCTGAAGCCATAATTGTTGCTAAAAATGGAACGATATTACAAATTATGTTGGTTGAAAACATTAAAGATTAAAAGCAAATGTGCAGGCTTATCTAAATGCTGGAATCCGAAAGTGTATAAAATTTGCAAATAACATGATATAAAATGCCAGCATGTCATTTTAACCTTGTACCGAAAGCTAACGCGTAACGCAACATTACGGTAAGCTAAATATTTGTTATAAATGCTGCTCGATATTTTTTGAACGCCTTCAAACGCAAAGAAAAAAACAGTATATCACTTTCACAATGTCCAGTTCGGAAAAAAAGAAGAAAAGAAAGGAAAAAAAATTGGTCGTCCCCGCCAGGATTCGAAACCCGGGTCGTTGGCTTGGAAGAGTAAGTTTTTAAACCGTGCGGACCGTAAACCTTGCAGTCACGGGTGGGGCTTAGAATATTTTCAGGGGGTTTGTCGAGCGATGAGGATATATTGTTTGTGGGTTTCTGTAGAAGCGATGAAGGTTTTGTGATAAATTATGGTGGAAGAGAATAAGGACAAGAATAAGGAGAAAACCTTTAAATTTTCTGTAGTATTGCTTGTGGTGGTGTCGCTACTGCCCTTAGTATCTTGTGCTTGTGCTTTTATGCTTCGCCGTTAATAAAACAAGCCATAAAGTTTACGGCACCCATAAATTAACATCAAGTTGAAGATATGCAGTCTTGGCGAGAGGCACACGGGCGTTAGGTTGTTAACAAAACACTCCAATTTTAGAGGTACAAATGATTTACAATAATTTTATTGTAGTAACACTAGAAAAATATTAGGAGCATAGTTTTCTCTTTTTGAAGTTCAAGCATGTTTGTCAGGGTGACATCAATTGTATTGTTATATAGCTGGAGTCACTTTCTCAATACAACGCACACGTTCATTGGTTGATTCATGGACACATGAAATCTAAGAAACAAATTGTTTCCCGCCAAACGTCTATCAGCGGGCAACATTTGCGAAAGCGGGCAACATTTTTGACGTCAGAGGGTAACAGTGCACTATTGCTCGCTGGCCCACGTGATCAGACTGTGACAAAAGGTGGCATGATTATGATGCGGTTGATGTTTACCTCGAGTACTCGGCGCGTTTTTCAAACTGTGTTTTTTTATCAAATGCCTTGGGTTGCTATATAACAAATCACTTAATGTCTGATCGGCTACGATGCTAAACGTTCGCAACTGAACAATAAAAACTGCCATCTTCGTCCATATGCCAACGTCCATTTTGCAAACAACGAAAACGTTGCTTAAGAAATGTTATATGACAGAAACGAGGCCAAGAGGGTCATAGATCCTTGCTAGATGGCACAGAATGCCTCCCTTGGTTGTCTTGTTCTGGTCGTTCTTGAGAATCACGCTGATTGTGTCTTGTTCTTTATCCCAGGGTAGGCCCAACAGCTTCCCTTGTGAAGGTTTCGTTCCCCCAGTTGTTCTTTGGCGTAGGTTAAGTCTTCCTCAGACTCGAACGGTGATTCCCTGGCTGCCTTTGAAGGTTTCGCTCCCCCTTGTTGTTCGTTAGCGTCGGTTAAATCTTTCTCGAACTCGGGTGACGACTCACTGATTGCTTCAAGTTCTGGGGCGTTTGAATGCCACTTATGGATAGTGAAAGCTGAGTCGTTGAATACTTCTGTTGTGGTAGCTTTCTTTGCCGCTGTGCCCTTGACAGTCTCTCCACCGGTCATCACGTTATCGACGTAAATTCCGTTGGCAAGTTCCTTTGCTAGCTCTGGGTGTCGACTTTCCCATGTCTCAAGATGCTGACTGATGACTCCGCCGAGGAGGAAAGGTGAGCAAGTCATCCTTAACAGAGCTCGTGTGAAGCGATATACGAAGGTATTTTGACTGTTGGGAGGTCTCCTATGGAATCGCAGAGAATCTCTCTCTTCTTCCTTTATACGGATTTAAAGGAAAGCCTTCTTCAGGTCTCCCGTAAGCAGAACTGGGTAAGATCTTGACCTCAACAGGATGTCCCATAGACGGTTTTGGAGTGGAGGGCCTGGATGTAGACAATCGTTCAGCGATGGCTGGTTTTCCTTTAGTCCAGTCATTTTAGGGTTCGACCCGGAACAAATTCCCACAAAAGCTTTCTCTTCGGAAATATGTCAGAATTAATGTGCTAATCAACATACTAAAAGTCCCCAAAAATCCGAACATGGGAACATTGCGAAATTTGATAAAACGTTAGAAAGCTCTCTCCTGCGACATGGGAACGAGGCTGAAACCGGAAGTGCTTGTTTTATTGCACTTTAAATGCCAATTTCTGACTAAATATCAATAAAATCAGAAGCATTCTATAGATACACATTCCTTTATTTCAATTACCGATTGTTTTGGATAAAAATATGGAAAATGTACGACATTTATCTCTCAGCTCGAGCATCTATGAAGTTTGCACTTTGGCGCGATTTCATAACGCACGCGGAATTAACTTGCCGATACATAGTACTGTGGCTTAGGCTTATGAGAAATCGAAGGACTTTTACTTTGTTATTTTGGTGAGAAAAAACCTGACAGTTACCTAGTTTGGCCATCCTCAATCCTCTTCGTCATCACTTTCCTCGAGAACTGCAGTGCTATTCGTACACGCCGTTCCACGGCACGAACGAGAGCATTCAAGAGCATTCAAGCCCGTATTTGCGGCAGCTACACCTTGCCGTGGCGCAGTCAGTCGCACAGTTGCAGCGGATCATCTTTAGAAGAGTTTGAGGAGCAGCCGGTCGGTCAGTTGCGACGGGGAGTACTTGTCTGCCATTCATTCTCCAGCCCCATTCTTCCAGTAGCATCCCCTCATGTAGACCCTGCCATTGTTTGATTTGCAAAAACACTCTGAAGCTATGGTATTTGGTGGCGGCAGACGTGGGGGGTAGATTCTGTGGCTGTATCTGACGGCCTCTGGTCGCTACTTTTTCGTAATACCGTTGGTACCGCATGCGGTCGAGGCCTTCTCCAGGTTTTCCTCCATACAGCGCCACAAGCACATTTTCTCCTGCTTTAGCGATGTCAACTGGGGACGAACGAAAGGCGTCAAACACCTTCGCCTGATCTCAGAAGTATGCGCTTTCGCTGTACTTCTTAAGGGATGCCGTCTTACCAAGCCCATAAGGGCGAGACGTGGTGTCGCAGCCCATAACTGCATGTAGAAAAAGCATGTTGCGACACACTGCCTCGCCGAGCTCCGCCCTCACTTTCCACATGTTCCACACTTTGATCTCTTTGGAGTTAGCCTTTGGTTCTGGTCGGAAGAACAAATCGCATCCATCTGCTCGAGTACACACTGTAGTAGTACGGTAGCACGAGGAGATCAGTATCATCCCCAACGAGTACAGAGGGACGTTCATCGGCAGAGTCAATGGCTGTTTCGACGATGAGAAGATCTGCACCCCCCTCTGCTTGTGTAGTTTGACAACCAGCTTCTGATAAGTAGCGTCTCAACAAGGTTATGAAGCGCTTCCTGTTCTCTATGTTGGAAAGGAAAGCGTCTTTTCTCATGATTACTTTCATCCCATCCTGGAATGGAATCACTAAATCAGAGACTGTTAATTGTCTATCGTCATTGTCCTCTAAGAAGTGAACTACTTTAAGAAAGGCGTCGTTCAATTCTTCATTTTGCGGACGTCCAATTTTTCGTTTCTTACAGCTTGGCTGGTCAGGTGCAAATTGACTTGACATTTGCATTTTGGTTCTAAACTTAGTGCTGCATGTGTAATGGTAGATAGCGTCGGCCGCAGGTAGGTCATGAACATGCAGAGCTCTAGCGCGCACTGTCTCCGCCCAGGCATCACCTCCTTCCTCACACGCACTCAGTACGGCTTTCTGGATGTCTAACGTGCGTACCTTGCACACCTGTCTAGATCTTCTCCTTTCTAATTCCTCGTCAATCTCATTACCGCAGAAAAAACAATCAGTTTTGAAATCAAATTGCCGATTTGTCAAACTGTCTCGCGGGCGGAGCAGTCGTGGGGTATCAGTACCAGCATGGTTAACCTCCTCGTCTGATCTCTTGGCTTTCAAAGCCAAAGTCCTGATGCTACTAGGGCGACAAAAGCTCCGCCTGCACTCCTTGTGCACAAAATCTCCTAATTTACAAACAATCTTGTCTCCCCTTTCCTCACTGGCCCGATTCACCCCGTCGACGCCTTTACTGGTGAGTTCTATTCCGTCTTCTTTGACTATCTCTTTGCATATTGCGCAACAGATTGACGCGTCCATTTCTTTCCATCTACAGAAACATGAATATGAAAGTTTAAATGCGTCAATTTTTTAGTAACCGCAATTACAACATTAGATAAAACAGTACAGATTTTTGATGAAGGTTCGTAAAACGATTTTCGCATTATTTGATAGATTTTACTATTAGGTTAAGACTAAACACTTTGTTATTAATCAGCAGGGGCCCAAAACGCTTCCAAATCATATGAATATTCACTATTCAGGTGCGAATTCTTCGCATTTTTTTTCACTAACAACAATGGAAGATGAGAGAGATGGGGAAAAGTCAACTTGGAATGAAGGGTTGATTGAATTGAATTGAAGTAATTGAATCAATACTTGTCCTATTTTGTAATTCAGAGCGATTATGAATAATTAAGGAAGCTCAATTACTGCACGGAGCGATGCAAATCTCGCAAAGTCATTCAATAAAATCATAATTCGCTCACCTGTTAAAGGGATAGTATCACGAGGTCGAAACTTGAAAACGTCGACCCACTTTTCAAGTTTGATTCCGCAAATTCAAAAAGGCCGTTGAGAAGTGGAGGTATTTGTTGAATCAAAAAATCCGTTTGATAGCCAAAAGAAAGAAAAAATCACTTTTAACAGTGATATGTCCAGAATTCCGGTGCAAGAATAGTGAACAGTGCCGCGCGTGGAACCTCGTCATACTATCCCTTTAATAAAGGACTGGCTGGACGATATTTTAAGTTTCAAGAAATAGAACTTTCCGAGTAGTGAGCTAGTAGGGACTAGCGCGTAGCGGCGGGCGCTAATTGAAGTATGAGATCCGTGCGATGCATTTCGTAACATCAGTCGCGCCACGCCTGTGTTCACTTGTCGCGTCTTTTTAATGGTTTCTGGTCTTTCTTCCTTGAGAATTATTTTTATGTTATCTATTTTCAAAGGGATATTATTGTTTTTTCAATTTTCTTCCTGTACAAAACGGATTTTAAAATAATTTTAAAACAGTAATGTAAAACAGCTTTGCGTGTCGGTCCCGCTTTTCTGTATCTTACGAATCGTGCATCGCAAACAAAATAAAAAACACATAAAATACCCGTAGACATTCAATAAACCTTTATTTTCTTATGAAATGATGAAACAAAGCAACAATGATTCGATTGGGGAAGTTTTAGGCGTTATTAAGAGCTACTTTGAGACGAAATTCAAAAGATCCGTAGCCAGCCTCGTTTACATGCAGTGGAATTATTGCTTGTCAACGGCCCTAAATAAAACCCATTTTTCGGCATGTTGCCACACTGGGATTTTTGGGGACTTTTAGTATGTTATCAAGCAATAAATTCTGAGTCGAAAACCTAAAAATTTCTTCTGTGGGAATTTGTTCCGGGTTAGGCATATCTTTCGCGTAAAATGACTGGACTACTTCTCATTAGCTGAGGCGTCGTAGACGATGTGGAGTTTGGTACTCTCGGCGTTTTCTCTGTTTAACCTTTTATGTGGTATAAACTCCTTTTCGTTTGGAGTCTCGGGTGCTGGTTCGATAACCCCTTGTTGGAGTTATTCCTGGATGATACTGTCATACTCTTGGTACTGACCGTTTCAGTCTCTCTAGTTTCCGAATGAGTTGTTCTAGTCTTCTCTTGCTTCCAGCCTCGTTTGATGGAAGCGCAGGGTGGTTTCCCTTCCAAGGTAGGCTTGTCTCGTACCATCCAGCTGGGCTTCTTTCTAGCTGTTCCTTGAACTCTTCGTACACCGGAAGTTGGTCGTTCTCGTGTGTGTCTGCAAGACCAAGCACGTCAAGAGAGCACAGTTGCTCATAATCGGTAAAGGCTGATTGTGTCAATAGGACTGGACTTCCCACATCTTCTCTTCTCGGTGACATTATGGTCCATCCAAGAAGCGTCTTCTCGGCTACAGGCTGTCCAGGCTTTCCCACTCTTTGTGCGGTACTTGTTTTGATTGTGGCGTATGTGCTGACAGGGACAACTTTTCAGAAAGAACTAGTCTTAGGGATAAACATTAATGCGGGACACACCCATAAAACAGGTTTCTGGTTTAAGGGTTACTACGAACATTTACGAAAATCATCCCAGTCAATTTTATATGGGAGTATAAGTAAGCTCCCCTCCCCTGGTATATCGTTGTTGTTGTTGTTGTTTTGTTGCCAAAATATGGGAAGAGAGGCTCCAAACTTCTCCATTTTTGGCATGAGCTGCAGATTTGTGTATTACACATTGAACAATGTTTTAAATTTGTACATTTTTACTTTTGAATGAAGAAAAACAATGTTTATTGGTATAACTTTTACATTTTTACGTCATTTAGCGTTTATTTATTGGTTTTGATTAATTTTGGGTCAATTTGGACGGTTTTTAAGAGGTTTTGAAAAATTTCAGAAATCCAAGATGGCGGCCGTATAACCAATTACCTAATAATTACGTCATATGACCTCCTCGTTCCGTTGTGCAGACCGCAAAAGAGACAGTTTTGAACGTACTATGTACCCTCTAGGTTCCATTGCCAGCCTTAATGTTCTTGAAGTTACAATGTGCCCCCCCCCCCCCCCCCCCCCCCGCCCCCCAACCAGGCTCAGGAACTCAAAAAACACCCAGGCAAAAGAGGATTAAAATAGAAAGCTCACCAGAGCCAAATAAAGATCTTACCAGAAGCTCATATGTTACTCATACATGTATAGGCTTTACAGTGTTTGCTTGCATCTACATTAGGGGGGTCCTGCAAAGGAGAATACCCATGACTTACTGGGTGAATCGCATGGCATGCTGAACAGGAAAATTGAAACACAGGTGACAGTGCATCTATCAAAAGTGTAGCTAACTTTTTTAAGTTTAAAGTTAAAAGTTTAAGTTAAGTTTATAAAAGTAACATTCAATGATGCAGTGTGCCTCATATACCACAACATTTTCCTGGTACAGCTTTGACAAAAATAGCTCTCTACACTGTCTGTTGTTCTGCCTGTAAATTTTCTTCAATACAACCATCAACCTCACTCTCACAAGCGCGCAAACTCGTACAGTTCACTCCAATTGAATTAAGCTTAAGTTTATTTATTTGATCATCGACAGGCATGTTGAGAAGAGACATCACAATTACAATGGATTTGAGCACCCAGATGGTCATAAAGTGAAGGAAGTAGTTGATAAATAAGCGATTTAAATATCATATATATCCAGTAGGGAGAACATTCTGACAATTAAACAATCCCGCTCGTTAACAGCAATCTCCTCCAGTACCTCTTTTGTTTTCTTGTCCTCTGGACCTAAGAACCTTCTGAAGAGCACCATTGAAATCCATAATTTACCGTAAACTTTACCATAAAAAACACAATCTCTAGCCGGCGGCCATACAACACGGTGTACAAAGGATGATGGGAAGTCCCGTATTCCGGGCATGAAAATCGTACTTTACCAGATCTCCCTTTCGCCTGACCGTGGGAGATCTGGGTACGAGATTAAGTCTACAGCACTTAGGGGTTCATCCAACAAGTAAATGTATGCATCTGCGTAGACTGCGCGTGCTAAGCTCACTCTCGCCCGCTGGCCTCCACTAAGAACAGTTACTACACCATGCTCTCCAACAACGGTTTGGTCACAGTCGGGAAACATCTTAATATCTTCTGTTAAGGCGCATGCTCCTATGATTATAGTGTACCTGGAGTCATCGAATTGTTCACTGAACAAAATATTTTCTCGTATAGTTCCCGAGAATATCCAAGGAATCTGCGGCACATAAAAGAGAGTTCCTTTGCAACTTACGGTTCCGCTTGTGATAGCAGGGAGAAAAATTGATTTTCCACTGCCTACTGGTCCGATGATGACTGTCAAACTCCCTTTCTCGGCGGTGAATAAATTCGTCATCTCGATCGATTTTTTGTTGTTTCTTGAATTGTTTGACCCGTAAGATTGTTGCTTGTTGTAGATCTTTTACCTTGTCAGAAACGAACACATTTTTTCTCCGTGATTTTGTTTTCTATTTTCGCCTTCAGCAGCCTTGTCACGGGAAGTTAAGGGTAGATTTTCCAAAAGAAGGAAGTCCTCTATTCTGCCAAGAGAACCATAAGCCGGTCGTACGTTTCCAACAAGCAATATGCCAATTAAATACAACGGCTCTCGTAGTAGATTGAAAAAGAGAGCAACATGAAGACATAAACAGGTGTGAGGGGTTAACCAGTTAGTACAAGAGTAATGACAGTCAGCAGGGTCACCATTGGTGTTGAAGTGTACTCCAAAGCAGCAATACCAGACAGAACAGCACTCTTCTAACGGATTGAACTCACGTTAAATGTCAAAATAGTTTTTTATCCCTTTTGTCGTAGTGAAACATTTAGTAAACGCTGCATGATTTTCTTAACATCATTATTTTAGTGGCCAGACTCTTATTGCAGATAGAAGGGAATGACTGGTAAACCAATATTCCTAATACTTTTAATTGTTAAATCGCAGTTATAGTTGTCCTTACCTTCGCGTGTTTTTATACTTTCTCTATAATCATCTTCCCACGCATTTGTTTTGACGGCGCGGATGCCAGAAACAACCTGATTCATCAAGAAGATGCGACGATCGGAAACCGCGGCTATGCCCAGCCGCAGTGTAGCCCCAGCTGAGGATGACCCAACGTACGTACAATGGTAGAAGTAAACACAGGAGCATAATTTCCATTAGAGTCTGCCAGCCATAAAATAGACAAGTAAAAATAATGCTACCAAGAGCTCAAGAAAGGAAAAAGCTACACAGAAAAACAATTTGACAGTATCTCCTTCCAATCGCTGAATATTGTTCGTTACAAGATCAATAACGTGTCCAGTTAAAAACCTCAACAATGCATCTTTGCTAAGAAGAAGCGTCTGCAAAAAGAGAAATGTTTTCTTTATTTCCCTTGTCATGTGACACCATACAGTACCTACAATAAGTATTTTTATCAATAAAATGAATCAAAGAAAGAACAAAAATATGTACTTCGTCTTACAGCAGAGCCTTAATTCTAGAACATGTGCATCAAGCATTAACTTACAAGTTGCCTCGCTGTTTGGTGTGCTAAATCTGGATGTCGCTTCCCTTATAAACAATGGAACCCGTATTAAGACAACAACATTAATACGACCATCTCGTTAGAACGACGACTTTGTGGAGGTACCGAAAAGCGTTTAATTTATTCAGTTATGTCTTCTTTTCTGGAAAACTTCGTTAATCCGACAGTACTACAGTACTACACATATTGGTCATATTGGTGGACGTCTCTTAATACCATTTTTCCTGCAAATACTTTTTTCTAATACCCAACACCTCACATCGATAGCTAAACTTATACTACATATTAAGAATAACGACGCATTCATTGATATCCATTGCTAATGCACAGCCGTAAAGAAGATAATTATCTTGCAGTTCAGATGTCATTAGAGATACCATGAGATTTCCAAGAAGCAACGTACGGTTGAATACTACGTCATAATGTGTTCAAGATGCCATTTGAGATATTAAAAAAAGGGTCATACCGTCCTTAACAAGGAGAATTTTCAGTACACTTTTCCAAAGTTTTGGTTTATTAACATTTCTTTTGCACCTTGTTGTTTTCTCGTTCCATTTTGTCTGAAACAGTTCGATAACAGAGCAGGTAGTGTTTTCTTTTGCTAGAGGTAAAAAATTGCTTTTATCGATAACTCGTTCATTGCCCGTCTTCAGCACAATATTCATCCATTGAAAATATAAAATGGACAAAAAGCTGACGTTTTCTGTATGTGCATCGTTTTTTATCCTTTTGTAACTACTTTTTGTCATTTTTCCTGACCAGCAATCCAAAGACAAAAAACAAATCCAGATAACACATGATTTTAAAAAGAGACCCTCTTTTTAGATTATCTCTTACAATTGTCAGTGAATTCATAAATTTTCTTTAATAGTTTTAAAATTTGTTGTCTGACCCACTCACCAGATACATGGAATAGAATATTACACATGATGATCCGATTACCGCGCAGGGGGAGGGGCTGATGGGTGGACTTTAGACATCCCACTTTTTGTTTCAGAAAAGCATTGATTTGATTTAAGTAACTAGAGTATGCGCCATATGAAATAATTATATTTTCGTAAGGGTTGGGGGGTTTGAATTTGCGGTTTGGATAATTATGTTCGGCGATTTTTCGGTTTTGAGCGATTTTTATTGCGGTTTTTCGGTTTCTAATATGTCCCAATTCCCTCCAGCTGAAAGGTAGTCAAGCGCCCTAACCACTCTTAAATGTTTTAACGATGATTTGTTTTTTTTATTCGGTACGGAGCAAATTTGAAGCAAGAATACGCTTACTTTTCAAGTTGGTACTAGATGTCGCCACTGCATGCTCAAGCGAACAAAATTATAAGCTTAATTACGCAATCTGTTTCTCTTAAAAGAAGCCCGGTTGATTCATTATCAAAGAGAGTCCAGGCCAATATTACAGTTTGACCAACCGCTCAGTCGGGTTTTATATTGAAAAGGAATAATAACAAACATGTCTCAGTTGCACGCATTATACGTCTCTGTACCGTACGGATCGTACGAAGCATCACACTGTGTTCTGTTGTGATATTGAGATGCACGCTCCGTATGACTCAAGCATACGGCCGTAAGCAAGGTTGACGATCCGTACGGACTGTACGAGCCGGCAACTACAACTGAAGGTCCGTGATAGTGCGACAGTATTAGATATGGGTGTTTTTTTCCATCGCAAATAATACTGTGAGGTTTTATTGACGTCCGTTGAACGAATATACACCAAGCTTGGTTCTAAGCTGCTATAGGTGGTTTTCATGTTACGTCATCATACGGTTTCGAGTTCAATTTGGGATTAATTTGCACGAGTGAGTTTTTCAAAAAGCTCAAAATTAAAAAAAAATTTTTTTTTCGATTTGTAATTTGCACTGGTGTTACACTTTTTGCACTGGTGTTACACGTTTTGCACTGGTGTTACACGTGAACTGCACTGCTCTTAGCCAATCAGAATCGAGTAATTTTTTCATGTATATTATAGACCACTTTCATAATGGCGGCCGATTTATTTATTCTTTTATATGTATGTTAATTAGCCTCACTGGCCTCATTTTAGAGTAAAAATTCTTTTGAATTTTGCACATGTTACAGAGGCCAGTGAGGCTAATTAACATACATATAAAAGAATAAATAAATCGGCCGCCATTATGAAAGTGGTCTATTAGGTAAGTAATCGGTCCTCAGTGAGGTTATATTTGTTTATTATAACTATTTTAACTAGAAAGTACACAACTAAGATGGTCTGAATGGGGGTACCTCGATAACACTTAATGTTTGGGCTCTGTAACAAAAAACAGTTAATTTTAGACATTTCAACACTAACAGTAAAAAAATTCACTGTAACAGTAAATTTCATCCAGATAGAAACAAAAACGGCTCCAATGATTGTCTGAACGTCTAAATCGTAACCCCTGAAATTGTCCGCGGCCGTTTACGGGAATTTGCGTTTACATGAATTTGCGTTTACATGAATTTGCGTGACTCCTTCGTTCGTAGCGCTCTCCAACAGGACACGACACTCGCCGCAGATACTGGAACGTTCCCATGTAACCGCCCGCGTTGCAAAACCTGCCGACACACCAGCGCCTCGCCCACCATCCACGCTCCAGGTGGTCCTATATCTGTCCGTGGCAGATTTAGCTGTACCACAACCAACCTCGTGTACGCCATCCAGTGCCGGGCCTGTGATAAAACTTACATTGGAGAAACAGGACGACGCCTGGCCGAGAGGTTCAGAGAACATTTGCGGTCAACTAGAAACAACACCGATCTTCCTGTTGGCCGTCACTTTGCATCTTCGAGTCACAGCATCGAGGACATGTTTGTTTCGGTGATACGGTCGGGTTTTGGAGATACCGTGGAGCGACGCCGTGCAGAGGCGAGGATGATTTTCAAGTACCTTATTCGTACTAATTTTCGCGGGCACTTAATTTCGTGAATTTGGAACACGAATATTTCGCGAGCATTAATTTTCGCGATTTTGCAAAAAATGATAAATTTAGGGCATTTAATTTCGCGAAAATTGACAAAAGACAGACTTAGAAAACCGTTTTTTATTGAATGATCACTTAAATGACGATTGATTTGCAATCATGATTTGCAATTAGGTAATAGAAATAGCGTTTATAATCAGACTAATCAAGCAAATACTGCAAATCAATCAAATGCTAATGCAATATTGTACTGACCTAAATGGACATTTTGATGACTGCACGAAAGATGTTTTAAAAGAGCAACATGTACAAGAAGAAGAAATGAGTGATTCGGATGAAGAAAGTGCTGAAGTAGAAGATAAATAGACTGATGACAATTACCATGTAGCTATAAACGCAGTTAATCATTGATTAAAGCAATTATAGAAGTGTATTAAATTTCGCGTGTTTAATTTTCGCGTATCCTAATTTTAGCGAGTCTTTAATTTCGCGATTTTTTACAAATCGCGAAAATCGCGAAATTAAAGCCTCGCGAAAATTAGTACGAATAAGGTATAAGACACTGCACCCGCGAGGACTAAATATCGATTTTGCATTCATTTAAGTTATTCTCTTCAGCTTTCAACAGCGCGCGCGCGTGACATGAACGTTGCTTTATTTTAAATTTAAAATTCTATCACGCGCGTTCGTTTTTTTCAGTTGCTGTAGTCCCTGAAGAAGAGATAGTAATCTCGAAACGTCGGACGACTGTTATTCGTTTTTTGGTGCTATTTTTGTGATATTTGACATTACTGTTTTTACCATATTAGTACATAGCACTACACAGTTACCTTTTTATTCTATTTTATTCGTTTACGGGAATGTCCACTTACGGGAATCACGATATCAACTTGGAATATGTTAGAAAAACTATAAATAAATGTAGACCAAAGTCCATAGGCCACTTCGAAAAATACCATAATACTCTTTAAATGAAGTGCAGGTTTGGGTGGCGCTTGATGTCAACCTGATTTTTCCAATTTCTTTTTTTTACAGCACGAACTGCAAGTGCTATGCTTCCACTTCTTGGCAATTTGCATACGGTGCACATTTGTATACGAACACAATGCTACGCCCTAGCGTTCCTCCATGTACTCTGAATTCATTGTGCCATTCCAACAAAGGAGACTTGAATAATTACACCCCGGTGAGGCTGAGCCTGCACATAAAAGATTATTATGATATTTTTCGAAGTGGACTATTCTAAGTAACTACCCGTATGCCGAAAGATAATCATATATTAACGTCAAGTGCCCCGTTGTCTGGAAGCATACAAGACTTTCTTTTATTCTCCCGAATGCTATGACCCGCAACGGAGATTTCTTAGAAAATCAATGAACCCTCAAGGAGACCAACCAACGATATTGACTACAGTTTAATTGTATACTGACGGCGTTTCAAGGGTATCCTACTTAAAACTTATTATCGGATAAATAACAAAAGAGGTATTCAATATGATGGAAGAAAAGAAAAACAAAGGTTCAGAAAAGAGTAGAAACATCCCCGAATCGATTACCACGTTCGTGTTCGACGGTGGTAAATAACTTGGGTGCGGTTTACCAACAGCTCAGACTGAAGCCGTAAAGACAGCTACAACACCTGTTATTCAAAAGTAAGTTGTGCTACTCGAAAGGTATGCGAAATTGAGGAGCTAAAGCGAAGAGTATTTAGATATTAACCGAAGGGGATCAAAAGAACCTGCTTATCGATTCTATTACGTTTGCGCTATGCCGTCTACCCGTGACGTGCCTGAAGCAGCCTTAAAATTGTTTTGTAGTTGTATAATTAACAACTGCCTTTCCGCAATCTGCAAGAAAGACTAATCGTTCTCCATCAACTTGTACCATTTCAAGAAATATATCGAACAAAAGCAAACACGAAGGAAAGCAACAACAGGATTTCTTGCAAATTATAGAGTTCTACATGGATCATAATCGGCATAACCATGAAGGCGCGTGAGTTTTGTTAAATTATGCCTTCAGGATCTACAACAAAGCCTGTTTACTTATGAACAATTATTCCATTCAGCTAATCAGTACTGTCAAGAAAGTGTTGCAGTTTAACAGATAAAGTGAAATGGCAATCGGAACAGATCGAAGCAAATACATGGAAATAGATTCATCATGTTCATTGAAGCATTCATTTCAGATAGCATAAAGTGTGTTAGTGTGTTCATCGGCTCGTAAAGCGCCATCATTAAAGAATCTTTGATCTCGCAAACCGAATCCACGATGTTTGCACGTTAGAAAACAGGAATAAGGTGTCGAATGTAGTCAATCGAAGAACTTCGGTACTGATTGATGTCGCATAGCTATTTAAATCAGGAATGCACTGTAACCGGCTCAGTCAACGTTTTCAGAAACATGTCTCCAGGATGCAGAGGCCATGAACAAAGCCATATCAGGATTTATATTTTAAACACGAGATAGAACGAAAAAGTTTCAACAGTATTTTCTGATTCTCAGACTTATTTACACACTGTAAACAAAAACAAAAAATTGTTACTGTGGCGGTACATGGATGCCCTTCCAAGTTATTTACAAGAAACGCTTGGATGAACTCGGGGATTTTTGCTGAATGGTTCAAGAAAGATTTCGTCCCGACTGTTAAACACCACCAACGTGCACAAAACATTCGTTTCAGTTTAATTGTAATACACATGTGTACAGGTATTCCAAACGGACAGTGAAGTTATTTTTACAGTCGAACCTCGATATGTAGAACATATCGTTTTGTAAATGTGTTGTTGCACGATTATTAAAATGTCGCTTTCCTAAATTAATCAGTTTTGTTTTTCATTTATATTCATATTTTCGATTATCCGGACTGTACTATTTAGTCAAGTCCCGACGAGTCCGCCGGGATAATCGAGGTTCGACTGTAACTTCAATTCACACATTTTTGAGGGGAATCACTTTTTTCTCGTTTTCGTTCTCGGTTTTGGCTTGCTCAGTAGTTGTCATAAGCAATCAATACTGAATCATTTAGTAAAATACCCGCCATTTCGAATTTCGTCCATTAAGGTTTGTTTGCACGCAACGCAAGCTTACTGAAGCGTTAACATGAGCAAGCAAAAGCACAAGAAACTGGCTACGAACTGGTGCGACGCAAGCGTGCGCGCAAGTGTAAACGCTGTGGTTTTTTTCAACAACTCATGACTTTTCAGTACAGTCAGTGCTTGGATGAAAGTATGAAATAGAAATATCATTGTTCAGAATAAAGGATTTATTTAAGTATTCAGTTCAGTTAACAAACTTATTTCGATGTTATGTATTTGCATGTGTACGTGGATTCAGTTGGACGCTGAGATTGAAATTTCAATATTCGGTCTTGTGCTGTGTGCATGATCTTATCTTGGGATATGTTGGAAAAGCTATGAAATACTGTAGAACAAAATCCATTCTTCGCAACTACCTGTATGATGAAAAATAATCACATATTATATTTAACTTGGTGCACCGTTGTCTGGAAGTATACAAGATTAAATGGGAATGTTGATGCCCACTCATACCTCTGGAAAAAGCTACGTTATTGGTTAACCCAATTGCATTGTTAAAATACAATAATGCAAACTTTCTGAGGTATACATGACACAATAGACTAAAGTACCCAAATAGTTAGTACTGGACCAATAAAAACAGAGTTTCAGAACATTGCAATACATTTATTTACATTTCACTTTGTATTTACAATTTTTTTTATAATCTATATAAATCTATATAAATGGTAATCTAATTGTTTATACTGGTAAATAATTTAAATATAGTTGAAAATGTAAGGAAATGCATAAGGCCTAAATGAACCGTCAGGCTTTCGGGTTAGACACTAAACTGATAATGTTGTAAATTTTGTGTAGCCAGGGGCGGATCTAGGGGGGGGGGGGGGGGTGCAGGGGGTGCGCACCCCCCCTGAGATGACCTAGTCTGCGTTGTTCGCTTTTAAAATTTGTTTACGTCACCCTTCAGTTACGTCATTCCTTAGAGGTGCACCCCCTCCTAAGAAAAATCCTGGATCCGCCCCTGGTAGCTGTCATTCACAAACAAACACATAAATAGTTAGCAGCAAAAGCTAGTAGCAAAAATAGCAAAAACAAAGCGAGAAAAAGGCAATCGCCATGGCAAAGCACAAAAGCATACATATACGCGCATTAATAATAAGAAGAAAGAAGAAGTCATTGTTAGTTAATCGGCCAGCGTCAAGAGAACCATCTACACATCGGTGTCCCTAACACCGCTCCGAAAGAAGCTGTTCGGTGGTGTAAACAAGGCGAAAAAGGAGTTAAAGTGCAAGTACATCTAGACAAATAACGGCTGGATCTTCCGAAAAAAATCGGATGTGAGTCACACAGTTACATTCGACTCTCCCGCTGATCTGGCCAAGTTTGAAAAGGACCATTCGCTATCACCCATCCAGAAAAGGGTTTCCCGAATCGATTACCACATGCGTGTTCGAGTGGTATACAACTTGGGTGCGGCTTTCTAACAACTGAGACTGAAGTCTTAAAGGGATGGTTTCACGGTTCGGCGCATGTGAACAGATTAAAATGCTTTATTCGCTTACTTACCAATTTTGTCGGTTAAAAAAACACTCACATTTACTTCAATAATCACATACTATAATTAGTCCAAACAAAGCGAAGGATGACCAAAATTCAGAGAAAATTTCAACGGAATACATCGACAAATTAAAGTCAACACTGAATAGGGAAGATATCAATGACGTCACCAATTGTTATTAATGTGCCAACCAGAGCCTTATTGGCTGCCGAAACAAAGGGTTCTTTTGTTCCAGTGGCTGGCACATTTGAATAACAAAAAGAATGTTTGTAAACAGATATTATCCCTATAGACCCTTTTAATAAATACCAGAATGCATCACATTCCGCTATCGATGTCAAATGTATTCTTTTGAATTGCAAGAGAATTCAAAAGAATATGTTTGACGTCATTAGCGGAAAATGATGCATCGTGGTATTTATTAAAAGTGTCTATAAAACCTTTGACCCGAAGGATTTATTCTACGCTCTGGTGGTTTTCATTGTGTACATGGGTATGTACAGTATAATCATCTATTCAATCAGCTGACTGACCGAGATATTTTCACGGGCAAATTTCCCGCCAGAGTTATCTATTCGCTTCCGATTGGTCTAAACAATGAAATTAAATGGGTTACGTCATAGCTTGCACATGCGCCGAACCGTGAAACCCTCCTTTTAAAGACAGCTACAAAGGTATAAAGCTATGCTAAAGTATTCGAGACTGAGGGGCTGTAGAGTTTGGCATGTTTAGATATTAAAGTGCCCATAACGATTTTTTTTATTTTCTTACCTAAATCTACACGTAATGAACGTCTGCGAGTAAAATTTTTGATTCAGCAAAACGTGAATTTTTTTATGATTTTTTGTAGTCTTCGAAATCCTATTTTTTTGCGGTCGACCCGCCCCGCTGATAAGAATGTCAAAGTGCCCGCCCGCGCTAACTTTCAACATTCATAACTTCTTTAATATGTATTCAAACGCCATCAAACTTTGTGACTTTTCCTAACAAGATTTTGACAGCCATGTTTTTTGAAATTTGCATATTTGTACCTTTGAATGAAGAAAAACAATGTTTATTGGTATAACTTTTATATTTTTACGTCATTTAGCGTTTATTTATTGGTTTTGATTAATTTTGGGTCAATTTGGACGATTTTTAAGAGGTTTTAAACAATTTCAGAAATCCAAGATAGCGGATCCAAGATGGCGGCCGTATAACTAATTACCTAATAACTCAACATCGTTCCCAGGAACGCGGTTGCTAATAACTACGTCGTATGACGTCATCGTACCATTGTGCGGACCACAAAGGAGACAGTTTTGGAAGTACTATGTACCCTCTAGGTTTCCTGCACTTGTTCTTGATAAAGGCGACTATCGCGTGCGGAAACCCTCGAGGCATGGCATACTGCCAAGACAACTGACGCTAGATAATAATTCCAACCGTTACCTAGACAATATTCAATTTGCACGGAAAATAATCGTTGGAAAATTTACACGAGGAAATCATTGAATGCTACGGTGTTGAGGTAACCGCTTAGATTTTGTAAGTAATATATCAACATGAGGCATAGTGTTTAACGGAGTGTGTGTTCCTCTTGTTCCAACTGATTTATACCGCAGCGAACGCAAACTATTGCCATTAACTTATAAACACTTTGAACCATTTGGGAGGGAAAACTTACGATCTTTGCAACTGTACTCATTAAGCTGTGATGTTAATAAAATCGCTATGGAAAACCTTTCAAAGCAACCAAAAAAATTAAATCTAGTGATGATGATGAAAGCATTTATTTAAACATGATAAAATTACAGCAAAGCTGTAGTAAAGCTGAAGCAAAGCTGTAGTAACGCTGTAGTAATCATAATATATATCAATATCTGATTATTCAACAGTTTAGAAGAAGATACCCGGCTATAAAGCACTCGGCTTCTTGCATCCCTTTTTAATCTGTCAGCTGGTTGATTGTTTTCTCTTTTCTGTTGTTAATTTTAGATCGAGCGTCATGGTAAAGCATGGATACAAAAAGATCCGCGATGATGCCAACACAAATGATGTCAGCTTTGTGTCTCTTCTTTTCTTTCAATGGATGAATAGTGTCTTTCATAAAGGAAGTGAACGACCTCTAGACATAAATGATTTTTCACCTCTTGCAAAAGAAAGCGGTACCTGCTCTTTGATCGAACAGCTTAAGACAAAATGGAACGAAGAAAAAATAAAGTGCAAAGGCAGTGGTAAAAAACCAAAACTATGGAAAAGCGTACTGAAGATGATCTCAGTTAAAGAACTTATGGTCCTGGTATTAACCGGTGCTTTGTTTTCACTTTATCGCCTTCTTCAGCCACTGCTTCTCGGATATCTTGTGGTATCTCTGATGTCAGCTGAGTCACAGAAAAATTATCTACTCTATGGTTGTGCATTAGCTATGGGGATCAATGCCTTGATTGGTTCCCTCAGTATGCACCAGTTTGACTACCGATGTGAATTGTTAGGTATTAGATTAAGCGGCGCCCTAAAAGGACTAGTTTACCTCAAGGTAAGTGCAAAAAACCGGAAAGCAGCATGTATTGTTCCAGGCTTATTAACTAATCAATGACATCAATGACATCAATGTAATCAATGAGTAATCAATGGGTAATCAATGAGTAATCAATTGATTACTCATTGAGTATTGCCAATACTCAATGAGTACTCAATGACTAATCAATGACCCACAGAATTTTTGGTCATTGATGTCATTCATTAGTCATTGATTTGCATGAAAAGAGGTGTTGACAGGCCAGACACGACTCATAAGCTCGTGATAACGTGGAACGTGATCTTTAGAGTTTTGCTCTAACAAGCATATCCCCAAAGATTTTCCTTTTTTGTATGAGATAAGGGGAGGCTCTTTGTATATTTCTCTTGGCAATGGTTGGTTCTGAATTAAATGCCATTTGCTCATTAGAGGTTTTTAAGATTAGGCAACACCGGGTGGCACGTTGTTACGAAAGGCAGTATTCTTTTTCGCACGTTCTCCTTCTGCTGCAAAGATGACTTCGGTTCATTGAATTTTACCTCGGAAATTATTTTCTCAATAAGATTGTGAGTGTAACCTCTAGCATGGAGGCGTGCTTTGAAGTTGTTGATATTCTCACTGAATGATTTCGCTGAGGAATATTTGTTCTTAAAAGTCTCAGGGCTCCACCTTTTCTGGGCCCTTTTCTGACCCCTTGTGGGTGGCAGGAAGAGAAATGGATGGAAAGTCTCTGTTGGTTTAAAATGAGTAATCAATGACATCAATGAGTAATCAATGACCCACAAAATTTTTTGGGTTCGATTAATCATAGATTATCCATTGAGTATTGGCAATACTCATTGATTAATCAATTGGTTACTCATCAATAGCAAGTGCTATTCACCTCCCAGCAATTTGCGCGCGAAAATTGTAATCGTTGACAGGAATAAATGAGTTAAAAAGCATCATTTTCGTTATATTATCTCACTGTTTCAGTATATACTAAAACAACTATTCACCTCAGTGTAGGTGCTAAATATCCACCACTACCCACCATATATATATATATATATATATATATATATATATATATATATATATAAGCGTGACTGATAATACCATAGCGTTTTGATACAATGCTAAAACATTTCTTTATTTTCAGACGCTTCATCTTAGCAAGGATTCATTATTGCAGTTTTCAACTGGTCACGTGATTGACCTTGTATCAAACGATGTTCAGCGATTGGAAGAAGATACTGTAATGTGGTGTATTCTTGTGCCATTTGCGTTTCTTGAGGTTGTGTTGACAACAGTGTTAGTCGTCTTTTTTATTGGTTGGCAGGGTCTAATGGGAGTCATCTTTCTGTGTTTACTTCTGCCATATTTTATCGCATTGTCCTATGCTGGTGCTGCACTGCGCCTGCGCACAGCTGCGATTTCCGACCTTCGCCTCTCCTTGATGAATCAGATTGTCTCCGGGATCCGCTCCATCAAAATACATGCATGGGAAGATGAATACCGAGAGAAAATAAAAACTACACGGAGGTACATGTAGCAGTTTGGAATAAAACCAACTTTATCTAGTATCGACTTAGAAGTCATATTCACAGCTTTTTAGGGACAATGGTTTGTTCGTTGCCCCATTTGAGACCAATTTTTTGTATGTTACGTTAGAGAATTGTTTCGTATAAATTTTATCATATCCATATGTGCATATCTTGAATGTATAATTTTTCTTTATGTAATCGTTTGGTTCCTAGTGCAAAACTTTCAAACTACAAGTGAAAATTAATCCCTAATTTTACGAGGAACATATTAAGATGCGATTGCAGAGCTTATAAACTAGAGGCCAAAATTATCGGAAAACCTTTGAGATGTTTGAAACGGCACTTAGCCTCAAAATTGCTCGAAGTAAAATACGGCTCGGCATTCTCGTTTAAATGTGTACCAGAGTAGCGTAATAAATATTATTTCAGCTATGTATCATGAAGCGAAAAAAGGAAGTTTGTTTTCGACCCAACGAGGAGCCAATGTTCAACGTAGCGTTTTCCTAAGTCTTGAAAAATCCATTCGAAGTCCGCAGATTGGGTTGAATCCTAATGCACTTATAAGCGGAATTACGGAATTACAAATAAAAGTTTTAGCCGAACGAGTGTAAATTTGCAGAAAGGGAAATGCTGGTTTATCTTTTTCTCGTTCAAGAATGTGCGCATGCCTTAAATGAAATGTTGAACTATTAGCCTCAAAATGGAAGGGAATTGTAGCTTTCATGTTGCAAACGACGTTTTGGCTAATCTGGCAATAATTTGACCAGCTAGTAAGTGTCCAGAAAACGACACTTGTGGTCAAATTGCCAGATTCCATAAACAAATTCAGTCCTTAAATCTCTCCCATGGGCAACAAAAGTAGGCTTAACCGTTCCCCTAAATTTAGAAAACAAGAAATGTAACCAACAATAAACTTGTACTGACGACGTTCAAATGGAATGTGAGTGTAACATTTTGCCCCAGTTACATCTAATCCTATCCTAAGGACTACATCAACTTGTCATGAGAGGTTCGAATTCTTTTTTCTTTGCAGACAAGAAATCAGCATCATTCGTATGAAGAGTGCCGTTCTGTCATGTTTTGCCGCCTTAGACTTTTCATCAGCACCAGTAGCTACCCTGGTCTCTGTCATCACTCTTGTATTTACTGGCCAGACCCTCACACCTGTTAATGTTTTCATGCTTCTGTCTTTTATCGGTATACTACAAACATGCTTTTGCAGGGTCTTATGCATTAGTATGCTACAAACATACGACGCTTATGCTTCGCTACAAAGATTAGAAGAGTTTTTGTGTCTAGAAAATCTTCCATCCGCCGATCGTAGCAAAAGAAGTAAGACTTCGAGTAGCGTTTCTAAATTATATACTAGACATTCCAAAGTAAAACAAGAAGTTTCCTTACTTGACAACGTAAAGGATCTGCAAAAACCAACATCTTTATGTGTTTCAAATTTGAATAAGAAACAAATCAAGAGGGAAGAGGAATTCATTCTACAAGATATCGAAATCTCAGCTGAGACAGGGAGTTTGATAGTCATTACCGGACCAGTAGGCAGTGGAAAGTCCACTCTTCTTTCAGCAGTCGCTGGAGAGGTCTTGGATACAACCGGTACTATAAGCCATGTTGGAACGCTCGTTTATGTGCCGCAGGTAGCTTGGGTATTCTCAGGGACAATAAGAGAAAACATTTTGTTTGGTGAATCGTACGATGAACCTAAGTACACAAGAATAATTGAAGCATGCGCCCTAACAAAAGATATAAAGCAATTTCCCGGGTTTGACCAAACGGTTGTTGGAGAACGCGGTGAGGTTCTAAGTGGAGGTCAGCGGGCGAGAGTAAGCTTAGCACGCGCAGTCTATGCCGATGCAGACCTTTACTTGTTGGATGACCCTCTCAGTGCTGTGGACTTCAAAGTTGGCCATCATATATTCCAACAGTGCATCAAAGGCCTGCTGGGTCAGAAAACCCGAGTAGTAACTTCTCATCAAGAACAGGTCTTGAAAGAAGCCGATAGCGTTGTTGTATTATATAGAGGTCGTGTGATTGGAAAAGGAAGTTTCACTGAGCTCAAAGCGAAAGGTTTTCTCAATACGACTATTGACCCGCTGTATAAGAAGCTGAACGAGAAGTCAGATAACAGTTTTGTGTGGGAAACTGGAGAGAAAAATGAAGATGGTGACAGCAGTGAAGAAATCGTCCACTCAGCCAGTGAGCCTAAGAGTCTAGAAATATCAAAAGAAGATCGCGCAATTGGAACAGTTTCTTTTAAGCTCTACTGGAACTACTTCAGAAGCGGAGTACCTACCCTAGTGATCTTTGCAGTATTGTTTTTGTGCCTTATCACTCAAGGTAAGCCACAGAAAATGTTTTCGATTTTACATCTCTTTCTACCCCAGACGAGTACAGTACATGTACACAATATAAAGAAAAATAGTAATGCAATTGTTACTCTTTGCAATTGCAAGCAATTAACTAATAAAGAAGTTGTAACATGCAACGCGCGTTCACAGCGTGGCCACATATATTTTCGCTCAGTACCTAAGCACGCTGCTTTTCAGTTTTCACTTTCCACATGTGGAAGTCGTCAAACTTACTGCACATGGGCAAAAATGAGGGACAGTCAGCGGTACGGCAAGCGGACTCACGAGATTGATTGTCATTTTGCAAAATTTACACAGAAATTCTTAAATCCTCACACTGTAAACTTAAAGTAAATCTCGGAACGTATTTTGATAAACTGATTAAGTTCCATTTGACACAAGTAAAAGCTACGTTTGCATTGTTTTTAGATTACGCAATAATTTTCAATGTCTATCACGCTTTTAGTCATGGTGGAAGTCACATCACACAAAATCGAGAGTAAAACACAAAATATCTGAAGCCACTATCAGTGTTGAGGGGGACATGGCGGCCTATAGAAACCAGAGAACCACTCAAAATTTCTGTGAAAACCGACAAATCGCATAAAAACAGAAAAACATAATAATCAAAGCAGCAAATTCACAAACCTGAACCACTCAACCCTTGATAAAACCGCAAAACAGCTATTATATATGGCGAATACTTCAGTTAATCAAATAAAGACATATTTTATGGGGAAAATGATGTTTTCTATTGGACCAATACTTTTGCTCTATTTTCTTGAGGTGTTCATTTATGCGACATTTAATCGCTTGAACAGTGCCCACGAAGCTTTACTTCCACTGATCAGCGATCTCTACAAGCTCAGCTTTCTTCTTTCAATTTAAGGCATTGCAAGAGAATAAGACAAAACTTCTACTGTCTTTTGTGGGCCACTTTCACCGCCAACGTCACCTGGATGGCGCACCACGTAAACCTACACGGATTGACCGAGGTGACCGAAAAACAGCGTTTCTTATTTATGAAAACTAAATAACCGATGTTTAAAAAGGAAAAAACGAAAACCGCGACGAATACAAAACCGAAGAACAAGAAATTTTGAGTGCAAAAACTTTCATTGTCCTAGGTAATCTCCTAAAGGAAAATATCAGTGGCCACCAAACTAGTCCGATTTTTAAGCAAGAAACTATCGAAATTGGCCTGACTTCGGCTCCTTCAACGGTCAAATTAGTTAATACTTGCATTTGAATAATCGCTGTATTTCACAAGCTGAACGAACTAATTTTCAGCCGACAACAGTCTTAAAATGAATGAGAAAACGAAGTTAAACATTCTATGAGACGATTTAGACGTGGCCGGGGAAGCTGGACAAACCAAGTCGCAGTGAACTTAATTTTTGGTTCGAAATCGACGACATTACAGTGAAATTTATGTATTTCCCATGAAAAACCTATATAGTGGAGTATTTCTTAAGTCCAAATAAAAGACTTGTACGCATGCTTGGCCGCCATGTTGTCCCTCATTTCTCCCCATGATTTAAATTAAGGGGTGGCGAATAAAAAAAATATGGGTCTCGCAAGAATTATAGCCAAATTTCACAGATCTCATAGTCTCGATATTTGACAAGTTCTCTACGTCTCAAAGTCTCGCTTTTTCACAACGTCATCTCGGAATCTTGGTCTCGGTATCGGGTATCGTATCATACTAAAGGCCAAAAAGTCTCGGGCTCGGAGAGAACAATGCTTGCCATGCCGTCTCAGAAATCTGGAATTTACCATTCGCCATAATAAGATCAACGTAAAGTACACACATATTTGTCGTGGTTTTCAAAATATCCAACAGATACCCTTACAGAACTAAGAAAACTTAGCAAAAGAACACAAGCGATATAATACAATACAATGCAATACAATACAATATCTTTTATTTAAACACGATAAAAATTAAAGCTGACGCTTGTGGGGTCGTGTTACAAAGGTTTGCAAAACAAACACGCGGCTTTATACACTTGCACAGATTTTAAGTATCTTTATGCGTGACGGGAGTTTTTTGTGAGGAACAAAATTAAAGACAGAATGAATCGGAATCTTGAAGAAGAGTCTTGCAGTTAGCTGCGTTTAGCCATAATTTGTTAAAACATATTCAAAACAAAGATAAAGCAGCAAACTTTGATTGATTAAGTCAAATGAACACTTACCTAGTATTGCATTTTATTTCTCTGCAGATTGGTTCTTTCAGGCAAATGAATGATGATTTTGATGGAGAAATATTTATTTTCTTTTGCAGAAAACACAAAGACAAAACATGTAGAAAGATTTCAACGTAGCTTTCGATTCAATAGTAGTATAAGAGTTGGCGGTACCAGATCAGTTTTGCAAAACTGATCTGATACCAAGCCAACTCTATACTACTTACCATATAATGGCAAAAATAAAATGGAAATATTAAATGCAATAATTAATTAAAAATATTAAATGGAAAAATCAAATGAAACTATATGTTAATAAAAATAAAATGGTGCGTTCATTTCATTGCGTGATCCAGCATAATAGAATCCTTTGCGTGACACAATTCTCGGAAACATAGGAAGTCTACACAGGATTTAATTAAGGAAAGTTATTTTATAATGTCCATAAGCATATGAATTTATGCCATCATCTGATATATACCTTTTGTCATCGAAACAGCTGAGTGATACTTTATTGATTTCATAACTTCCTAATTTATGGTTTTGACTTCTTATTGTTTTCATAGTGTGATGCATCTGTTTATTTCCTAATAACGTTTCTTTATAATCTTGATGCTTGATATTATTTTTGATAATATTCTTTTTGATTCCCTTGGCAGTCTTTCCTCCTTTTTGGTTGTCTTTCATGTAACTATACATTTTAGATCGTAGACCGATGAATTCAGTTATTGGTATACTTGCAGCTTCATCTTTGAATTTACCAATTACTTTTTTATTTGTCTTATCAAAATATGGAGAATCTTCTGGGTAATCGCTATTATCAAATTTATCTTTATCATTCCAAAAATCTTGATACACATCCTTAGCTTCAATTTCGTATGTGAGACTGTCAGTGTCTGTGAATAGTAGTCTAGCTTTGTCTCCATATTTCTTTTTGATATAGTTATAATGGAAGTCATACATCAAAACCTTACTAAGATCAAGAATACACATACCCACATATGCCGGCCTGTTTAGGGTTAGTGTTTCTTTGATCTTATGAACGGCTACAAGATTTTCATTGAATATCTTACTGCTTACATAAGTAGGTTTAGCAGCCATTTTTAATAGTTTTTTCTCATCAGTAACTAATCTAACATCTATTCTCTTTCTTATATTTTCCATTGTTTTTCCAAATACACTGTTGTTCATAAGTTTGAAGAAATCTTTCTCAAAGGCATTTTTGGCATTAGTTCTTTTCTGAGTGTTGAAATCAATATATTGCTTCAACCATGCTGACTGATTAAACTCTAGTACTCTATGAACTTTTGTTATTTTCAAACCGAGATCAGTGTATAATTGTAGGTTTCTGTGATGAAGAACATACTTTTCTTTGTTTCTTAAAGTTGGAATCAGTTTTTGTACAAGGCCTGTTGATATATTATATTTGGTAGCTATCTTTTGGCAATACCCAGATAACATATTACTAGTTACTTTAACTTTCTCTGGTCCTAATGGGTAGTCATTATGAAGGCTGTGCAATTCTTCAGGATATTCCATGTCAACTTCTAGTATTAAACCTTTGTTGCTATCTTCTTTATATTTGGTCAAGTCTAACTTCTTAATCTGATTTTCTGTCATCCATTTGAAACCGCCAGTTGGTAGGTATTGTGACATAGCCCAACCATAGAGATTGTTAGCATCAAGATACATGATATACTTTGAGGGCGCCTTCTCATTGTATGATTTCATGTATTTGTTGTTGGCTTTCCCATATCTATTGGCTATATAAGAAATACCACCTCTCATCCCTTTTTCAATGAATTGAAACATGTCAATATCAGTCATTAGTTCTAATTTAATATTAGTCATTTTTAGCATAGCATCCCAAGACAATCCTGGAGATGTGAAATAATGACATGGGTCTAATTTATAGTATTGCAGACAGGTCTTTCTAAAGTTTTCAAACACATCAGCTAACAGAAGGATGTCAGATTTAAGATATAAATCATGGTACTCACCCATATTTTTAAGCATGAAGGTTTCCCAAACAGTTTGAGCATGCTTATAGTCTTCATCTGATATGCATACATCATTTAATATGCTGTAAAATTCTGCTTTTGGTGGTAGTTGTTTATTGAATTTGTCAAAACTGTCCATGAAGTCATATGGATAGACTCCTTTTTGTGACATTAAATTAAGCTTTTCACCTTTGAATTGTTGAGAGGTATATTTTAATGATTCTTTTGGTAGATTGCTTACTAGTTTATCTAAACTAGAGCTCATAAACTGGAAACTATCAATGAAGGTAAGATGATTACCAAGCATGAAAGCCATATACTTTTCCATATTGTTTGGTATAGCATTTATGTTCATTTGTTTGTCTTCTCCTTTCTTATTTTTGTATGTGTGCTTCTTGACTATTTCACCAATCTCTTGCATGATGAAATGACTATCATAACCTCTGAGATTATGGAATATAACAGGAATTTTTATCTCTGCTGGATTCACTCTGAGTTTCAGATTACATTCTTGGTGAGCAGATCCTCTGTATTTACCAGTTATATGGCAATGATCTCTAACTTTAATATCTTTCTCTGCATACTTTTGATCACATATATGGCATTCTTCAGCTTTTTGAAATTCTTCTTCATCATCTTTTGTCATTCTTAATGGTTTATTGAATTCTTTTTTCATCACTTTCTTACAATATTTGACTTCCCCCAGCATAGCTTCCATAAATTTGTGAACAGCTTTTTCACCTCTATATATTTGCTCTGGTTTGGTGTATTGATCATTGTAGCAACAAACAACCTTATAACCATAACTACAGTCTGTATGCTTCTGATAAGCCTCTGTGTATGATTGATCATTGTCAGGCTGACAACCATGTATTTTTTCAGTAATTGCTTCAAAATCTGCATAAATAACAAATGGTACCGGTAGTTGTTTATGGCAATTGTTGAATTTTAGTGTATTATTATCCTTGTCAGGCATTTTTATAGCTTGTGTGCCATTCACTTGTATGCAGTTTTCTTTATGATTTAATAATACTCTTTCACTACTGAAACATTGTAAACAATACATACAAAAATGCTTTCTATGTTCATGTTTTGTTTGATTGTACATAAATTTATTGAAGTCTTTTATTAATACATAATGTTTGTTTTCGCCTTCTGTTATCAATAATAAATGCATTTGATCTTCAAATTTTTCTTGGGATATGTAAATAGGAAATGGTTGTTTTTCTTCATATCCAAATACAATGATATTGATATTATTCTGTTTCTCAATTTTATTATACTGTTTTTGATTGACTGGAAATTCAATTCCTGAGTAATTCAATTTTTCAATAAATTCTTTATCACATGTTTTAATTCTCTGTGGGTATTTTTCTTGAGGATTCAAATGTCTAATGTGACACCATCTAAAACACTGATTGTCTTCGTTTTTCATGTTGATCAAACCTTTGGCACTATTTCTTAGTTCTTGTGGTAGTTTAATATATGAAGAGCCTCTCATTGGTTGATATCTTACAACATTAAGATAATGATTTTCCACTGATTGAACAGTCCAACCAGATCCCTCTGAAATCCAAACTGCAATTTTGTTTAATATGTTCTGCTTTGATACTTGCAGTGATTCATCTATATCTAGGTTGTTTATGATTGTTTGAACTTGACTGTTGAAATAGGCAGTTTTATATACTGTGTCTCTATTTGACATTTTTGTAAATATTACCTTGAGTGTTTCAACAAATTTTAGTCCTTTCATGGATTTTAGTGTATTTGTAATATGATGTTCAATAGCCTTTCTTGTGTTCTGCAACTGCACCAGTGGGTCTTTGTTATTTTTTATATTGATTTCATAGGATTTAGTATAACCTTTTAGAGCTTTGTCTGTTTGTTCTATTTTAGTTCTTATAGTTGGAACTGGTTTTTCTGCAACTGGCTGTTTAGTTCTAGGTGCTGGCACTGGTTTATAGTCGTCTCTAAACTCCATTGGTGGTAAAATAATATGGTCTTCATACTCATTCACCATCTGTTTAACACTTTTTCTTGGTGTAGGAATTGGTCTCCTACGTTGTTTTTTGTTATCCACTATTGTCATCTCAGGAGCTGGTTTAGCATTCTGGATTTGCAATAACATTTGGATTAGTTGAGATTTACTCAATTTTTTCAAGTCTGATTTTTCCATTATCTATATATATAACTATAGATAATTCTTTAAATGGTTTTACGAATGTGCGTTTGAATATAGTCGAGAATTCAAATAATCCAATCATGGATCCTTTGAACTATAACTATGAAAAGAATTAATCTTGTGTGTGATTTGGAATATTTTTTCGTGTTATGTTGATGATTCGTTGCATTATGATGTAGATATTTAGATTCTTCACATGCTTTTTTGTTTTCTCATGACATGATTTCCCAGCAAGTGTATAATTTTTGTTGTTCTTACAAATCTTACAAAGCCAGACTTTATTTAACATGTATTGTGTCTTATGTTGCTTTCTTTCTTCATCGGTATAAACTCTTGGTCTACCGCGACCTCTCTTAACATTTTGATTTTCCATATATAATACTATACTATAGATATTATTTTAAATAGTTTCATAATAGTGCGGATAATATTGGTCAAGAATTATATATTTTGCATTATTGCGTAATAGCCAGAAACATTAATATTTTTGGCTACCAATGAATAGCGAATGCAAAGATATAAATATCTCAGAAATTTCTGGGATACTTGTAAATAGTAACATCTCTTTAAAACAATTTTGTATATCCCTTTAAATCCCTGATTAGTGTTCTAATGTTACTGATTGTATTTTTTAAACCCATGTGCCCTGGATCAGATGAATATTTCTACATCTTTCCAAATCCGCGTTGCTGCTTGTTTTTGTTGTGCTAGATATACTATTTTCTTGTTTGAGATATTTAATATTATCAACTTTGGTTTGTTTCAACACATTACATTCATCATCGTATCTATTGTTTTCTATCTCATTGCAGATAATATTCAATAACTCTTTCAATGTTATATCTTCATCAATTTCATGTATTTTTTTATGATAAAGTTTCAATAATTTCTTTTTATATTGTAACAGATCCAATCTACGCTCATTATCATATATTTTATCATGAAGATTGTCTATTTCATCTTCACATTCCTGAATTTGAAAATTTATTTTTTTGATATATTTCTCAATGCCGCTCATGATATATATAAACATTATATATTTTTTACATCTTTTAGCGGTATCCAGCTGTTAAAATCATCACTATATCCTTTCCACTTCACCAAAGCTTGTTTTTTCTTATAGTCTCTTTTGATAACCTTATCTATACGAAAAACATCTTGTTTAGCTTTCAATAACTCCTGTTGATAGAAAGATCCTTCTATTGATTCATCATTGAGATCTTTTAATTTGTAAGTTATAGGATTAGTGTATTGTATCTTATCGACTGTAAACACTTCTTCAGTCCATTTTGGTGTATAACCCTTGTCGAACACATTCCGTTTATACTTTGAAATTCTAACCTTATCACCAACTTTAAATTTTGGTTTATATGATAATAGTTCCGTATCATATAGATTGAAATAAACAGTTCCTTCATTCTTTTTCATAGATGCTTCAATAGGTTTCATTTTAATACTTGAATGCTTTGTACTGTTGTATTCATTTAATAGTTTTGGTAACATGTCTAAATATTGTGTTGTATTTTGAGCTGTAAATTGTTTCCACATTTTAGATTTTAATGTTCTGTTAAATCTCTCAATAATAACAGCTTTACCTTCATTGAAAGTAGAATACATCTCAATATTATTTTTCTTTAGCCAGTCTTTGAAAGTTTTATTATAGAATTCAGACCCTTGGTCTACCCAAATAAATTTAGGTTTCCGTTTGGATTTTTTAATAACATCATCAAATGATTCAGTAATTGTATTACCTGTTTTATTTTTAATAGGGATGCTCCAAGCAAATTTCGAAAACACATCAATGATGTTTAAAGTGCCTATGAAATGAAATTTATTTTTTGATGTATCGAAAGTTTCACCTTTTTAGACCTTGGAATAAAAGGTTTAAAGTGTTAGGGACGATGCGAAATGCTTTTTTTATGGTCTCAAAGTTAGGTTGTTGGCGCTAAAAAGTGGCTCCAATTTGTGCGCGGCCAAAACCAGTGTCATATTACACTGTGACGTAAATAGTTGTACAAACTGTTTCGGGAATATAGAGAACAAGAGAGCTGACAAGAGACGTCGCTAGAGGTGAACCAATATTATGTGGCGAGCGGCCTCAAACATACGAGATATTAGAATTCTTCGATAACAGAGGGTGTAAAAAAGCTTTATTTAGCTCCAGAGGAAAATAGGCCGGCGAAATACACGAAATTTGTTCGTCGACATCGGAAAGGGTACGTCAAGCGATGTTGTTTTCAATGAAAGCGCTTTTAATATTGTTAAGATTAATATTATTTTGCAAAAGAAAATAACATTCCGGCCGGTGAAGCCGTTTAATCAAGCATAATTTTTCCAATCCATATCCTGTTTGGAAGTTCCTTCAAGCCTCGGCTCGACTGGATAGCCGTCGAAGTCAGTGAGGCCTACAAAAATATACTGACTCGATCGGCACTGACTGGCGAGTAATATAAATGTTTATACGGTATTCCGAATTATAAAATTCAAAGTGCAGCGACGCAAGTGTTCACTGGAAGGCGTCTATTCTACGGAACATCTATCAAACATTTACACGTACAAATGCGTAAGACTATTCGAAACAAAATACATCGCTGAATCATTGCGTGTTCGATCAGATCAATTTTTATACAATGAAATATAAATCAGACATAAATGTAAACACGATACTTTGAACTCACTTACAAGCCGCCAAGTGGTTAAAATTTCCAGAAACGATCAATCGCTGGCAAGACACTGAACTAAGAAGCATAATTATTACGTATATACTTGAGTTCAAACATTTTGAATAAAAAAATAAAAAAATACGCTATCGAGGCACCTTGCCGCTAAAAATACACCATTCACATTCAATTCAGCAAGCCGCCTGAAAAACACTACCTCGGATATGCATAACATATCAGTATAATTTAGAAACTTTCAACTAGCAAGCCGCCAAGACATATCCTTCGCATTGAAAAAAGAACTTTAAGTAGACGAGCGAATTGCCAAGCCGATAAAATAAGTTCATAACCTCCACGCGCGATCAATGAACTTCAAAGAAGACCGGCCGAGTCGCTTATGCGCTAATATCATGATTGTTTGTACTACAAATATATCGTTCGCGTTCGATAAACGCTAGTCAACGAGCCACTAAAAAGAAATAACAAAAACGCCTCTGCGTTCAATAAGCTTACAACTTAACTGGCGAACCACTGAGACGCTGTGCTACTGAAATGTATACCTTTCACGTTCAATAATCTAAATGATCAAAGTCCGTCTTCTTCATGTTCACTTCCTTCGCTCAAGCGGCACAGTCGGTTCGTCTCGCTACGGCAAAACTATAGTGGACACGATCATTTCAGTTGATCAAGAGTGATCCGAAACTGATCCTCTTCACCTACAGAGGACTGTAAAGAAACAAATTAGGCGCTGTCTGACATTTGTACAGCCAAAAACGTCGGCAAAATGACCATCACGCTAAAGGCTTCCAAGGGAATTATAGCGTAAACAAACCAATGTGTCATACTATTTACGTAATTTACGTCATCACGCACGCCCACTCGCCCCCAGGCTCTCCAAAAATTGGAGCCACTTTTCAACCGAAGTGACGCATCTTCGAGGGGCTAAAAAACCGATTTTCTTTCTTTTCCTCGGGAAATGATTATTGTTTTCGTTCTTTGGACATAATAAACTAATGAAAAACGAAGAAAAAAAATTCATTTCATAGGCACTTTAACAAATATCTATATCCTTTATTCCATTTTGAAAACTTCTGCATTTCTACAAGGTCAGCGCTCCAAATATCATCTATTCCATTAACAATAACACGTCTCTTTTGAAATTTCCGTTTGATTGGTTTATGTAGTTCATTTGCAAGGAGTTCAGCCCAATCATTACTCAACTCCTTTTTACGTTTTTTGACTTCCTTTTAACACCTAATCCAAGTTTTTGTTTTACATCAATCGTGTTTCTAGCCAACCAATGCCCCCATTGTCTTTCATTATACGGTACGTTGTCTAAAGCTTGAACCATTTTTCGGTCTGCCTTATTTTTACATTTCCTATCATCCTTGCAGACTGAATAATCGACATCATGTTGCATTGCTATTTCATCAGTTCTTCCTGGGTTGGTCATATATTTCTAATATTTGGCCAGTTGTTGGGTCATATTTCACTTGACTCTTTAAATCATTATATGGGCCAGTATATTTATGGCCGGGTAATGTCCAACCGCCTTTTGGTTTCGGAAGCTTCCCAATGGCCTTATGAATATCAATCCCACTACCTTTATGCAATGGATCTAGTTTCTTACTAATATCTGAAGTTAAACTATCTAAGGCTTGATCCAAATATTTATCAGCCATTCCTTTTATTTTTTGTTTAGCATAACCAGATTTAATTGCCTTTGATGCTCCGATTCTACCTAAATTATACAAACCTTTTAAAGCGCTTTTAGCTGCTATTTCACCAAGACTGTGACTACCTTCTATATTTAAAAAGCCCCCATCTTGTGAGGGCTCAATTAGTTTCCCTGTTTTTGTTTTATAAATTTGGTTTTTGTTATACCACATTCAGCGCAAGTGCATTTCAACATAGTTCGACCATTTTTAGTTTTCACATATCGTTCGCTTCCTGGAACACATTCAGTGACTTTATTCTGTCTAACACAATATGATTTTACCATTATATATATAAGTTAGATATTTCTAAAATAATGTTCGAGGAATCTCTCATTCTTCATTGTATCATATATGTCAAATACTTGCAATAAATTATAATATGAATTCCCTTTATTCATTTCATTCAGAAAGTATAAACAGAAGTAACCACATGTAGTCGTTTTTATGTTCTGGATTTGGTTGTTTTGATGTAACAGAATCAAATTCTTTCTTTTTGTATGATTTACGATCTCTTGAAATGGAGGCATACCGAAACTATCAAAATAATTTATCACGTTGTCTTTGACATATGTGGCCACCCAATGGCTTCCACTCATATATGAGGGTTCAAGATTGTATATGAATAACGCCTGTTTATGCTTATGTGGAACTTTCTCATCCCTCGATAGAACATCTTTGATTGGGATGTTCAAATATCTACACCATTTTATTAGATCATGATTACTTAACGGGATATCTTTATGGAATTTTGGTTTTACAGTATTGCCCCTAGTAGTGGTATGCCATTGAATGGGCTGTTTTTCCCTAATAGTATGCCTTCTCCCGACTTGTTTTTTTTGGTAGTTTTTTTTTAATCCCCATACCAATTGGATTATCCCATGTACCTATAAATGGAGGTGGTTGTCTGTATGCACCAATTCTCGGAGCTCCCTTACCCCTTTTTTTCTTACTAATTCCCATTCGTGGAGCCCCACTACCAGTTTTACCAGTCAAAGCATTTAGAAGGAGTGGAACACCAATGCTTGCCAACAGAGTGCCTAAAAATCCACCTGATTGTGTTTTTGTTGGTTTTACATGAACACCTGAACCTGATTGAAGGGCATTCAATATATCCTGTTTTTGTTTCGTCGATAAAAGATGCTTATATTCTATCAGCTTATTAATTTTGTCTTGTGGTACGAGAAAACCACCCGACTGTACGCCTTTGCCAGATATTGATTTCACAATCTGAGAAGCACCTTCTGAAGCCAATCCAGCAAGAGCTGATAGCCCAAGGGTTTTACCTATAGTTGGTGCTAGTGTCTTTCCAATACTTAAGATAGAAGTTAGTAGACTACCTCCAACCTGTTTTCTGATATTACTTTTAACAAGTTTGATATCCATACCCTTATTCATCATACGATTCTTCTCCAATCTCTTCTTTACCATTGCTGGTACATATAGAATATCATTTCCGTTCAGAGATTCATTTGATAGTCTGAGAACAATAGTTTCCCTTTTTTTGAAAGCATTGCTAAGATTCTTCTTTTGATTGTCAGACAAATTTACTTTGATTTCAAAAAGCTGAGTCATTTGCTGTATATAATATATGTTATATAATTTTTCCAGTTATAAAACATATATGAAATAAGGATATTTATTTTTATTAGTAATACATTACTTATTATACAATTTTACACTATAACCAATTCATTACCCACCTTGTCAATGACAACAGATTCTTCATATAGGACTACAGCATGAACATTGAAGTTTGCAGCTGCATTCTGGCTTAGTCTATACCTGAAGATTAGCTGTTTCGGATCTCTTGTTATTTTTTCAGTTTGATACGTAAGATTAAAGTAAATCAACCCATACAGAGAACTATAGTTTGCTAAGTTCAGCTGAGTTCCGCTGTTATAGTCATTTTTCCGCATAGTATATGACATCAAATCGTTAAAGATTCTCACTTTTGATTCTGTATCATACTCTGTTTCTGGATGATAAAAGACTCCATTTCCATATTCTAGTCTACAGTTTAAAAGGGAAGAGTTATTATCAGCAACATTAAGTTTAAAAGTGTCCATTAGATAAGGACTGTCTTCTTCAACTGCATCATTAGGCGGGTTTGTTCTTTTCAAGTAAACAAAAATGTGTTTGACATTGTCAATACTGCTTGAAATCTGGAAAAATCCTGATGATTGTGTAGGAGCTGATGCTTCGTACATTTCCCTTAAATATTTCCACTGAGTTTCTTTAAGAAATGAACTAACGAAATTGTCATACAATGAATCCTTTGGAGTTAGTTTTGGCACCCAGAGCAAAAACCTGTTAACAACAATTCTTCCAGCATCAGTTCCATTAGCCATGTGAATGAGTTCACCATCGTTTTGTAGCTCAATGTTAAATTGTATTTGCATTGGTACAAGCATCTTATCTTCAAGTTCTTCAAAAAATGAGAACCTGTTCAATGGTATAATCACATTAATGTTTTTAGCACCACCAGCCCCATTGTCTCGAAGTGCTTGAGTTTGCAACCTGCGAGCTTCAAATCCTGTGTTATTCGCAGCTGTTGTAGCATTCGTGTCCAAATACCAGAAACTGTTTTTAGCAACTGATCTACTGTAATCATCAGAATACTCTAGCAGGTTTTTAACAAAAGTGACTTTATGGAGATTGTCAGTGTCATAAACTATTTTTCCTGCAGATTTAATCATTATGTGGTCAATTAAGGAATGCCCTCCATTAATTACCGTTATTCGATCAGCAGCAGCATATCCTACTCCGTCTGCTAATTTCTGTAGTTGGAATTGGACTTCAATATAGGCATTGTACCAATCGTAGAAACTCGATCGATCATTAATTGTAAATTTATAACCATTTTTCGTTTGGTGTTGACCGTTAGCTGGAGACCTGATTACATCATCGAGTTGGAATCGCACCAACTCATTTCTTTGAAGAAAATTATCTGTTCTAAAAGACATATATTATTATGTTATATAATTTTAACAATTAAAAAATATATTCATTGATTCTATACAAATCTAACTCTACGTCTTCTCCTCAAACCATCTCCAGAAATGAGTCTATTCAGTATCATATCAGTACTTTCTTGATCTAGTTTTGGCTGATAATGTTGCTGCAGCTGTTTAATGGGTGAGGATGGAACAATTGCTGTTTGTCTTGTAGCTCCTTTTCTCAAATTTGTCAATCTTTTCATTATCAAATCACCAGATTTTTGAGATACCGCCTTACCCAGTCGCTCACCTGCATGGGATATCCCCGATTCTAACGCCTTCTTTGCTATTGGCTTAGCAAATTTCTTGAAAACAGATGATGCAACACTCTTCAACGGTTTGAAAATATTATCAACGATAATTCCCGATCCTTTGTGTCTGTATACAAATTTACCAAGTTTTGGATGGTAAAATCTTTTGAATTCATACGGTTTCATTATACTATTATGTTATATTATTCTATACTTTTCAGAATTAGTGAGAAAGATGTATCTGCTCCATTCAGGTCAACTAATCTTCTTTTTCCATCAGTAATGTATACCCTGATACTACTAGTATTATTCTTATTGACTGGATTGAATGTGACTCTTCGTGGTTCGAGGGTAAAGGAGTAACTAGGTTGGAGTACACTGGTCGAGAAGGAATAAATGATGTCTGTATCTTGACCGTCGACAAGACTGTCGTTTATTAGGTTACAATGGATATTCAGGATATCTGTGTCTTGACTGAGATTGGGCACTTTCGGCCCTATATTTGTTTCATTAGATAATACTGTCTTATCAAACCCGATTAGATCATTAAAATTGGAATGCGTCAAATCAAGCTGATAATTCTGAGTCAATGTAATCGTAACCCTAAATGTTGTATTATCGAATTCAAGAGTGATAGGATACGTATCACCAGTCTTCGTTATATCCTTGATATATGTATTGAAGTCTGTATAATTCCATACTCCGGCTGGAAAGGTGATGTTGTTAAATGTTGAACCACTATCAGAGCTAAATTTAATTAATTGATTATTGTATCCAGCATTAACATTAAACCATGTAAAACTCATATTGATAATTCGGTTAAGGCCGATCACATATTGAGAATTACTATCCAATATCATTGGTCTAGTAAATTTTGTTGTGAAATCTTCAGGTTTATTATTCCCTTGATTTTTTACACTATAAGATGATAAAACTATCTCTCGTTCCATTTATATAATAAAGTTACATTATATTTTTAAAATATTGACTATACAATTTACTATATTGTGACCTATTGATTTTCGACATTTTCAATAATGTGTCCAATATAGTAACTCCCATATTTCGCATCTCAATGCTGGTATTCCCTGCCAATCTTTCACCAATAATCAATTCCAATTTTTTTAAAAGCTGCTTTACATCATTAAAAAACATAATATTTCCACCTCTCTGTTTTTTTCCCCGACTCTGGATTCCAGAACCTTTTATTGTTTCCAATTTAGTATTATAATGTTTTATGTATTCATTTAAAGTAACTCTTGCATTGTCTATTCTTTTGTTTCGCATTTGTCTCTCAGCTTCTGATATAGCCCCACTTTTGAACTGTTTTGTAACATGTGACTTATAACCACTTAATTGACTCCTTTTTGATTTTGCATCATTTATAATCTTATTAAGATAGGCCTTAGTCTTTTTATGTGTCACTTCTGGTTGATTTAACCTCATTTCCACATTTTCATAATCCGTAATACCAATATCATTCAAAATCTCATTACTTATATCTTCATTATCTAATCCATAATCGATCTCATCGTCGTCATCATATTCTGGTGGTAATTCATCAGGTTCATCACCAAAGTACTGAGGATCAACATAAATATTCTTATTTCCTTCCATAAGATCTTGTAAAGATTCTTCATAAGTAGGTGGTTTAGGTACAATTTGTTTATTTTGATTTGGTGGGACATAATCACCAAATAAATCATCAACTTGCATGTCTTCGAAAGGGTCAACTTCAGGCATATAATCAATACCTTGATCAGCTTTTTTAGGTGCTCTTTTCTTTCTTATGGGTACCCTTAAATCTACATTACTGTCGATAACATCATCTAATTTACTAGTCACAGGTTTGAATACCTTAGCCAATGACTCTTGACTTATCTTATGACTAAGATTATGTTTTGTGATTGCATCATGTACAATATTAATCTTATTACCTAATAGAGATTTACTCTTTGCAAGTTCTTTCCATTTAAGTAAACTCATTTTTATTATATTATTAGGTTACATAAAATTTGGAAATCATATATAAAAAACAACGTTTAACACCGTGTTATACACCGTGTTATACACCGTGTTACACACCGTGTTACACACCATGTTGTATTGAAATAATATACCCATATTATATAATGATAATACCAAATTACGATATTGAAGACGATATGGTCTCGAACTTTAGACAGTTATATGATTTCATGCCAGATCAATCATTTAGGATGTTGGTTTGCGGCCCAAGTGGTTCGGGAAAAACAAATACACTTATGCATATGATTTACAATTTATTGTACTTTGATAAAATATACCTGTATGCGAAAAACTTAGAGCAGTCCAAGTATCAGAATCTTATGGATATATTCCAGCCAATAAGTGATGAAGCTGGTTATAATGTTATTGAAGCAAGCAATGATCAAATTATTCCTGTAAATGATATTGATAATGAAAGTCAGAAAATAGTGATATTCGACGATTTCGTATGTGATAAAAACCAAAAACCATTAGTCGACTATTTTATACGAGGGAGACACAAAAACTGTAGTGTGATTTATTTGAGTCAGAGCTATTATAAGACACCGAAAGACATAAGATTGAACTGTTCACATTTCTGTCTTTACGAATTCCCAAGCACCAATGAAAAGAGTCTAATTTGCCGTGAAAACAGTATTTCAAAACAATTATATGATAAAGCAACTAAAGAACCATTTTCATTCATATATATTGATAAACCAAAGAAATTCACAACCAAGAATTTTAATGAAAAAATATAATCAAAGTAATATAATGTTATTATATAAATGAGTTACTCAAACGGACGTTTACCTGAATCAACATTTAATAATCAATCTCAACGGGGATTACCTGGTGTCGGGTTTGTATTAACAGATGACGGAAATTATGATATTCAGAATAAAAGATTGACAAATGTTGCAGAAGCTATTAACAATAACGACGCGATCACAAAGCATCAGGTTGACACGCTTGGAACAAGTTTGGAAAACAAACTGATTCAACTGAGGGCTGATTCTCTTCAGGTTGACGGATCATCTCATATGACTGGAGATCTTGATTTGAGGGGACATAAACTAATTCTACCCGGTGAGATTGATATGGATAGAAAATTAATCACAAACATGGACGCTGATTTGAATAATGACCTGGCTGCTGTTAATTCGATAACTCTCAAAAATCAGGTCAATAACAAAGCCAACATTACAGATGCATATATGAAAAATGAAAGAATAGCATTGACTGATCACATGGATGCCAATTATCATTCTATATTAAATGTTCAAGCAGCTGGTGGTAACGATGCTTTCCCTTTTTATCATGGGAAGACACATTTTTTAAATTATGATGGTCAACAATACGATGCGAAGAATAAGAAAATCGTAAATGTAATAACCGATGAATCCAATGATTTAAGTAGTGTAAACATGGTTACTTTGAAAAAATATCATCCTAATACCGATCCTTCACACACACACGAGATTTTGAAAAATATTGATCTGAAAGAACTTTATAATATTGTGAAATCAAAACAACAGACATATCTTGAATTAGCAGCAAATTATAACAATCTTGTATCTTATAATGATGTAAAAAACATTTTTCTCAGTCGTAAAGAAACTTTTCCAATGGAAACTAGTCTAGATATGGGATCAAATACTATTTATAATGTAAAAGATCCAACAGAAGTTGATCATGCGGTAAATAAAGAATATGTTGATAGATTATACGGTGACAACATCACGAAAATCGAACAGAACGTTACTGCTCTAGCTTTTTTAGGAACATCGAAACTCGATAAAAAAGTGGAAAATGATCTTGATATGCAAAGTAATAAAATTACTAATTTAGCAACACCTTTACCAAATGAGAATGGTGCTGCCGTCAATGTTTCATTCTTCAACACCGAACTCAATGATTCTAATACAAACTTGTACACACGAATAACGGATGATTATAAGAGTTATGTAAACAAGTCACATATAAATACCTCTACAGCTAAAAAAGATGTTTTTAGATACATGATGGAAGATGTTAATCAGAGCTCGTCGGAGAGTAATATTGTTGTTAATGGTATTATCGATTTTGTATCCAGTCCACACAAAATTAACAAGAAAGCCTATGATATAACTCTTACGACAGACAATAACGATGACTTCGCGTCAAGGATAGGTTTTAATGCACTAAATCTTTCTCAAGGTGAGTACACTATGGTGATTGAGTTTTTCGTTCCAGATAAAGCTTATATTAGTTCAACAACTGTCAGTGTTGTATCAACAGTCATTAATATTGGGCAGCAAACAACAAAAATATTTAACACTGAAGGATATACGAAAAGCATTGTTCATTTACACAAATGGCAGGTCTCTCCACCTGAATATATAATGATAGATCTTCATGGAAGAATAACAAAAGGAAATACAAATAAAGCACATCTAATTGTTTATGGTGTTCAAGAACATGTCTCGAGTGTCGATCCAGATGTATTTGATACTGTTTTTGTAATTGAAAATGGAAAAATGGTTATGGAGACTGATATTGATTTAAATGGTAGAAACCTAATTGGTTTACCAAAACTGAAAAATAAATTCATATTTTTAGGCAATTATATGAAAAATAAGAACAGTCGTGATATAATGTTCAACGGTTCATCATCATTTATTGCGGTAACTAATTTGAAAATAGTAAAATTATGGTTGATAATATTGGACGATAAACCGCCTGAAGGATACAAAAAAATGGTTATATTAATCGGTAACTATTCATTTGGACCCCAAAATTGGAATAAAACATCAAATAAAATTTTATACACTTTCAATATATCAACATCAGTTATCAATTTCAATGAAGATACAGTTGTACGAATCAAATTACTATCAATTGATCATATTACATATGCACCTTATAATTGCCATATCAGTGTACTTTTTGAAGAGTTTTAATATATAATTATCTAATATATTGATATATATAAATGTCAATTCTTGCACAGTCAGTTAATTTTTGTAATAAATTTTTCACAACCCAAAAAAACCTACATCCTAATACTAAAGATGAAATATTAAAATCGGCTTTAATATATCAATTTTTGTACGTTAACTATTTGAATAAGCCAATATTATTTAACCAAATATTAGAAAAACACCCTGACATTGGATTAATAGGACCAGGTTCTTGTACTCTAAATACCAATTACCAATTTTTAATTAAACATGCTATTTTTCATGATGCATTTGGAAGATTTTATAATGACTATGAAATGGGGCCTGGATACACATATTGCTTCCTTTCAATGCCAAAGAAAGTAAAAAGATCTCCAATAATGGGCCAAATAAGTGGTGTATTATATTGTCTTATTTCAAATCCTAAAATATAATATGTACTAATAATATATAGAATAGAATGACTAAAACAGATATCTTTCAATTTAATCATATCGATAAGTGTATAAGCAAAGAAAAATTATCTGAAATCAAAGCGTTATATAGATATTACCACAAACGCTTTTGGTGTTATAAAAAGGCTTTCAAATATTTTAAGAGATTGAATTTAATTGTAAATGTTACTTCAACAGGCTTAGTAGTTATTGGTACAATAGCTGGTAGTATCACATTAAATCCTGCTATACTAGCTTCTATTTCTGGAGCTGGTTTATTGCTTAAGACAATATCTGAAATCAAGGACTATAAGAGAAAAATTGAAATGTCTAAATTTTCTTATATGACTTATGAAAAAGTGTTAGTTGATCTACGGTCTTTTTTAAGAGGAAATCAATTCAACCACACTGTTTTCATCAATGAAATGAGACAGTTAGATGAAATAATCATCGATCTTTGTCCTCTTGCTGATAAATTCGAGAAACAGTATGATAAAAAATTCGAGTAAATTTTATTTTATAATTCATTCAAAGGGAAAAACCCTTCACATGACGTATGACTTCCTATTTTTCTGAGAATCATGCAACAGGTCACCTTTTAATAATTTTGTTGACATCATTCTTTATTAATTTATAAACATCATCCCACCATTGTTCATAAAATTTTAATGTCTTTTTAGAAGAAGTTATTTTTATTTTATCATAAGGTAATCCTAAAATTTTTAATAATCTTCTCAAAACATAGGTTACACTAATCATCCGTTTCCGGTTCTTATTGACTTCTGGTAACACGTTGTTTATTAATCCAAAAATCTTATATATTTTGTTACGGTCTTGATAACTCAAATGAATTTCTTTATTATATTTATTGATTATATTTTCGATATGATATTTTCTTACATACACACTCTTCGTCCTTATTCTATACATATTCTCATAAAAATCAACGTACTCTTTAACATAATCATAACCATGGACGGAACCGCAATTTAGACAGACGCTCATACCATCTATACTATTTATATCTTGTTCACAACAACATAACTCAACCAATCTAGCACTACTATCAACTTCTAATAATTTCATATCATAAAAGGGATATATCAACTCACCAATACTCATCGTTTCCGTATTTCTACCAACATCTGCTAATCGTCGGTCACAAAAGGGACAGGTCAACTCTCCCATCTTCTCAAATTCATCATGAATTTCCAAATTACAATTCATTCTATACTATTATATGAGATTATATTTTTAAAACAATAGCTATAAGCGGTGCGTGTCTAAATTCCCAGAAAACAAAAATAGCGAACATGTTTTAATAACAGGAAATGAGTCATCATTAATAGTTATTGTTTCAGATCACGAGTCAGTCGTATGATTTTTTCAACCAATCAGAAGGTGGATGATGCATCATTCAGTTATGTGAGTAAGGCATCTTAACTTCACAAGCAACTTCACAATTGTGAACTTTTTCACTGAAAAAGTTCACAATTGTGAATCAAAGTGTGAAGCCTCTGATTGGTTAAAAATATCACACGACCGTCTCGTGATCTGAAACAATAACTATTAGTGATGACTCATTTCCTTTTTATCAAAACATGTTCAGACTTGTAAGCGGGGGATTCCCCGTTCTCTGTTTCTGGGTATTACATCCTGTGTTTCCGAGAATTGTATCACGCAATGAAATAAACGCACTTTGTTTTAATTAACATATAGTTTCATTTGATTTTTCCATTTAATATTTTTAATTAATTATTGCATTTAATATTTCCATTTTATTTTTGCCATTATATGGTAAGTAGTATAGAGTTGGCTTGGTATCAGATCAGTTTTGCAAAACTGATCTGGTACCGCCAACTCTTATACTACTTTCAATCCGATCCGCAATTTTTTTTAGTTCAGAGGTTTTAATTGCCCGAGTACCAGTACTGTCTACGACCTCTTTTACTTCGTTAAAACGTTTAAAGTGCTCCTCTTGGTCTGGCTTATATAAAAAGCTATTCGTCAGATTTAAGTTTAAAAACACTTCTCACGGACAGTGGATTTGCTTTGAGTACCCGAAAGTTCCGGTAAAACCTAACATGACTGTTGCATTTGCCGCCGAAATTTTCAAAAATTCTAACCGGAATAGTTGGTCGAATGGATCGCGCCCCAAGATTTCGTTTCGTGTTCAATTCATCCTTAGACAAATGAACACACAAAGCCCAATAAAATACATATCAAATCTTAATTCAGTGAACACTGAGTTTCTTTAAAGCACCAATACGACTTACTTTGTTGACCCATTTACAAAAGAAAAAAAAATAATCTTGGGTAATCGAATGACACCACGTTTGTTAAAAACTTTTAGTAGAAATAATCAAATCAATCTACTCAAATAACTCAAGACAACTTTGAACGTGCAATCAGACTTTATCCGCGCTTAGTTATTCACGTAACTTAGAACTCTTCTCACTTATTTATATTCACCTTTTCTTTCTGTCATTTTCTACTTGATAATGATGTCAAAGACATTGAAACGTCGAATACTAAAAAATAAAAAAAGCTTGGGTATGTCCAGAAAGTTCACCTTTGTCACTATCGATGATTAGTTGGGTAAGAATTAAAATAGAACTATTTATTGGATTATTTTTATTGTTGTTGTACGTCTTTCCCTTATCTTTCTTTGTTAGCGACGATTGTTTCCTGTGATGTGTGGCTGTCGTTTCTTATAAAGCATCCAGAAGAACAGAGAGACAAGTTAAACCTAATTATTTATGGTTGCCTGGTTGGCGCCTCTTTCGTATTTGCCATGTTTCGGGCATTTTCTTTCATGTTGGTTTCTCTGAGATGTTCTGAGAGTCTTCATGATAACATGGTTGTGGCTGTTCTTCACGCGCCGGTCTTATTTTTAGATTCCAATCCCGTGGGAAGAATTGTAAATCGGTTTTCTAAAGACATAGGCTGTTTGGACGAAGTATTGCCAAAAACATTTCTGATGTCAATGCAAATGATCTTGATGCTATTTGCAGCAATACTTGTTCCAACTGTCACAAATCCTTGGCTTCTGTTTGGTGTCATTCCATTGATTGTGTTCGTCGTGTACATCGCGAGGTATTACTTAAAGACATCAAGACAGCTCAAACGGTTGGAGTCGGTTTGTCGTAGCCCCATCTTCTCTCACATTTCGGAGACCTTGAATGGACTGGACACAATTCGGACAAGAGAAAGGCAACCAGATTTTATCGACCGTTTTTGCAGGTATGTGCAACTTACGACACTAATAAATCGGACATGATTTTGGGAAGGATACAATAGCTTCAAGGTATTATGTTTGTTAATTTGCAATTGGGGCCAAAGGCAGACATACCTAGAGTCCGTTTATTTATGTCTGATAGATTTCTCTTTTCCAGAAGTCATCTTTAGTCATTCTTATCTCGCTTGTATTTGCTGTAACATAAGCTACAAGTATTGTTCTAAGAACCAATTTTATTTCTTTCATGTATTTCCTTTTTTGACGGCAGATAAAAGGAAACGCGTCTGAAATTCTTCCGAGTATTGAAAATGCGTCACCTTACCGTTTTTGTCGAAGTCAACTGTAACCATAAAAAAAATATTTACCTCCAATCTCAACGCATAGCAACTGTTGGTTTTTACGGACTTTTCAATAAAAATATGCGAAAAGGGTACTGTTAATTTTGTACCAAAGGAAGGCAAAAGCAAGTTATTGAAGAGTTGCTATTGGTTTATAGAAAACAACACGAGAACTGAGAGAGTGTTTTGGATACCTCATGCCTAGACTACGAGCATTTTCTCTGTTGATAGTCGGTCGCCACGCCCAAACGGCAACACTGAGCTGTAAAATGGTAATGACTGTCTACCTAGTGGCCATCAGGATAATTGCCATGTCGGTTTTGTTCGGTTTTGTAATAGATGTCCGTCCTTTAAAGATGAAGTGCAATACACGAAGTTTGATGTCTTTACAGTTTTAAACTCAACTTAAGCATGTTCTTAAGGCGGGACTTAACCTAAACGCCACTTTTCCGCCACTTGACATGACTTTAATGGAAATATCTCGTTCACGTTTCAAGCAATCCAAAAACTCTATGCTTAAAACATAAACCTATGTTATGGGGTGTTTTGTAAATTTTTGGGTGATTTTTGGGTATGTTTGGGAGGTAATAGTTTTTTCTCAAAGGATTGGTAAAATTTAGAGAAATAAGAAATGTTGAAGATTTAGTGAAGTTTTAAAATTAGAATTTGTAGTTAATAATTAATAGACGGATACCAAGTTAGTCCATTAGCAACCTGGGGTGCTCTTGCGTGGGTATCGACTGTCTGTTGGTGTTCCAAAAATAACTTTCTTACTCCTATCCCTTCTTAAAACCTCATCAAATTTCGTTTAAATTTAGGTTAAGTCTCGCCTTAAACTCTAACAACCACCGATACTATGTGGCGTCCATATATCCCTTGATGTTTAATTTTTGGGGTCACGAGTGTAACGATGTCACTTTTTTTAGTAAAACGTCAAATATATTTTTGTTTTACTAGGTAGAAACTATCCGTGCCCGGAATGATATTTTATGAACAAGATCTTGTGTATAATATCACGCGTGTTTTCAGAAGCTGTAGAAATTCGCGACTCGGGCAATTTCTACAGCTTTTGAAAACACAAGTGGTATAAATCCTTAATTTTACGAGGGAACATACGATTACTTGTTTTATAATATAGAGGGCAAAATTATAGGGAAACCATTCAGACTTTTCAAGAGTCACTCAGACTTGAAACCGACCCGAAATGAAAATAAGCCTTACTTTCTCGCAAATCGTGACAAGAAAAACTTTTCAACTCACTGTTGTTTATTTGGAAATTAGTCGCAAACGGTCGCGTAAGTCTGTTTTTGAGAATTGCTGAAATTAAAAAAATAGCCCGGTCGTCAATTGTATTCTTGTGCTTCTGACCTTTCACCTCAGTTAAGTTTATCATCGGCTTTCTGTTCAAAGAGCGACGCTGTTAGGCTCAGCCTATATATATATATATATATATATATATATATATATAAATTTACAAACGGAGCGCTCGCATGTTTTGCCGGGGATTTTGTTATATATATATATATATATATATATATATGATAATATATATATATATATATATATTAACAAAATCTCCGGCAAAACATGCGAGCGCTCCGTTTGTAAATTTTCTTCAAAATCCCGCCAAGCCAACTGAATGGAACCAAAACGACGCGCTCAACCAATTACGAGTGAGAAATTTTGATGCTCGACCAATCAGGAGCGAGTAATTTCGCCCTCAATTAAGAAAAAATGCCCTCTTCGTCAGCCAATCAGCATTCAGTAATTTTGCCGTCTATAACATAAGAAACAGAATATACCTAATTCAATAAAGGTTGCTTTGACAATTGGTCATTGGTAATTGGTGATTGGCATTTGGGCATACGGAACACAATGCAATGCTTTGCTTGAGTGACCGCCAAACAATAGCTTCCCAATGCCCAATTACCAAAGACCAAAGCAACCTTTTTTGAATTAGGTGTATATTCGCGTGAACGGTGGTTTACAAAACAACTCTTTGAGCGGTGATGCATTACGGGCAGATTCAATTTTATTTAAAATCACTCTAGTCCTAACAACAAAGTCAAAGATGCTGGTTTCCATGAGGGGCGTGAAGATTACAGATAAAAAGGGGGCAAGGCAAGACTAATCATGTTCTAACAATATAAAGTATATATTTACTTATTAACTCTTACAGGACCTAACTACTAACACTTTTAAGTATAAGTACTATTAGTAAAATACTTGCTTTCTCCACATAAAAAAAAACTAGTATAGTACTCATCCATTGCGAGAAAATTGAAAAGTAGCTGTGCAAAAAGAAGCCGAATATTGACAATTGGATTTTGACAATATTGCAAGGTTAAGGCTCTGTTCTCGTAATCCCTCGCCCGTCTAATTCTTTGTAGATATCAAGATATTCATACACAGTCATTCATTATGGTGATGGCCAGTGGACGATGGCTTGGTGTACGCTTGGATCTTCTTTCTTCCCTGTTAACTGGTGCAGTGGCTCTCGCTTCAGTTTTGGTGTCTCAAGATGCTGGTAAGTATACCTAGAGATGAGCGTTGTTTAGTTGCCCCTATGATCAAATTTTTGATTTTCATTTTTTTACATTTTCGTGTACAATTAGACTTTCTTACTCATCTTGCCAAATTTCAATCCATTACGAACATCAGAAGTCATTTTATTTTGACATTCATTTCCGAGAATTTACGGCCGCCATTAATCAACCTTGTTCCAAGGCTTGGTTGCGAATGGGAGAAAGTGACGTCAAAGACTCAAATATACCTCACGGGTTGAAATTATAATAACAATCAGCATAGAAAATTGCACGAAGAACAAGTCCAAAGTTTTTGTTGCTTTTCGCGTGATTTTCAATACTTACTGTTATTTTAATTTCAACCCGTGAGGTATTTTTAAGCCTTTGACGTCACTTTCTCCCATTCGCAACCAAGCCTTGGAACAAGGTTGATTAATGGCGGCCGTAAATTCTCGGAAATAAATGTTATAATAAAATGACTTCTGATGTTCGTAATGGATTGAAATTTGGCAAGATGAGTAAGAAAGCATAATAGTACACGAAAATGTAAAAAAATTAAAATCTAAAATTTGATCATAGGGGCACTTTAAGGTTGCTGGAACTTTTAAAATGCAGCACATAACAAAGTCTTCGCGTTGAATTAAATTTAATTTCATACTTATATATTTCACTGTATTTGTTCAGTTCTAAATTGAACGATATGATTCAACCTTGTGCCATTCAAAATGAATGTTGCTTTCATTCGTCCTAAAATTACATCTTAGAATGAAATCTTCGCCGTCTTGAATGATCATGAGTGAATGTTTTTATTTAAGTGTTAATTCGTTGTACAGAGTATTAAGGACACGAAATAGAACCGAGCATTAAAGTTAATAGTAATACACTACTATTTGTAATAACTAAAAAAATAATTGCCATTTACATTAAATATCAGTGATTTTTATTTCACGGAGACCATACGAAGCATTCAATTATATTGCAAGTTGATCCCAGAAAAGGGAAGGCTGCCTAATGCTTTATTAACCCTCTGTCGAGAAAGGGTGCGCTCTGCACGTTAATGACTTCATTTTGCGTCTTATGACGTTATCATTGACAAACTACCGTCTTATGTTGTAAAGAACACGAAAGAAGAGAGCAGAATTTTAGAATAATAAAAATTATGGGACAGAAAAGTTAAAATGTTAGAACAAACAACAGAAAAAACTTGATCATGATGGGGGTTCCTTCTACCACGGAAGGAGTATAACTTTGCTTGTACGTCCGAAGGTTAATATGAATAAAATCTATTTTGATCGAGTAATAGGTTTAAGACGGGGGTCCACTTGAATGCCTTTTTCCCGCCACTTAACGCGGCTTTAATGGAGATATCTCGTTCACGTTTCAAGCAATCCAAAATTCTCTGCTCATCTCGAGAATCTATGTTATGGAGTGTTTTGTAAATTTTTGGATGGTTTTTGGGCATGTTCGGAAGGAAATAGTTTTTTTTTCCAAAGGATTTGTAACATTTAGGGAAATAAGAAATATTGAAGATTTAACGTAGTTTCAAAATTAGAATTTGAAGTTAAAAATTAGTAAATGGATGTTGGTGTTCCAAAAATCATTTTCTTCTTCTTTCCCTTCTATAAAACCTCTTAAAATTTAATTGAAATTCACGTGTACCCCCACCTTAATTTATAGTTGTATCTTAGTTTACTGTTTCTGTATGTTTTACATTCAGTTTTAGTCAAATAATTTCATATTATCAATAAATGCCCAGCTGCTCATAATTTGATTATAACAAGTGACAACATTTCCTCTCGAGCGTTTGAATCTTGTCTATTTGATATAAGGTGGCTCGACTGGGTTTTTTGGCGACACAACATCCCAACTTTGAACGGCTGATACTTCACTGTCTGAGCTCGGTCAGGCAAGCTGCTTCACACATATACTAGACATTAAAATGAACTTTCCAAAAAGGTAGATTTGAATGACATCGGTGTTACCATAACAACGATCTGATGACGTCATGGTTTTTGCATATTAGTAATTTTCTCAACATCTAGACCTAAACTTTGAAAATGACTGTATGCCTCTTACAGTCTAGATGTAAGTCTTCAAGACTGCAAAGTTTGAAAAAATTCTATGAGAGCGTTTTCAAATCATATTGGGTTGAATATTTTCCATCAAAAATTTAAAGATTCGCAATACTTTCTGTTATTTCGTCGATACCAGCGTTTTCCTGACAAATTGAAACAATATTTTCACCATATATTATTCATGTGCCATAAAAGTACATTTCTTGAAGGTTTCATCCTGTTTGCTTCACTAGATTTCAGTTGATGTGATCAGAAGCAATGTCTCAAATATGCTCATTCTACTCACAGAAGTAACACTTTTGTAAGGGAAGCGTTTATTTAAAAACTAGTCGATGAATTTTTTTTTTAAATCCTTGATCTAAAGTTATACATGTAATGCACGACCTCTGTAAATTTCAAGTGCATTGAATCATTTTAAGGGCGCGAAATACAATTAAAAGTATAAGGGACTTTTGCATTCGTCTTCCAAAGTTTCATTGCCGTATTATTTGTTGACAGGTGGTTTATTTCAGGACTTTCTCTTTTGTCTACATTCTACATATTTGAAAATTACTAATATTCAAAAACCATGACGTCATCAGATCGTTGTTATGGTAACACCGATGTCAATCAAATCTACTTTTTTGGAAAGTTAATTTCATCTCTAGTTTATGTGTGAATCAGCTTGCCTGACCGAGCTCGGATAGTGAAGTATCAGCCGTTCAAAGTTGGGGTGTTATGTCCCAAAAAAACCCAGTCGAGCTACCATAAATAAGATGTTGCTGAGTAAGTTTAGTAATTGAAGACTTATTCTTTCTGTCCGATTAGCATTTGCCGGACTTGCCCTTTTTTACGTCATCAATACTGTAATCCAGACTCAATACGCTGTCAAAAAATCGTCACAGGTCGAGAATTACATGACCTCCGTTGAACGAGTTATGACGTACACCGAGCTTGACTCTGAACCTGGATACAAAGTGGAACGACTTCCTCCTGAAAACTGGCCACATGAAGGAAATATCACATTTCAAGACGTATCACTGACGTACTATCCAGGGGGGCCGCAAGCACTGAAGAAAATAAACCTAAATATCAAAGCGGGAACAAAGATTGGTGTTGCAGGCCGCACGGGTGCAGGGAAGTCTTCATTTGTGGCAGCTCTTATGCGCATGCCAGATGCAGATGGAAGTATAATGGTCGACCAAGTTCGAATGAAGCAGCTAAACCTACGTAAATCTCGAAGATCAATATCCGTTCTTGGCCAAAGTCCTGTCCTTTTTAGCGGATCGCTAAGAAAAAATCTTGATCCCATGGAGCAGTTTCAATGCACAGACTTATGGCAAGCTTTAGAGGATGTGCAACTGAAAGAATTAGTTGAAAGTCTGGAGGGACAGCTAGATCACGAATTGTTGGAGCATGGTGCAAATGTCAGTGTAGGAGAACGACAGTTAATCTGCTTGGCGCGTGTGCTGTTGCAGCAAAACAAGATCGTCATTTTAGACGAGCCCACCGCACACGTGGATCCAGACACAGAAAAAACAATCTGGAATGTAGTGCGTGAGAAACTGAGGGACTCCACTGTCATCACTATAGCGCATCGTTTAAACACGATTAAAGACTGTGACAAGATTTTAGTTCTTAAAAGTGGGGAAGTTGAGGAGTTTGACAGATTTGATGTACTAGTAAATAGGAAAGGAAGCACCTTGGGTGAAATGGCACGAGTTAAAGATATTTTAAAATAGAAGTGTAATTTTTTATTGTTGATCGTAAAACGTAACAGCAGACCAATTTCAAATTAACAGTACTTATCGGGTCCTGACTCAATGGATTTTTAAGGTATACCTAAATCGTCTAACGCTTTCGCATCTTATTTCACTGTGTTTTTTTTTATCACAAAACTAAAGTGTTAATTTACAAAGGTCACCAATAAAACGCGACCCACCGCCTTTACGTTGAGTTTTAGAGACGTCAATAAAAAAATCCCTAAAATTAGTTTGGATGCTGACAGGATTTCAAGGAAATAGAGCTAAACGATCGTCAATTCTACCAGCTAAGAGACGGTAAAACGTAATGGCCGTTAATTTATACTGACGTCTAAGACGTCTAGATGCATTAAATGTCTGGTGTAAGTGCGACTAATATAAATACGGGACGCACTGAACTTGGACGGCGAAAAATTAAATGCGCGATTTCTTGAACAAAACAATACTGTCTTCTAAGGAAGCCGACGAAAAATTAGGCGGAAAATTTAGATGGAAACAAACCGCCGCTAACAAATATGAAGCATCTTATGAACTGTTGAACCTTACGTGCATATAAAACTTTAAGGTTTCAGTTGTAGTAATTTATGATGGAGCCTCCGCTGCTGTTTGTCAAGTCTCTATCACAGCGTCGGCGAGAGAAAGAAGAAATGAAACTAGAAATTTGATCCGTTCATCCACCAGGAACTAAAAATGTTTGTTGTTGGAAATAGGAAGATGGCATGTAAACGTTTTATAGAGCAGGTGGACAAGGAGTTGGAACAGGAAAAAGCTCTTGCCATGTGTGGTGTGATCATGAGCAAAAACCAAGGCTTCAAAGAAGCGAAAACGAGCAGCGGGACAACTATTGGTGGAGAAATGGTGAAAGCGTCCCAGTTCTAAGTGCATCCAAGTTAAGCGCCGTCTCGTTTTTATACTAGACGACTTAAACGTCCGAAACGACTAAGACGTCTCTTAAGTGCGTCGTTTAGACGCATTCAACTTCAGACGTCTTTGTCGTCTGACGTCTTAGTCGTCTGACTATTTTCCCATCTGAGACTATTTTGCCGTATTCTGAGACGTCTTAGACGTCTTAGACATCCGCCAATCAAAATTTATTACCGACCCAGTTTAAACAAAACGAATTTGGTTGTTTTGATAAATTTACCTTTTCTTTTGTGGTAAAATTGTTCGAAATCCATACAGAATTTTGACCTCAAGTTTGACCTTCTGGAATGAAGTGCGATGGGTCGCGTGTTAATGGTAACCTTGAACGTTTGCAATATGAAAAGAAACTTATTATATATAAATGATGGTGCCATCTACCAATCTGAAGAGAGCCGACTGTATATATATGTCATCAATAAGAACTTGTTTAAGTAACGCTCCACATAAGAACTACAGTAAACTTCATTGTTCTGCGGCATTGGCTCTTTCTCACATAGAATGTATTTGATTTCAAGAATAGGGGAGGAGCTAATGGTTTATAATTATATTTCAGTATAAAAATAAAGAATATCCATTTGCGTCAGATAAATTTTCGGAAATGTTCGTGCTTAAGCAATCAGAATAGCAGAAGACAATAGCTAATAATTTTGCTGCTTTGATGAAGTTCCCAATACAATTTCTTTAAAAATTTGCATGTTTTGCGATGGGGTCTTAGATTACATGAAACCTTTAAAAAATGAAACAAAATGCACCTTGAAACCTAACTTTTTAGAGGTCTTTGAGTCTAGGCCAATGAGATCACTAGCTGTAACAATGAAAAAAGTTGACATTCCATAGTGCATTGCCGTTAGCACTTTCCTTCTTAAGCGGATCATTACTTAAAGTTACAGAGAACCTTCAAATCGACCATTAATTTCCTGAAATTTGTTTCTGTGGGTCAAAATAAAGGTCTTAGAATGATCTTTCATCCAAAAAAATTATCGATAAAGAGTGAAAATTGACGGAAATACAATACAATACAATACTTTATTTTCACATTTCCATGACATTTTTTGTTACAAGAAAATATATATCTAGCTAAACTAAAATTACTAAAACAATAGGACGAATAACTAAATATAAATACCATTTGAGGAAATGCTTAGCGTCTAAGTAAACCATACAGTTTTCTAGTTAGACACTAGTCTTGTGTAGTATCAGTTCACATGTGGACATCTATTACAAACACATAAACACACACACTGCACACAAATGGCAAAAATAGCAAAAAAATAGCGAAAATTAAAAGACGATTGGGGTTGGACACTATATCTGTTTCGACAATAAATACCGATTAACTTTTTTTTGAAATCAAAATGACTAAGATCGTTGATTTCTTTTGGTAATTTTTCCCAAGAATCAACTGCTAAAGCTGATGATGTTTTTTTCCCGATATTAGTCCTGAAGCATGCTTTATAGAAGTTACCTCTTAAGTTTTGGCCGGATGATTGTTGAAATTGAATTTTTGGCTTGTGGGAGACACTTTAAAGAGCTGCAACTCAAAGGAAATTCGTTCGATTTTCCTTAAATTTGACTGGAGTGGCTACATAGGTTAGCATATAATAAAAAAGGTGTCGGGAATGTTTTTAATTTCTAAAAACGTTTTCTGTTAGAGCCATTTCCGCACGATTGCTCCAGTTCTTTTTCGCTCTATAATATATATGGGAAAACGCAGACACATTCTTTTAGCGCTTCGGGTTCGGAAATCCGAGAAAAAAATTCAAATTAGCAAAATATAATAATCGCTCATTCTATTAAAAATGAAATCAAATTTAACAAGAGGCTACCCGTAGCCTATACTCGTACCGGTAATGTACGTTACTCGCGGGGAACACTTACGTAACACAACAACAGGGAAAAAAAACAAAACAAAATTAGTTTCGCTTCTGCTTGCATGCGTGCGTATTCTCGTGCCCAGAAATGTCCCAGATCTAATGCGATGCACATTATAAGAGACGAAAACAAAAAGAATAAAAAGATCAAAGGCTCCTAAGAGCCAACCCGTGAATAAATGGAAATGCTAACGCAATATTGCGGTAAGCTTGGGCTATGTCATCAAATTTTTGTACCCCCGGGTTGAGGAACAGTGGATTTCTTCAGGGTTCGCAGCACATTTTGACGGAATTCTTTAGGGGGTCATGGTGTAAATATGAGGAATTCTTCAGGGAAACTAAGGAAAAAACAAAGGATTTCTTCAGGGGTGACAGGAAAATCATAGTCGAGGATAGGAAATTCTTTAGGGGGACACTGGAAAAGAATTATACAGAGGGATGGTCTTTCTGGGGACTTCTTGAGGGGCGATGCACAAACTGTGTTCCTCAACAGGGGGGTTGCGGATATTAAATGCAATAGCCCCTTTAGTTTTCACTCTGACACGGTTCAATATTTTTTTTAAATTAAACGTAAGGATTTTTGACAAACGCAAAAGGAAAAATAAGGTACATAACTTTCATAATGTTCAGTCTGAAGAAGAAAGAAAAAACAAAAGAAAAAAAAAAGAGAACGACAGGAGGAGACTCGAACCTGGGACCTTTCGACTAACAGTCCGCGCTTTACACCATTCGGCCACCGTGATCACTGGCTGGCTACGGGATAAATTTAATTACTTTAAAGTAGATCACGCATCAAAACGCGTGTCTCGGTTGAAAAATCATTTTAGATCGATTTCATTTTTTTTTTTTGCCGTATCCGTCACGAGTAAACAGCAAGAAACAATAAAACTCTAATTTGTTTCGCTTTTGCTTGCAAAATGACGCCGATTTAAATACACCGAATCCCAAGTACCGTGGGCTCAAAATTTCTCGCAGTGCATGCGTGCGTATTCTCGTACCCAGATCTAACGCAATGCACAAAAGTAGATACGAAAACAAGGAGAAAAACGCAGGCCAATCCTTAACTCGTTGCCGTACCGACACAAGTAAATAGCCAGCTCAGTATAAGCTTCAATTTGATATAGGGGTTCAGTAAGGTATCGTAAAAGTAATCTCGAGATGCAAGAGCTGTTAAACTGGAGACTGACCTCCGTAGGTACACTGTAACCTTAAAAAGCAAGAACGCATTTCGGGGACTTTTAAAACGTGCTAAAAACGGGTTAACTGCAAATGCATTTATCACAGTTTACGTAACCCTTCATTCGGGGTGTTACATGGTATGGATACACAATTGGTTCATATATGTTTATTGTGATGGATCAATAAAAAGGGCGCACGCGGCTAGTGTGAACACACCCCAATATGTGGTTGCTTATTGTATGATAAATGTTTTACATTCGGTTAAGTGGGGGGAGGGGGGCGAATTAGAGTTTTAAATTGCTTTCAATTCATGTAAGGAAAACCCTTACGTCCCTGTAAGTGACATGGATTTTACATCACATCCCAAATCGGAAAGCGAGATCTTGTAAGGGAATGTTGAGCATTATCTTCACTAATGTTAAAATAAATTATTGAAACTGTGAGAATATTTGTAGATGCATGTTTCACATACGGGAAAACTAGGTAAAGGACTTGAGTTAACAAAACAAAATTGGGTACACCCGAATAAAACTTCGTTTTTTCATCGTTTTCTTGAAACGACTGTTCATATATCTGCACATTTTAATAGTCGAGTCTTTTATTCGTTTAGTTCTGTTACACAGTTGCGCATGAAATAGGACTGCTTTCCATATCTTCCATCGTGAGGGTTGTTTGGCACTCTGCGTCAGATGTGGTGACATTTAAATGACAACCTTTGTCATTTTCTGTCTCAAGAACCGGATCTGTGTATTACAAACAACAACCGTGGACGAAATAGCTTGGGACACTTAAGAAAATGCTACACGATGACAATTTTTTCGTAGAGAGAAACTATCATTCCATTTCCTGGTCCCCCCTTCCCTCAATACAAAGTTGAGACATTGTGGCTTGGTTATATGCATAAAACTCAACATTGTATTGGGAGTGGGGAGGGGCCGGAGGTAACGACAAAGACAATTTGTGGGGGAAAATGTGAAGTGTCCCAAGACTTCTGACCAAGATTGTAGGTACCGAGCCGAGCGTCCCAAGAACGGCCTCGAGACAACGACACAGAGAGAACACCCCTCATGTCTCCCCGGAAGAATATTACCGTCGAGCCTTGTTCGTTCCTTTCCTTGACCATATCACGAAAAAGATGTCATCATGGTAAACATTTTAAATATACAATATATTGTATTAGCTTGTATTTGCCTTGTCAGTTTAAAGTTACACACATTCATGATAAAGCTCCTCTTGATAGTTCTTAATACTAAACTCTTAGCTTAGTCAATTAAGAGCGTATGTCTGTAAAAATCAAACATAGCGCGGCAAGTGATAAAATTGGATTCTTTTGATATTTTAACGTTAGATAGATTAAGGTATAACAAAAATCACTGCATACCTTTTTCGGCCAAATATCTTTTTATTTTAAAGAAAAATGAAGAAAACGAAATTCCGTTAAAATCGCCATTTAAGGCGGAAAATTATTGCACAACTTTGACAGTCTGGCTTACAAAAACAAGTAGCGCTACGGCATTTAAAACATGAAAATCTTATTTTGCAATCTTTAGATATCTAGAAGAGTGATTTATGGAATTATTATGTTGTTCTTTGCGTGCAAAATAATTTTATTTCGAAGACATACATTTTACTTCTTTAAAAGTACCTCGTAAACAAAACAATTTTTCACTATGTGCTAAACCTTCAAACGGATTAAGTTTCTGTTGGTTAATTTTTATAAAGATGATCTCAAGATTGCCGTAAAAATTTCCTTGGGCAAATGATTCAGAGCGACGCGAGAGCATTTCAAAGTTCGTTAAAATTAGAGTTATTTTACCCTACGAGGTCAACAATCAATTTGCGGGTCACACAAATATTCTAACTTTTACGTCTTTGTTAACCCATTATAAAATTAAAATAGCCACATTGAAAAACATTGAAATTTCCTTGCCTCGTTTGCGGTAGAAGACAGATTCAGAGACCATTTTTGTATATAAATCCCTTCTTTGTTCATCGTATTTTTAATTTATAAAGTCCGATGCACGCCGGCCGTGGACTTCTATTCCATGCAAAGCGCACGCAAACCTCTGTTAAACTTTCGACACATTTCAGCATTATGGTATCTTATTTAAAGGCTATAGCATTTGCCGAATGTTCTTCGGTTTGAAGTTAACGGATAGATAAATCTAATCACTGCTTGAGAAGTACTGAATGAACAAACATGTCGAGCCGTTTAAGCCGTGATCGTGACGGCAGTTAGTTGTGTCGTCACGCAATGCAGCTGTTCTTCGGCATTTTAGCGAGGTAGGGGTAGGGCTAAAGAGTTTGAAAACACCGAATCTTATATGTCTGAAACTCTTGCAACGGAGAAAAAAAAATACAAAGTCTTTTCAGTTACTAGCACATTTAAGCGCCTTCATTCTCTATTGTTCTACTCCGGAAAGATTATTCATTCGCCGTTGCACAGTATAAAGTGAAAACGAAATGTGTGAAATGCAAATGACATCACTAGCTTTTTACCTGATAAAGATCAATGTGGTACTTAGCTATTTCTGTCCTTTTTTCGTATTGTTTTTTCTTTTTCTTTTCTTTTTATCAGAGGATACTGTCTTCATGAAACATTATGCGAAAAAGGGAAAATCAGTCTAATATTCGCCACATGCACGGCCCCCAAAATATATCAATTTGTACAGTGCAACTAGTGATGTAAACATTTGTCAAACGTTACACACCGCACCTGATGTTTTCTTTGTCTCTTAATTGACCGAGAGAGAGCCTAAAAAAAAAAACACTTATTTGGATGTTTTCTACTTGTCAATGATCTTACTGTGAGTTTGGGTTACCTGTGGTTCGTGGGACCATTTACCTCGCTCGTGAATTTTCCGTCGATGATATGTACCATAGATGTAGGGGGGGGGGGGGGGGGGGGGGGGGGGGAGGGGGGGGCTTCTCCCAGCCTTACTTCAAATTCATGTCATGCCTTAATTCAGACAGAACTATTTGTTGCATTTTCTTTAATTTAAAATTTGACTCGATGGGACTAATGTTTAGCTAATCCATTGTCGGTGTTACAAACTAAGTAAACCTAAGTATTTTTTGGCAGTAGCAAAATAATCAGTAGAAACCCGCTCAGATTTTAAAGTTGATAACGAGAGAATATCTAAAAATTGAAGAACTTACTAAGTTTAATACAGTAATCGCCAATTGTCGAGAAGAAAAATAAATGCTGTTTAAATAATGCAGTTGACACTGAAAAGTAAACACTACCTGGTTTTGTTAATTACCTAGTGGCTTTTTTTACTTGAAGGCGGCGCTAAAGTGCATGTTTTTGTACATCAAAGATTCGAGTTCAGTTCCAAGTATTACACAAAAATGGAAGGCACTTGTTTGTTTAAGTCCTTTATTGGTGGAGTTTTTGGTTATGACATTCGCGATCGAAAGCGTGGAACGGAAATTGTCCCTTTACTTTCGCGCACAATGGACATTTCTAATTACAAGTCTGTCTTGAAATTTACCGGACCTGACTGAGATGAGATCGAACTTATTTTATGTCGAGCAGCGTTGTTTACTAGAAATGTAAAGGAAGTAGCTGTAAACTAAAGTTGTCCAATTTGGTTCAGTGGCGGATCTAGGGAAGCGGCCCCTTTCCATCCCCTTTTTGGCGAAGAAAATGACTCGAGGGACCGAACCTTTTTTTCAGAACCATTTTCACTCCCCCTCCCACCCCCTCTCCTTATGAGCAAGCTGGATCCGCAACTTGAAATTTAGAATGAAAAAGAGATCACATACCCATCTTTCAGGGGCAGCTCCATCAAGTAGAGCACCTCGAGTCGTATGGTAAGAAGGTCAATTTAGGAAACGAGAAAAAAGCATCAAATATGGAAAGCAAGACTGGGGAGAGGAGTTAAAAATCGTTGCTCGCAAAAGGCTATTGCTACCAATTAATATATTTTAGAACATATTGACTAACGAAGAAAATTAAATGGTGCTGAAATATATTTCTAAACAGTTATTTTGTTTACTTGCAAAAGTGTTTCAATTTAATTGCCTTATCCGCACCCCTACCCCTTAAATGCAAACAAAACTGCATTGCGTGACATAACTGAAAAAAGACTGAAAGCAAACGTCCGACATTTTTTGTTTGTACTTCAAAGTAACATTTCAAATCTAATTTTAGCGCACTACAAACCAAGGAACGCTCCAAAAGGTACTTAGCCCTTTGAATAGATGCCGTGATACTGAAAAGTGTCGAAAGTTTAACAAAGATTGGCTAACCCGACCATTTAATATTACGTTGTTGTCGTCCGACGTTTATCGGACGTTGTAAACAAGACTAAAGGACATACGATGAACGGTGAAAAAAATGCAAGAAAATGATCTCTGGATAAGTCTTCTGCAACAAATAAGGTAAGAAAATTTCAAAACATTTTTTCAGTGTGGCTACTTCAACATTATTTGTGTTAAGACATGTGGTGGAAAGTGAAATGTTTGTGACCCGCAAATTGATTGTTGACCTCGTAAGGTCAAATAACTCTAATTTTAACGAACTTTGAAATGCTCTCGCGTCGCTCTGAATCATTTGCCCAAGGAATTTTTTACGGCAATCTTGGGATCATCTTTATAAAAATTAACCAACAGAAACTTAATCCGTTTGAAGGTTTAGCACATGGTGAAAAGTTGTTTTGTTTACGAGGTACTTTTAAAGAAGTAAAATATATGTCTTCGAAATAAAATTATTTTGCAAGCAAAGAACAACAAAATTATTCCCTAAATCACTCTACTAGATAACTAAAGATTGCAAAATATAATTTTCATGTTTTAAATGCTGTAGCGTTACTTGTTTTTGCAAGCGAGACTGTCAAAGTTGTGCAATAATTTTTCACCTCAAATGGCGATTTTAACGGACTTTCGTTTTTTAAATTTTTCTATTAAATAAAAAGATATTTGGCCGAAAAAAGTATCAAATGATTTTTGTTATACCTCAATCTATTTAACTTTAAAATATGAAAGAAATCGAATGTTTATTACTTGCCAAAAAATTTCAAATTTGTCTGATTTTTACGGACAGGCGCTCTTAATAATATAAAACAGCATCCTTACTTCCATTATATGAACATTGGACGGTGCAAACCAGACGTGTGTGTGGTGACTAGTGCGACTGCCTAATTTTCTAGATATGGTCCTACTCAGAAGACTGCTGTCCAGTTACTTGGCCAAGCCAGACTCACTTCAACCTGCATTAGATGTAAAACACTTTCCTTCTGAAGTCTATCTTCTTTAAACGATCAAAAATTACATCATGTTTATTGAACTGTGACAATGACCTTTATCTCTTTTTCCACCAGGCCTGTGATCCCGACATTTTCCCCAACATTAACTGTTTGCTGCAAATTGCTTGCACTATGCCAGTCACTTCAGCCGACAACGAACGAGCAAACAGTACTTTGAAGCTTGTCAAAGGATATTTACGCACCACCATGACAACGGAAAGACTGTCACGCTTGGCTCTGATGAACATTCACTACGAAAAGCCCGTTGACTACAATGCTGTGGTTCAGCTTTTTGCAATCTTCTAAATTAGGCAGCAGTCGCATAACTCTCCCGTAAGCGGACATCCGCCCTATTTTTCTTTGGTGTCCGCTTATGGGAATAATTCTCGTAAGCGGACAACTCTACTAACGGACACTTTTTCCAATTCCCGAGGGTGTCCCCTTACGAGAGAGTTGACTGTATTAAAACGCGCTGACTTGGCCTCAGAATGGCGAAAATCGCATTTCCGAGGTCTTGAAATTTCACAAATTTCCGAGAGAGGATGCCCGGGACCCCCCTACAGGGGGGACGCCTTCATCGAGCCCCTTCTGCTAAAAACCTGGATCCGCCCCAGGGCATCACACTGCGGCATCAATCAAACTCATCCAGACATACTACAAACTTGAAATTGCATTCAAATGAGAACAGCCACCCGAAGCACTTTAAATGTTTTTTGCGTTCATTGATTTTACAACGCATCTAATCGAAAAAGGTAGTCTTCGTGTTTATATTTGTGTTTCAGGAAACTGTTTAATCCTATGTTGCATGGAATTGAGATTTTTTGATAGATAAAGTTTACACATTCGTTAATCAAATTCCTGAACCTTGCCGTTCCCATTCAAGATAGCCACTCGTAATTTGTTTCTTGCTGGTTGATGCATATCGAATCACTCGACCGCAGTAACTCGAAATGGCAAAATACAAAGTGCAAATAATCTTCATAGCATAAATTCACTTAAGTTTAGTAAGCTACAGCTTTAATTTTGTCATGAAACCAAACCCTTTGATTTTTACGGAGTCAAAGGTGGTCGCGGCATCACACTGCAGCATCAATCAAACTCATTCGGACATTAACTACAAACTTGAAATTGCATTCAAATGAGAACAGCCACCCGAAGTACTTTAAATGTTTTTTGCGTTCATTGATTTTACAACGCATCTAATCGAAAAAGGTAGTCTTCGTGTTTATATTTGTGTTTCAGGAGACTGTTTAATCCTATGTTGCATGGAATTGAGAGTTTTTGATAGATAAAGTTTACACGTTCGTTAATCAAATTCCTGAACCTTGCCGTTCCCATTCAAGATAGCCACTCGTAATTTTTTTCTTGCTGGTTGATGCATATCGAATCACTCAACCGCAGTAACTCGAAAATACAAAGTGCAAATAATCTTCAAAGCATAAATTCACTTAAGTTTCGTATGCTAGCTTTTATTAATTTTGTCATGAAACCAAACCTAAAAATAGGAGCCATCGTGTTCATTTGTATGAACGTGATGTATGTTGAGTTCAACTGGTACACTTTTTTTTCAAATTATTCTTATTCAAAATAAAACCCGGCTCGGCGGAAACTGCAATATTGATAATGACACATATTGGGCTTTTATTTAAGAGAGACGACCCGTGTAAAGCTGATCATTATGTTCGAATGAGCTTGTGGAAGTGACATCTACCCAAACGGTAAGTCTATTCTTGCTTCAAATTTTCAGCGTGCCGAATCAAAGAAAAGAATCATCGTTAAAACAATTAAGAGTGGTTAGGGGCGTTTGACTACTTTCTAGCTGGAATTCGTTCATGTTTGACTCGAGCTCAACCCCTTGGCCACGCTTGCGAGTAGCTATCAGATCTGCCTCCCGGTTGAGATTATAACCCTTTGTAGTTTTACGATTTGAAGTATATTTATTTAATTGTTTCTGATATTTTAAAGCTCGGCCACACCGCACCAGCAAACACTTACCGAGGGTATTAAAATACCCAACAAATATTAAAACAGCGACAAATGTTAAAACTACAACGACTCAGACCGTGACTGACCGTGGTTCCAGTTGAATTCTCTGCTTCAAATTTATACGGTATCAGTAGACAAGCTACTGAATCATCACTACATTTCCTTTTCGGTATGTATTAAACGATTTTAATGAAAGTCTTTATTTGTCGCGAAACTCTCTGGAAAATAGCTCTCGATTTGGCAAGATTCCCGTGTTAAACTCAACCTGCATTTCAAGAGTTCCTAGATTCTCTGTCGTGTTAATTTATGTCTGTGGGAACCGAATAATCAACGCCAAGTCTTTTGTTGTAAAGTATATATCTATTTTACGTGAAACGTAACATGAAGAATGATATGCTATAATACATGCATAAACAACTCGGTGAAATAATATCAAGACAGTTAGTGGATCTCTCTTAGGATAGAATATAAAGGAACTTTTGAAAGTCCTCCAAACTGCTTGCACATGGAGTTTTCTCTTTTACTTTCAATTCACATGGTATAATCAATAATTTTAATTCAGCTTTTAATTCATTCGCTGCAAGGTCAAGCTTTGAGCCACGTAAAATGGTTGAAACTCTTCAGGAGTCCGTGGACTAAATTCTAAGGTGTCATAGGGACACTGTCCCGCCGAAATAATATTTTCACGTCATATCGCCAAATGCCACCAAATATACAGCTTAGTTAGATAAACAGATTCTATAGAAGACATAGACCAGTAAAACAAAAGCAGTAGTTTGGATATAAAGTGCAGGATTGCAAGGATTAAAGAGGATTACAGTTCATGAAATTTGATTTATTGCCCGCTTCTCAATAAATCAAACTTGCCATTTTTGTGGAATTTTGACTTTTCTAGCCTTTATTTTGTTTGTTTAGTTCATGTTTCTTTGATTCTATCGCTTTTAGCGATGGTTTCTTCCAATTTCAAGATAATAAAGTAAGCTGAAACCAAGCACCTGGCCATAATCATGATATTTCAGCCGGGACAGTGTCCCTTTAAGTACCATCAAGTGAAAGCTTATAAGCAGTACGTTATACTGTGATGTTAAGGTGGTTCTAACTTTGGAGTCTGTGGAGTCTGTGGATGAAATCCCCACAATCTGTAAGCTTCCACTACCCATCGTGTATAAATAAATGTCATTATTATCATTAAGTGACCATACAAATTAAAGCTAAGAATGAGCAGCACTTTTCTGCGGTGCTGTTAGACTTTGTCACTAGTTTGCAAAACGGATTTTCGGTATATTTTTCGAACATTTTAAGCGTTAACTATAAGTACACAGGCACTTCACCGTTATGCATTCTCTTGCACAATACGGTGCGTGGGAAGTTCACCTTCAGGTAATGAATTCACTTGCGGTAACCAGCCTTAATCAAGTCTTGCTTTAATGGCTTAGTGTAAATAAAACCCGCTGGGCACTCGAAATAAAAATGAAAAGAATGTTAACAAGAACAACAACTCTTCGAGTAGTGAAGTCGTGCATTAAAAAGCTTTAAGGGTCTTGTGCCCCTAAGGTACGAGAATTAATTCAATATCTTATGATTTGTTTTACATCTACAGTCGCTTTTCCGGTCTCACTGGGTGATCTGTCACGAACGTTACTACACTGTAAGTCATTTGTAACCTTTAATCAGTCTTTCGCAATCACTCGTGCATGAAAGGTCAACTTAATACTGCCATTTATTTGTTGCTTAAAAAGAAAGAAAACGAAATCGTTATCGAATGGAACCCTCGCCAAACCCGGCAATAATGTAAGTTCCTTTTACTTGATATGTTTCGTTTCGTCATTTTCCTTTTTCTTATGTTGTAAATAAATCCAATCATCCATGAGCTTGAAGTTGCTATATCAACTGATATGACGTCACTAACACTTCGCTTCAGGCTATAAACCACTTGAAAATCCCAATTCTGCCCACTTTATATAGACCTATATAGTTGTCGCCTTGGCTCAGAGCCAAGGCACGACTCAATTAGCTCTATTTTTTCACTGCTTCCCCATCATTCGAGACATTTCGGAAGAGTTGTCACAATGTGACACTGATTTATTATTTGTTATTATTTAAAAGTAATTTCTTTTTCAAAACACTAAGTTAATCTAAAGTGCCACCCGAGTCACTATAATATTATTGCTGTCAATTGTACGCTGTTTCTGGCGAGAAAAAATATAGTGCTATTCAAGACTCAATTTAATTCCATATTCGGCTTTCATAACGTGTTAAAAATTTAATAAGCAAGTTTGAAAAGAAACTGAGAAAAACCAGCAAGTTGTCAGAACAGACGTGTTTGCAAGTACAGTCAGGCCTTAATGATCATAAATGATGACCCATAAGACCTGTTCGATACAACAATCAAACTTGTTTTTTTGTGTGTTAATCGTGAACGTTTACTGCGATGAGATCCTACTGAACAACATAAAAAAAATAAAACATTTACGGAAAAAATAATCGTTGCATGAAGCATGCTACCTTGCTGAGGTAACCGTTTCGATTTTTGTAAACAGGACATTGTTAAAGCAAAATAGTTGAACAAAAAAGTACAAAAAATTGCGTGGCACTTGTGACACAATAAGTAATGGAAATTGAGTAAGTAATGACTTCCGGTTTATTTAAGGCGCGCGCACTGTTTTAAGAGCAGATCCGTGCAAGAATCAAACAAAATTGCAAATCGTCGGCAAAGCTGAAAAAAATCAAATTCGCTCCTCTTTTGCATATCGATAGTCCATAGTAAGTACATTAATGCCATGTAGTTTTTTCCTAGAAATATATATTTGTTTCCGAAAAAACGAAGAAAGTCGGTATCATCTGAGGGCACAATTTGGCAATCCCAAACACATGCAAACAGGGTTGAAATAAGTCATGATTCACTCGACTCGCGTATCAAAACTACTGCGCTAGAAAAAGCTGTCATAGTTCCAATTTGTTGTATAACTTGTCATAGACTAAACACCATGATTTCATAAAAATTGGTTTATTTTTAGTATTCAAGGGAAGCCAAAAGCTTATGGCTCTCCCGTGCTCCGTAAAACGGTAGGCGAAAAACAACAATGATTTTGAGCGTGTGCCTTTGTTTAGAATTTCGTAATATTAAGAATGACAATACTAGAATTGACGATCTTTCAAAATATGTAAAGTTTGGTTTGGGGAAACGAATTTGGGATTTTTAAGAATTTGTTGAAAATCGTGCACGAAAGACATAAAATCACGCCATCTTGTGTATGCGTGACCAACAACAAAAACACTTAGAACGTTTTTCCTTGAGAAATCTTGGCAATTAAACTCTGACGCCAAAAAACAATGGAAATATACAAACCTTAACTTGGGTATGACATTCTTGAATGTCCAAAATGTTTCGTTTTGCCGTCTGTTTAATTTCATTCGTGAAGTTTATCATTAACAGTGAAGATCAGTGAAGCCCGTAGCCACGATCAAAAACGCTTTACTTTTCGCTGAATTCTTCGTAGCTCACTTTGCACTTTCGTACTCTTTATACTGTTGATACATTTTTTCTGGTGGAAACTGTAAAAGGGCTCACAATAAAGCGAACTAGTTCAAGCATGTGTTCCCAGTTTTCCATCCTTGCATAACCGTGAACCATTTTGAGACCATATGCAAATTACGTCTGAAACTTGCATATCAGGCTGAGCAAGCGTTCCTGACAGTCACGGTTGGTACACAGGGTGGTATTCTTAGCGGCCAAAATTCCATATTTTTTTTTTGAAGTTTGGCGAGTGTTGTTCGGAAGTCTTCAATTAATACAGTTCAAAGCAGGAAAGAGATCTCGTGGGTTTTAAAATACAGTATTGACAGAAAACCAATATTTATTACATGGGTGGGGTTGGGTTGGGGTGGATCTTGTCGGCCTGGATTTCACATGTTAAGCTACACAAATAATCTTTCAAACGAGAACGCAGGTACAAAGATTAAGAAATTTTGATCTATTTACTTGCCATTGTTTTTATTTTTAGAGTTTTATTAAGTCTTCTACTTTCGCTTCTGGTATCTGATTGGACTGCTATAGTAAAACAACAACAAAGACAGGCCAGCCCTAGTTTCATTTCTAGAGCGTGACAATCGACAATGCTTTAGTTGTTAGAGGAACATTCCTCCTTCATTGTCCCGCTTTTAATAAGAAATATTTCGGTTAATCTTCTCTTTAGCCGATACATACATGACTCGCGCTTTCCGCTCATTCCTTGCTCTGGTATTACCTTTTTCTGTTTTTTAAAGGGGAGGTCGGGTCAATAAGAAATCAATTCCTGTGAAAAATTGCAGACGAAAAAAAAATAAACACAATGAAATGAAGTTAAAAACACATTGAAAACTAGCGGAAAAGAATCAATGCAAGGCACGTTTCATGCACAGCATTAAAAAAATATAATTGATTAACTAATCAATTAATTAATTAATGCCAATATAATGAAATAATAAACTGATGTGATATTTTTTTGGTGTACGTAGGAGAGCTATAAGGCATTTAACTCTAAAACACACTTATGGACTACTGGTCCTAGAAAGAATCTTTCGCGTTCTGAATTCTTAGGGGTTTTTACAACAACAACAAACAACAACAGTTTCATTTGAAACCTTCCAATTACAACAGTACCTCCCATCTATCATACATACATAATTTCATTCCACTTTAAGCGAGTGCCACGTCGCTTGTACAATATGTGATAGTCCAATACACCCTCTAGTGTCGTATTCAGGGCCCATGCACCCCACTGGGAGAGATGGGACAGAAAACGTTTGGGAAAGTTCTGCTTTCTCAAGTTCAGGTACTGCAGTCGCACAGTGTTCAGAGCCTTGAAGCATACCGCACTGTACATAGCGCGAGCATTAAGCGTTTCTAAAAAAAATACATGAAACATACGGCAAAAAGACCCAATGAATACCTTATCCACCCATGTACCAACCGTGACTGTCACGAACGCTTATGCTCAGCCTGATATGCAAATTTGAGACGTAATTTGCATATAGTCTCAAAACGGTTCACGGTTATGCAAGGATGGAAAACTGGAAACACATGCTTGAACTAGTTCGCTTTATTGCCAGCCCTTTTACAGTTTCCGCCAGAAATCTGGTAAAAAAATTGTATCAACAGTATAAAGAGTACGAAAGTGCAAAGTGAGCTACGAAGAATTCAGCGAAAAGTTTTTAAAAGCGTTTTTGATCGTGGCTAACAGGCCTCACTGTTGAACATGCATACGGAAAAACGAAACACTATCGTCTATGGACATTTAAGAATGTCATATCCAAGTTAAGGTTTGTATATTTTCATTGTTTTTTGTTTTTTTTTTTGGCGTCAGAGTTGCCAAGATTTCTCAAGGTAAAAACGTTTTTGTTTTTGTTCAGTTTGTCACGCACACACAAGATGGCGTGATTTTACGTCTTTCGTTCACGATTTTCAACAAATTCTTAAAAATCCCAAATTCATTTCCCCAAACTAAACTTTACATATTTTGAAAGATCGTCATCTCTAGTATTGTCATTCATAATATTACGAAATTCTAAACAAAGGCACATGCTCAAAATTATCGTTGTTTTTCGCCTACCGTTTTACGGAGAACGGGAGAGCCATAAGCTTTTGACCTCATTTGAATACTTAGATTAATCTAATTTTTATGAAATCATGGTATTTAGACTGTGACAAGTTGTACAACAAATTGGAGCTGTGACAGCTTTTTCTAGCGCAAAAGTTTTGAAACGCGAGTCGAGTAAATCATGGCTTATTTTAAGCCTGTTTGGTGTCGCCAAATCGAACCCCGGACTGAAAACTAATGTTTTCGTTTTCCCAGAAACAAAAAAGTTTTTCAAGGAAAAAACTACACAGCAATTGTATACTTACTAAAGGCTACCTGCATGCAAAAGAAGAGTGGATTTTAGTTTTTAACTTTGCCGTGTAATGTTTGATTTTTGCACGGATTTGCTCTTAAATGGTGTGTTATACAAGAACAGAACCGTCAACCGTTTAAAATTGACATTTCACTGAAGAAGGGCCAAGCCCGAAACGTCTGAAAACATTCAAATTTTCGGCACTTTTCTATATTAACATTTTCCATTGTTAAAGCATGCAATTAAACACGCAGATAGACGACGGTGCAATACCGACTTCATATAAAATAAGAGAGATGAGAAAAAACTATAGAGTTATGAAACATCTATACTAGGTAAAGAGTTTTAAGTTTTCGATTCGGAAAAACGTTTCCCCTCAAACTTTGCCCAGTAAACTATCTTGGGTTATAAGTAAATGAAACGACTTTGGTTTTTGGAAATACATTAAAATATATATTTTTAGAGCTCACAACACTCGAAGCGACAAAAAGCCTTTATTTGCATGTGACCACTATCAAAAACTGCATAAGTTGACAAGCTCGTTGCTCGAAAACCACCAAACGCGAGAAAAAAACTATTGTTACTTTTAAGTTAAGTGGTCTATTCTCACTGCTAAAATTCCCGCGATGCTGGCCCGCGCGGAATTTTCTCCGACTCCAGACGCCTTCTGTGAATAGAACTAATTACCCGGTAGCCCCCCAGGGATCTCGCTTTCCTATTTAAGTAATTTATTCTGTTCTTTCTGCCTCTTTCGCCAAGTTACGCGGTCTGTTTCGCAGTGTAGGATATTTTAGTGCTATTTCCTACGTCGCCGAAGCCTTTTCTCCTTCTCCATGGCTGCCCCAGTCGAACCTGGCCCGCGGCCTTGACCGTTCTACAAGGCGAGCATTTCCTCCACCACGGCCTCTTCCAGCAGAAGCTCTCCAAATCCCTGTTTCGCAACGTCCCGAACACGCTTACGGACAGGTTCATGAGGTATTTTTGGTCCGCTCTTTCTTTGCCTTTTTGTAAGCCTATTAGGACCTTTTTTCTTTCCCGGCTAGTGTTCGCTTCCACTTTGTCTCGCCGCTCCCTGTTCTTCGGTTTTTCTCACGTGTCGGTCTTACTATTTTGTCGCTTTGTTGTTAGCTTTTACCATTACCGGCCTCACGCGCAGTCTGGCTGCTTCTTTGCCTTTGCCTTTGCCTTTGCCTTTGCCTTTGCCTTTTCCTATTTTTGTTTTTAATCTCATGCGCTCAGCTCTCGCGTTGTAGTTGGCCTTTATGTTAGCTGCCCACGTGCTTGGTGTTTTAGCCGCTCTTGTGTTCATAGCGTAGTTTGCCATGCGTATTATGTAAGTTTTTTGTTCATGTGTCGAGCGTAGGTTGCTCGTGTGTCGCACTTCATAGTTGCTCGTGTTTCTAACGTGCGCGTTTTCTCGTGCGTTTGGATATAACGGCTACCCAGCTGTTGCGTTCTAGGATTTCTGCGTGTGTCGTGCGTGTTTACTGCTCGTGTGTCGAGCGCTTAAGTTTGCTCGGATGCCGAGCGTTTTAGCTCCTCGTGTGTTTAGCACTGGTTCGCTCGCCTGTCGAGTGTTATAGCTCCTCGTTAGTCTATCGTAACGGTTACTCGTACGCCTACGTTTACGTTTGTTCATGTCTAGTGTGGGGAAAGTTTGCTCGTGTGTCGAGCGAGAAAGTTTGCTCGTGTGTCGAGCTGTAAAAGTTTGCTCGTGTGTCGAGCGAGAAAAGTTTGCTCGTGTGTCGAGCGAGAAAAGTTTGCTCGTGTGTCGAGCGGGAAAAGTTTGCTCGTGTGTCGAGCTGAAAAGTTTGCTCGTGTGTCGAGCGATAAGAGTTTGCTCGTGTGTCGAGCGAGAAAAGTTTGCTCGTGTGTCGAGCGAGAAGAGTTTGCTCGTGTGTCGAGCGAGACAAGTTGGCTCGTGGGTCTAGCGGAAAAATTTTGCTCGTGTGTCGAGCGAGGGAAGCTTGCTCGTGCACAGTTGCACAGTTAAAGTGCACAGTTAAAGCACAGTTGCTCGTGTGTCGAGCGTTTTCAGTTGCTCGTGTGTCGAGCGTTTTCAGTTGCTCGTGTGTCGAGCGTTTTTTCAGTTGCTCGTGTGTCGAGCGTTTACAGTTGCTCGTGTGTCGAGCGTTTTTCCGTTGCTCGTGTGTCGAGCGTTTTCAGCTGCTCGTGTGTCGAGCGTTTTCAGTTGCTCGTGTGTCGAGCGTTTTTTCATTTGCTCGTGTGTCGAGCGTTTTCAGTTGCTCGTGTGTCGAGCGTTTTCAGTTGCTCGTGTGTCGAGCGTTTTTTCAGTTGCTCGTGTGTCGAGCGTTTTCAGTTTGCTTGTGTGTCGGGCGTTTTCTGTTGCTCGTGTGTTGGTGTTTTCAGTTGCTCCTGTGTCGAGCGTTTTCTGTTGCTCGTGTGTCGAGCGTTTTCAGTTGCTCGTGTGTCGAGCGTTTGCAGTTACTCGTGTGTCGGGTGTTTTCAGTTGCTCGTGTGTCGAGCGTTTTCAGTTGCTCGTGTGTCGAGCGTTTGCAGTTACTCGTGTGTCGGGTGTTTCCAGTTGCTCGTGCGTCGAGCGTCGTGCAGTTGCTCGTGCGTCGAGCGAGAAAGTTTGCTCTTGTGTTTTGCTTACCTTTATATACCCCGGGTCCACGTTTCCCATCCCTGGGTGCTACCTCCGTCCCCTCACCCTCCTCCTTGCCGCGACCAGAAGGGTAATCTTAATGACGCCCTATAACCTGTCTTAGGACGGGTTCCTGGTCCGGCTCGGCTGGCGGGTAATTTTCCCTCCCGGTTTGGGGTTCCCCCCCTCTTTTCCTTTTGCCAGTTTTTTCTTTGTTTTTACCTCAGGTTTGTTCCGCTGCCCCGTTTACTTTGGCTCTTAGCGGGTTAAAGCCCGTCCTCGACCTCTGCAATAGTGCGATTGGTAGAGAAATCCAGTTAGCTGGGCCGGACCACTGCCCTTCTGTAATGTGTACCCTTCCCCAGGATTTAGTTAGATGATTACGGATTTTCTCTGACTCCCTTGCTTGGGTGTTTCTGAGTTTTGGAGGGGTGTTCATTAAAGTCGCTTGTATGGACTTTTCTGTGGTGTTTCGTCTACTGTTTTTCGACTGAAGGTCTTTGCTAAATTTTGGGCTCCCATATCTTAATTCCGCGTGGGCAGTTAGTGGCTGTTTTGGCAGTGAGAATGGTTTACTATTAATGGTGTGAATCGCATGTAAATTTTGATATGCTTTGGTCTACAGGCCCCCGGTTCCTGAAAAGCCGATTAGCGCTAAGCCACGATTAAATCAGCCTAATCGAGAGATAACATTTATCTTTTGATTAGATTCTGTTCCTGAAAGCACGATTAGCGCTAATCAAGGGATAAATTAATCAGTTCTTTATTTAGAACTGCTTCTGGCCAGAGGACATTTTATTATCGGACTGTTAACATTTGGAACTCTTTGGACCCTATTTTAAAATTTAGTAAATCTGTCTCGGTTTTTAAGAAAGTTTTAAAGCGCAAGCTTCTTAAAGAATTTTTAGAATCTTAACTTAATTAATTCAATTAATCTTTTGTAAATACAATTTATATTTATGATTATTGTAATTAGTTATATTTGCGATTATTCTTGTTAGTTAGTTTTAATTATCTTTGAAAAGCCCCCTTGGGGAAAGGTAATAAAGTATGTATGTATGTAATTAAGGTTTAAATTTAATCCACCTAGCGAGGTCGTTTAACTCACTAATCGGCAAATAAATTTTGTCAAAACAAACAAAATGGCGGAATAAACTATTCGTTTAATTGGTCTAGGAAATATAGAAGGCAATTTATAATGAAAATATTAGTTCCTCTTGCTGACTTTAATGATACTAGATGAACTTGCTGTCCTTACAGATTCCGGAGAGAATAATCCGAGTTTTCGGCAGAAAAATGTAATTTGCAGTGAAAGGTGATCGAGCCAAGGTGGACTATAAACATCCACAAACACGCAAATTTTGCAGTCTCGGTAATTACTCAAAACAAGAGGCTACACATGGCCTATACTCATGCGCATGACACTCTAAGACGCGTTGATTGAAGCTACCAATTTTACTCGCTTTGAATATTTAATTTATTGATTCCCGATCAAACCCACACTAGTGTAATACTTCCTAAACGTTAACTGTGAATTATTTGACTTACATTGGGTTATTCTAGAAAGAATCCACTCACGTCCCCGCACCCCCCCCCCCCCCCCCCACCCCCCCTACCGACGGATGGCAAGATTGTTTGACCCCTGCCCGCCCCCTCTCGCTAGACCCCCCTCCTGGACCCCCCTCCTGCCTGGATTTCCAAGTCCAGAGACCCCTTCTCCTGCCCGGTTTCCAATAAATTTTTGGAAGCCCTAAATTCAGGAGATTCTGCTTTTATAATGTCAAAACTGTGGTGATGAGTGCTATAAATTAGTCAAAGATTTTAATAAAAATAAATATTGCGTGACGCATCATAAACCCCCCCCCCCACCCGGTTTGATTTCAAGACCAAATCAAAATGAAATTTTTCTATAAAGCCAGTTCCTTAAATAACTGCTTTGATTTTGCCATGTATTAGATTTTTCCAGGTTTCACAGTTTCTTTCTTGTCGCAAATATTATTCTTTCATATATGCAAATTTAGTGTGAAATGTAATTCGATCGCGCGCTGTTAATCCAAAATATTTGTTCTAAAGGTCAAAACGTTTTAATGAAACTCACATTTCCTTGAATGACAATGTCTTTCCCTTGAATAAAAGAGTTAAACGCTTATCAGAATTCAGTGATTTTCTGCTTCCGGAAGGCTTGGCGATTTATTTATCCTAATTGCAGCGCGGGCGAATTCTATTTTAATCATCACATAATGATATTAAAATTCAGCAACCTGCTTTATTATATCTACTGTTTTCTAAAACTTTCGACTCTTCCTGTGTATATAGAATGCCATTCTTATCCGTAAAGATGATTCGCATAATATTTTCGCGAATAAAAAAATCTTGAAAGCAAACTTTATTTCAGAAAGCCGAGAATTTAGTTTTATCGACTGAGTCGATAAGGTAAATTGACCACCGTAAAAAGATTCAAGTAGCTGACGTTTCGAGCGCTAGCCCTTCGTCGGAGCGAATCAAGGAATTGTGGGTAGGTGTGGTTTTATATAGTAAGCGGTGGAGCTACGCTATTGGTGGAAATTTGGTGACGTGAAAAACAAATGTAAATTAGTTGAATGAAAAGCGTTCGTTGATTCCGTGGGGTTTGAGAGTGCCGATTTGAAAGATGATTTTTTTGTTCTAGGTTTTTACGGCTTTCTGTGTAACCCTGGTGTAGGGAAAGGCCGCAGATTGTCATGTGTTGTTTAGAATGGTTAGTAAGATTAAAATGGCGCGCGACTGGTTTGGATGCGTCTTTGTCATTTTTTTCAACGTCTCGGAGATGTTCACGAAAACGGTCGCCCAGTCTCCTCCCTGTTTCGCCAATGTATATCTTTTTGCAAAAAGTACATGTTATGCAGTAGATAACATTTACGGAGGTGCATGTAAAACGATCAGTGATTTTAATAGATCGTTTGGGTCCTGTTATTTTGTCAGTGTTGTGAATGAAAGGACAAGTGTTACATCGTGTGCGTGTGCATTTAAAAGTTCCCAGTTCATCGTCAGATTTCAGCGCGCTCGTAACTAGAAAGTTGCCTATGTTTTTGTCACGTTTGAATGTAATTAGTGGGGGTTGTGAAAAATTCTGACAGTTTCGGGGTCGTTTTGGAGTAATTTGAAATTTTTTAAAATGATGCTTTTGACTGTGTTGTTGTGTGGGTGGAAAGTGAGGGTGAATGGAATTCTCTCGTTCTCTTCCTTCTGTGGCGTTTGTAATGCTGATTGTCTGTCGATCTGTTGTGCACGTTGTTGGCCCGTGTTAACAACAGAGTCAGGGTACCCACGTTTCTTGAAAAACTGGCACATTTCTTCTGACTTGTTGGAAAAATCAGAGTCATCACTAAATAGACGTCGAAGTCTGAGAAATTGAGAATACGGAATGGCGTTTTTAAAGTGCGATGGATGTGAGGATGAATGTAACAGATAACTGTGGGAATCTGTAGGTTTGTAGTGCACACTTGTGGATAAACTGTTACCGTTGATTGAAATATTAATGTCAAGAAAAGCGACTGAGGTTTCGGAAATTTCCTAGGTATATTTTAGGGCTGGATGAAAAGTATTGACAGAAGTTATAAATTGATTAAGTTCCTCTTTACTGGAAGAGGTAGCGCCAATGCAATCATCGATGTAGCGGCCGTAGAGTTCGGGTTTGGTTCCGTGGTATTGATTAAAAAATTTGTCTTCGATGTAGCCTACAAAAAGGTTAGCGTAGCTTGGTCCCATTTTGGTGCCCATGGCGACTCCATTTACTTGTTTGTAGTAGTTTTGGGAAAATGAAAAACAGTTAAGTGTCAAAACTAATTCGGCTAAGCGGAGCAGTGTTTCTGAGCTTGGGTTTTGAATGGAGCGCTGGTCGAAAAAATATTTTAGTGCTTGAAGTCCTTCGTCATTGGGGATGACGGTATATAAAGAGATAATGTCCATAGTGAAAATTAATTTGTTTTCGCTGGGAAAACTGAAATTCCGGAAAATTTCGAGTGCGTGATTGGTGTCCTTAATGTACGAGGGTAGTGATTTGACAATGGGGGCCATGATTTTGTCTAAATAGCTAGAAATTAGTTCGGTAGGACAGCTACAAGCGGAAAAAATTGGTCGGCCCGGATTGTTTGGTTTATGAATTTTTGGTTTGAAATAAACGCGTGAGGTTCTAGGAGTAGTGATGATGAGATTGTTGGCGGAAACTGGTAATTGTTGTTTATATAGTAATGAGGTCTTGGATAGTTTCTTTGACAATTTTTTGGTTGGTAGAAGTGAGATCTTTATCAACTTTGGCATAGAAAGCGGTGTCAGAAAGTTGCCGAAAAGCTTCTTGTCGGTAAAGGTCGGTCCGCCAAACAACTACCGCGCCGCCTTTGTCGGCCGCTTTGATAACAATGTCGCGTCGTTTGCTAAGACTTTTGAGCGCTGCCCACTCTCCTGTTGAAAGGTTGGAAATTTTGGTGTGGCGGTTGAAATTAAGTTTTTGGACATCGTGACGACATTTTTTGACGAAAAAATCTAGAGAAGAAAACTGGCCCTCTGGGGGAGTCCATTTTGATTTGCGAACGTTGAGTGTTTCAAAAACATCTTTTTCCGAGGTGTTAGAATTGTCTTCTTTGTCATGGAAAAAAGCTCTTAATTGCACGCGGCGAAGGAATTTTTCAACATCTTGTTTGACTGAAAATTCGTCGGTTTGTTTCGCTATAGGAACAAAGTTTAAACCTTTACTAAGAACAGACCTCTCTGGGTTAGAAAGCGGCAAATTTTCCGGAATGGTAACGACGCCATTGTGACTATCGAATGAATGGTCGCCGGATAATTGAGGACCTATTAAATGTTCAAGTTTTTGGATCTTGATTTGGTTAAGGCTGTTGAACTGCTTATTTCAGAAAGCGCTATTTAACTTAATTATATTTACTAGCGTGCCTTTTATTATACCGTGATTATTGGCTTCACGAAGAAAACATTCGAACAAGTTTAATCGCAATTTGCCTTTACACAGTTAACAGGACAACTCTTAGTTGAAAGTTTTATTCAAATGTCTATAAGTTTAGTCTCAAGAGCAAAACGCGTTAAATTATCGCATCGAGGAAACTGTCGGAAACGCAAGGAAATTTGTTTAACACATGTCGAAGAATTTCTCGTGCGGCCGAGTTTTCTTCATATTTTTTTAAAATCAACTGATAACTCAAATACGCAAATACGTCTCTGAAATGTTTCCTACAAAGTAAATGGACATTCAAAAATGTTATTTTCTTTTCCGTAGTTTTCCAGAAATGCTTGAAAATTCTTAGTAAAGTCTGCCGCTTCGCGCAGCCTTCGAGATGTCCCGCTTTGTGATTTCACAGGATCCTAACAGGAAGATTCCATCGCTTTCAGCTCTCTAACCGCCACTTCAGAGGCATACAAATCGTCTTAAGGACTTTTTTCTTTCCATTTCGATGTCTTAAAAGGCGTCTTTACATTTTGGTAATGGAAAATGAACGTCTGAAAAATTGAAGTGTAGAGTACAGAAGGGGCCATATTTGTTTGAAATCTGAGTCTTCTTCGAGTGGCAAACTGGTTCTCTCTAGTCCCCCCTAAAATCCAGACCTGTGCTCAGTAGACGGATTCTGATTGGTTTAACTTTCCTGGAGCCTTTTATAACAATGGGGGACAAAAAGAACTTTTTAGGGGAGGCAGGGGCGAGTTGCGTACACTAAAATATGCGTGCATAAATTTGCATGCAAAATTGTGACACAAAAAATAACAAGAGGCTTCAAGCAGCCTATAATCATGCGCATGCGTAATGAAGTTTTTTTGAATGTTTTGTAAATGAAAGCTGTACCACAATGAAGCCAGTGATTCTTCTAAGTCATATATACGTAACGTGAACATCAGTAATGTAAGTAGGGTTGTAAGTGAGAGTAGCCGGAAGTCACTAAACAGGAAGTGTAAAGAGCAAAGTTGTGAACCGGAAATGAACAATTTAAAATATGCGTGAATAAATTTGCATGCAAAATCGTGACACAAAAAGTAAAAATAATAAAACAAGAGGCTCCAAGCAGCCTATACTCATGCGCATGCGTACGAAAGTTTTATGATATTTTAAACATGATAAGAAGATGTCCGACATGGAGAAGAGTTACTCTTTTCATTCAGTCATCGTTCCTGCAAACCACGTTGTTTACTATTGAATGTTTTGTAAATGAAGGCTGTACCACAATGGAGCCAGTGATTCTTCTGAGTGTTATATATACCTAACGTGAACATAAGTAATGTAAGTAGGAGACGCTGTCGTGACACTTCAGTAACACTGTTTTACCGGAAGTGAGAGTAGCCGGAAGTCACTATACAGGAAGTGTAAATGTCAAAGCTATGAACCGGATGTGCACAATATAAAATATGCGTGCATATTTTATGCATGCAAAATCGTGACACAAAAAATAATAAAAAGAAAAATAATTAAAAAAAGAAAAACGAAGGCCATTTTATAACTCATGCCGCTACGCGCATGAGTAAAAAAGAAAAACGGAGCCCAATTTATAACTCATGCCGCTACGCGCATGCGTAACAAGAGGCCACACTTAGCCTATACTCATGCGCATGAGACTCTAAGACGCGTTGATTGAAGTTACCAATTTTTCTGTGCTCGCTTTTAATATTTAATTTATTGATTCCCGATCAAATCCACACTCGTCTATTACTTTCCAAGCCGTGAATTATTTTTGTTACATTTGAAAAGACTACTTGAAAAGATAAACTTGTTTAACTGCAAAAACCGTGGACGAAGATCCTGCTGGTTTTTCGTTGGATCTCACAGGAGGAGACCTAATCAGCTAAAATGAATCAATATACTGACGAGAAGTCCAAGGACTACTGCAAAGCTGATACAACCAGTAAATATATTTCAAACAATATTTAGGCTGGCCAGACCAGCCTTCTTCAGGTTATAAGATGTTACTAAATTATAAAATGAAAATACAACATTATATAAAGGAGAATGTCGCAATACATATTTAAAAAATGAGGAGGGGCGGAAATGACCTACAAGATGGTAAAAACTAAGATAAGGCTAGTATACTTAAACTACAATTCATCACGTCTGTTCAACCCACGTGGTTCTAGTATTTTCGCTCTATATATTAAGTACGACTCTCTGGCTTTTCGAATTGAATCCCGTGAATTGTGAATTATTTCTAGTAACATCTTATAACGTGAAGAAGGCTGGTCTGGCCAGCCTAAATATTGTTTGAAATATATTTACTCGTTGTATCAGCTTTGCAGTAGTCATTGGACTTCTCGTCAGTATATTAAAAAAACAGGCACTCAAGGAGTGCATGTGGCTACTGTTACTGGTGAGAAAGTTGAAAAATAGGCACTTGCGGGAGTGTATGTGGTTTACAGGAAGCATAATTTGTGGGTAATGACTGGCAGGTAATTTTTGCCGGAGTTTTTCACTAAACAATTGCTGCCGCGGGTATGGAAAGAGCCGGGAAGTAGACAAATGTTATTTGTCATTGAATGATTTTGTAGCTAATCAATATCTTGCCTTGTTTATTAATGGAAATTACAGTATTTTATCCGCTTATTGACAATATAGTTATATGCAATTGTGCATTCTTGAGAATGCGTAGCAGAGTGTAAAAGAAGATTTTGTAGTAATAACAAACAAAATGTTAATTCTTGGAGTCAAAGTTATTAAGTAGTTACACTATCTGTTTTCATGTGAATGTGGAATTAATCCAATGTCGTATCTTAATTGTGCCTTACTGACATTTTTCTGGCATTGGGTTATTCCAGAAAAAATCCACACCTCCCCGACGGATGGCATGCTGGAAATTCTCGCGGGAGGGGGGTTGAGGGCTCTGGAAATCCAGGCGGGAGGGGGGGTCTGGACCTAAAAATCCTTCCTCGGGGTCGATTTTTTGAAAATGATTTTGAAGAGAATACTTTGTGTTCAAAACAATAAGTTAAGGTTTAACTTCGTCGGTTCCACATTATTCATAGAGAATAAACCGGATAAAAGGGAGAAAATACAACTCAAATATGGAGAAAGTCAGTGGTTAACGTAACCGGAAGCGTGCTTCGGTACCTTGCAACAAAGCTCTTGTCCGAGTTCTTGGCAGCAACAAATTGTCAGGGAAAGGTTAAAAAGTATCAGCCGATTTAAAAAAAAGACAAAAGATTTTTGACACAAAAAATAGATGTAACGTTTTGCAAGTACGCATTGTTCGTTCGTAGTTGCTATAGCAACTACGAAGTTTAGAGGGCACTCGAAAGAGCGGTCGGTTGTTCATGTAAGCGAAATAGTATATCTTGAGCCCAACGTGTTTTTGTATTGTTGTCTGTTGGACACAATATTTTAGCTTACTTGAACAAGCTATCATCATCATTTCCGCCGTATGCGTAAAGTTCCGGTGTATGCGTAAACTTTTTTTTGAGCGTGAAGTGGTGTACGTTCGAGGCAGGTTTTTGAGAAGTTTTCTCACAGTTTGGCGCTGTTTCTTCGGTAAAGAACTTTTAAACTGTCACGACAGAATATTATTTCTCAGCCTTGTTGGAAAGCAAACATGATTATTGCCTCGCTATTTCTTCGAGGACTGCTTTGGTAAAAATTTATACGGCAACAAAGCAGGGAATTGTTGGCTATTACTGTAACACTGTAGTAAGTGACTGTGGATACAAGATATGATGAGACATTCCGACGTGTGATAAAAGAGATAAAGGAAAATTTCTTTGTGGACCTTGCTGCAATTGAAGGCAAAGAATTTTCGTTTTGATGTGTTTGTCGAAACATTCAACTACTTTTTGGTCTGACAATCCCCCAATTAAATTGCCAGACTGCGTGTCGCCAAATGCTTATTCTTTGTCTTCTTTTATATAAACATCTGGCGACACGCAGTCTGGCGAACAGAAAAGATGATTTTGAGATTGTTTCTGTTTATTACATGTAATAAACAAAAATCCACTGTGATGTCCACTGCAGTTTGCTCCCGATTTCTCAACTCAACAACAGTAACAGCGAAGACAAAATAGCACTACTTTCTGAGAAACAACTGCGAACTATCCGTACGGATCCGCTCGTTTTCTATTTGTAGAATCGGTTTGCTTTCGTGCACGTTCCCTGTAACCTGATATAAGCTTAGTAATATACGGCTTACGAAAATGTCCAAACTTTTATGCCGCTGACTTCCTAGTGTACTGTTTAGTTGATGCGTTAAACCTTGAAGGAAATATAAAATAATTGGAAGAAGCTTTCCAATTTAATACTTAAAGGCAAATTGCGATCAAACTTGTTCGAATGTTTTCTTCGTGAAGCCAACAATCACGGTAAAGGCGCGCTAGTAAATATAATTAAATTAATTAGCGCTTTCTGAATTTGTTTGCTTTCAAGATTTTTTTTTTGATTCGCGAAAACATTATGTGAATCATCCTTACGGATAAGAATGGCATTCTATATACACAGGAAAAGTCGGAAATTTTAGAAAACACTAGATGTAATAAAAATAGGTTGCTGGATTTAAATAATATTTTGTGATGTTTACAATAGGTGGTTTGCAATCAATCTCTAGAGACATAGATAACAATAGTGAAACGAACAAATGCTGGTGGACGAACAAAAGGAGCTAATGAGAGAACTATTGTTTATGTCCACCAGCATGGCGGCGATGACGTAACATGAAAACCACCTATATTTCGCAGACGCAAGCGCTCGGCGCTGCAATTAGGATAAATGTCATAAATAAATCGCCAAGCCTTCCGGAAGCAGAAAATCACTGAATTCTGACAAGTGTTTAACTCTTTTATTCAAGGGAAAGACATTTTCATTCAAGGAAATATGAGTTTCATTCAAACGAACGAACGAAGCAAATCGTTAACAGAACCCGTAAAATTATTTATTTAAGGAATTGACATCATTTCTCCAAGATGGCGGCTGTTACACGCTCGATAAATATTTTTACTGACGATTCCAGAGGGAAAACGCTTATGGAACGATTCAAAATTTGTCACATGGTCAGGAAAACCTTTAAAGTGACTCGTGGAAGCATTTTTTCAGGAACTCCACGGTCGAAACGGACATAAATTACATTACTTCCGGTCTTACATCTTACGTCTTACGGACATACGCCCCGACTTACGGATAGGCATTTGCCGATTGTGCTAGTAAAAGTGGCATATTATGCTAGTGGCAGTGCTCGTTTTTTTGCCCAAATTATGCTCAAATTATGCTCGCTTTTCAAAATTATGCTACTTTTTTAAAAAATTATTCTCGTCCCCCTCCTCTTGTATTTTCCAGTGGTGGATTCGAGGCGTCTATCCCGGGCAAGTTGTGCAGGCTTTGGTCTATCCTCTCTGTTCTCGCTACCTTGTAAACTATCTGGATGTAAGTTCACTGCACTTGACCGGTTTGGCGTGGCGGCCGCCATTTTGAAACGAGCACTGGGAGAAAGACTAAGGAGTCTGGGACCGAGACACAGACTTCCGGTTCCGTTTCATCGAACTCCCGCGGTATCTCAACACAAGTAAAAAAAAATCGAAAAATAGGAGTGGAAGCAACTGTTAATAGTAATCTATCGTTTTTAGTAGCTGAGATCTTCGTTTTCTTGAATTATTCTAAAATTGTGCTATTAAGACAAGAAAATATACGGATTATGCTAGCAGTGTTACTTTTGGAAAAAGGGCAAAAATTATGCTCAATTCCTCAGATTATGCCAAAAATTATGCTAGCACAATCGGCAAGAGCCTACTTACGGACTCACTTACTTACAACCCGATGACAATGTAGCTACTGGTATTACATACCAGTAGCCTCAAAAATAGGCAGTCGAGGACCGCATATGGCCCACATGCTGTAAAAGAAAATCGATAATCAATATAAAAACTTAGTTTTCCTGTGTTACTAAATCGCATGCAACCGGTGTAAAATGGGTTATTCCAGAAAAAAATCCCCCCCCCCCCCCCCCCCCGACGAATGCAATATTTTTTTACCCCTCCCCCGTCCGGATTTCCCGGCCAGGCCGATCCACCTTCGCACCTTGATTTTTAACCCAGAGATCCCCTCCTGCCCGGATTGCCATTAACTTTTTGTAGGCCCTATATAAACAGGAAATCGCGTTAAACGTTGAATGGACCTAAGTTGTGCGTTAGTGACAAGATGGCCAGCAAGCGAGCTGTAACACCATGTAACAGTTGTAACACTGTGTAACACCTTGTAACACCTTGTTACAGAATATTACAGGGTGTTACACGGTGTTACAGGGGTTACACGGTGTTACAGGGTGTTACACTACACGATGTTACACGGTGTTACACGGTGTTTTACGGTGTTACAGGGTGTTACACGGTGTTACAGGGTGTTTCACGGTGTTACAGGGTGTTACACAGTGTTACACAGTGTTACAGGGTGTTACAGGCTGTAACACCGTGTAACACTGTGTAACACAGGGTGTTACAGGCTGTAACACCGTGTAACAATGTGTAACACTGTATAACACCCTGTAACACTGTGTAACAGCCTGTAACACTGTGTAACACCGTATAACACCCTGTAACACCCTGTAACACTGTATAACACCCTGTAACACTGTGTAACACCTTTTTAAAACACTGTGTAACACCCTGTAACAGTGTGTAACACCCTGTAACAGTGTGTAACACCCTGTAACACTGTAACACCTTTTAACACTGTGTAACATCCTGTAACACTGTGTAACACCCTGCAACACTGTGTAACACCCCGTAACACCGTGTAACACCCTGTAACACTGTGTAACGCCCTGTAACACTGTGTAACACCCTGTAACACTGTGTAACACCCCGTAACACGTGTAACACCCTGTAACACTGTGTAACACCCTGTAACACTGTGTAACACCCTGTAACACTGTAACACCTTTTAACACTGTGTAACATCCTGTAACACTGTGTAACACCCTGCAACACTGTGTAACACCCCGTAACACCGTGTAACACCCTGTAACACTGTGTAACACCCTGTAACACTGTGTAACACCTTGTAACACTGTGTAACACCCTGTAACACTGTGTAACACCCTGTAACACTGTGTAACACCCTGTAACACTGTGTAACACCCTGTAACACTGTATAACACCCTTGAACACTGTGTAACATCCTGTAACACCGTGTAACACCATGCAACACCGTGTAACACCCTTTAACACTGTGTAACATCCTGTAACACTGTGTAACACGCTACAACACCGTGTAACACCCTGTAACACTGTGTAACACTCTGTAACACTGTGTAACACCCTGTAACACTGTGTAACACCCTGTAACACTGTGTAACACCCCGTAACACTGTGTAACACCGTTTAACACCCTGTAACACTGTGTAACACCCTGTAACACTGTGTAACACCGTGTAACACCCTGTAACACTGTATAACACCATGTAACACTGTGTAACACCCTGTAAACCCTGTAACACCCTGTAACACCGTGTAACACCCTGTAACACTGTGTAACACCCCGTAACACTGTGTAACACCGTTTAACACCCTGTAACACTGTGTAACACCCTGTAACACTGTGTAACACCGTGTAACACCCTGTAACACTGTATAACACCATGTAACACTGTGTAACACCCTGTAAACCCTGTAACACCCTGTAACACCGTGTAACACCCTGTAACACCGTGTAACACCCTGTAACACTGTGTAACACCGTGTAACACCCTGCAACACTGTATAACACCATGTAACACTGTGTAACACCCTGTAACACTGTGTAACACTGTGTAACACCCTGTAACACCGTGTAACACCCTGTAACACCGTGTAACACCCTGTAACACCGTGTAACACCCTGTAACACCGTGTAACACCCTGTAATACTGTGTAACACCGTGTAACACCCTGTAACACCGTGTAACACCCTGTAACACTGTGTAACACACTGTAACACTGTGTAACACCCTGTAACACCGTGTAACACTGTGTAACACCCTGTAACACCGTGTAACACCCTGTAACACCGTTTAACACCCTGTAACACCGTGTAACACCCTGTAACACCGTGTAACACCCTGTAACACTGTGTGTGCGATGATGTAATTGTTCAAACGGACCGAAGGTGTTTCTGGGACACGTTCCCTCGTGTACTGTCTTTCTGAGAAGCCATCTTGGTTTGAGAGTTGTTCATTCGATGTCAATCCTTCGGAATCCTTGTAATCTATAGAGCTGTAAACTTTGGAACTCGAGCCTAAACAGTGGAAATACAGTTTATTAATACAGTCCGGAATAAATCCTGTAAATGGTCCTTCGAGCCGGATGGAAGCCTATTGAAACGAGTCTTGCCAGCGAGTGGTGAGTGAAATCTGAGTTAAATTTCTGCGTTATTTCGCAAATTTCATCGAGACACAAATGGCCGAAGAACTTTCTAGAAAGCGGAGAACTCGTGGAGGTCACAGGTCCACCGCAACCCGTATTATTACGTCTGCAATCGAAATCCTCACTGAAGACGTGTCGGAAATCGCCAAACACGCTGTCAAGTTGAATCAACAAAGGGCAAGCCTTCTGGAGAAACGAACCACTCTTCGACAACTCGACGCGGAAATTCTGGCCGTTGTGGATGAAGAGGAAATCGAAGATGAAATAGAGCGAGCTGATTTGGTCGAGGAAAATATCCAACTGGCTATCGCTAACATAGATCACGCCTTGTCAAACGCAAACACAAACACTGTTGTTTCTAATCTTCCCGCGCAACCGAACGTGTCAGCAAGCATGTCGACAGAAGAAGGTCACAATGTTTCTTCGCCTCCGAGTGCTTCAGGTCACAACGAGAATGGTTCTTCCCCTCCGAGTGCTTCAGGTCACAACGAGAATGGTTCTTCGCCTCCGAGTGCTTCAGGTCACAACGAAAATGGTTCTTCGCCTCCGAGAACTTCTTTGGCGGATTCTTCAGCGTCTACACCGAGAAAAACACAAGTCAAACTACCGAAGTTGGAACTAAAGAAGTTCGACGGCGATCATAGTAAGTGGATTTCTTTCTGGGATACATTTGAAGCTTCAGTACACAAAAACGAAAATCTCTCTGCCATTGAAAAGTTTAATTACTTGATTTCGCGCCTCGAACGGTCAGCAGCTGAAGCAATCTCGGGTTTGACCCTAACAGCATCGAATTATGACGAGGCAATAGAAATTCTGAAGGGTAGATTCGGTAATAAGCAGCAAATTATCAACCGTCACATGGAAATTTTGCTAAACCTTGACATTGTAACATCTCATCAAAACATGAGGAGTTTGCGGAAACTCCATGACACTGTTGAATCAAATGTCAGAAGCCTAAAGTCACTGGGAGTTCCTCGCGAATCATACGGTGGTTTACTTTCGTCCATTTTGATGAATAAGCTACCCCAGGAATTTCGTCTTGTTATTACTAGAGAAATGGGGAACGACGACTGGCAACTGGACCAGCTACTCGCGATCTTTAAGAGGGAACTAGAAGCAAGAGAAAGAGCTGGAGCACCCCCTGTGAATGGAAATCAGCCTTTGCCTCCTAAGCCTCCAAATAGGAACAAAAAGGATCCAGGGACAACATTCAGCCTTTTTAGTGGCAATGGTAATGGTCCCACCTGCACCTACTGTAGGGGAAAACACCCATCAAGGGATTGCACAACAGTAATCAATGCGCAAGCTCGTATAGATCTTTTGAAGAAGTATGGAAGATGTTTTGTGTGCCTTCGGAAGGATCACATAAGCCGCAACTGTCCATCCAAGTCCAAATGTAACAAATGTAATGGCAAGCACCACAATAGTATCTGTCAAGGTCATTTATACGCAGTGCCACCCACCTACCCTGCACCTTCAGTTCCTACACCAGTTCCAGAACAGCAAGGCTTAACAGTGCAACCAGGTACCAATTCTGTTGTCTGTTACTCAAATTCTTCGACACCAGTGTTACTTCAAACCGCTCAGGCTATTGTTTACAACCCCCAACAACCAGAGTGCAAGGTCAAGGCCAGAATCATCCTGGACAGTGGTAGTCAGCGCACCTATTTGACAGACAACTTAAAGAACATTCTTCAATTACCAGTGTTAGAGAGGAAACAAGTCTCAATTAAGACATTTGGATCCACAGATGAAAGATTGGAATTCGTGGAAGTTGCAGCACTGGGGATCGAACTGAAAGGGGGGGCCTAACCTGTCGTTGTCGGTTTTTGCTGTGCCTCTGATATGTCAACCATTGCAGGGTCAGTCTGTTGAGCAGGTGGTGAATGACAATGACTCCTTTGCAGGTCTAAGACTAGCTGATTATTGTGCTGAAGGGGAAACTCTCAATGTTGACATTTTGGTCGGCTCAGACTATTATTGGAACCTTGTGACTGGTCACACCATTCGAGGAACCCAAGGCCCCACAGCTATTCACACTAAACTGGGATGGGTACTCTCGGGCCCTGTTTGTTGTGGAGATCCAGGACGTCAGCAGAGTAGCAATCTTGTGACAACCCATGTCTTGAAATGTGCCACTGGTGAAGTTCCCTATGAAGGTCTGCAAGGAGAGTTAAAGAAATTCTGGGACTTAGAGTCTCTGGGTATCAAGACTCCGAGCATCCATGAAGAGTTCTTAGAGAAGCTGACGCATAGAGGAGACCACTATCAAGTTAACATCCCGTGGAAGGCTACACACCCACCACTTCCTGATAATTACGAGTTAAGTCAGCGAAGGTTAAGCAGTTTGTTGAGTCGACTTCGCAAGGAACCTGACATCCTAAAGGAGTATGACAGTGTCATTAGAGATCAGATCGATAGAGGAATTGTCGAAGTTGTTGACAAGGAGTCAAGGCCAGAGTCTAATCGCATACATTACATCCCTCATCATGCTGTTATCAGGAGGGACAAGTCCACTACCAAGTTAAGAATCGTTTACGACGCCTCGGCGAAGTCAGGAGGGGCCTCACTGAATGAGTGTGTGCATGCTGGTCCTCCACTCGCACAGAACATCTTTGACATCATGTTAAGGTTCCGTAGTCACAGAGTTGCTCTTGTCGGAGACATTGAGAAGGCTTTCTTAATGGTTCACATAGCTGAAGAAGACAGGGATGTACTCCGGTTCCTATGGGTCAAGGACATTGATAAGACTGAACACCTGAGGTTGTTGTTTTGAGGTTCACACGTGTTGTGTTTGGTCTAACATCGAGTCCATTTTTGCTGAACGCCACTATTAAGCATCACATAGGGCAATATGAACAGTGTGATCCCAGCTTCACACACAGATTCCTCGAGAGTATTTATGTCGATGACCTGACCTCAGGCGACACTGATGTGGATCGCACCTTTGAGCTTTATGTGAAGTCCAAATTACGACTGAAGGAAGCGGGATTCAATCTGCGGAAGTTTGTCACCAATTCTGAAGAGCTTCGCGAGAGAATTGACAAGAATGAAAAATCAGCCTTAAGGAGCGAAGAAGCTCAGCCTAAAGAGGATGTTGGCAGGTATCAGGTTGTTGAGACAGTGGTGGCGGATGGGCATAAGGTTGAAGAGGAGGACATGACCTACTCAAGGAGCGTCTTAGGAACCTCAGTCATTGAAGACCCTGGCGAACAAAAGATATTAGGAACTCTGTGGAACTTTCACAAGGACAACCTTGTATTTGATCTCACAGAGACTGTGTCTTTGGCAAGGAAAGTAGAGCCTACAAAGAGAAATGTGATCAGTACGGTGTCCAAATTCTATGATCCGCTTGGTGTTATCTCTCCCATCATCATTCCATTCAAAATCCTGTTTCAAGAGCTGTGCAAAGAAAAAAGGGGCTGGGACGACCCACTAGAAGGTTCTTGCAAGTCAACCTGGCAGAGACTAGTAGCGCAACTACAAGATGTGAAACCCATCACCCTTCCAAGATGTTATAACACTGACGTAAAGGGAGAAGTTGTTATGAGTGAACTTCACGGGTTCTGTGATGCATCTATCTGCAAGGGCATATGGGGCAGTTGTCTATCTGCGCATTGTGACCACACGTGGCAATTACGTCAGATTTGTAGCTTCAAAAACACGAGTAGTGCCTCTCACAAACCAGACCATACCACGCTTAGAATTGCTGTCAGCCGTTGTTCTTGCCAGACTGATGCACAGCGTCAAGGAAGCCCTTACTTCTGAGATAGAGATTAACAAGTTGACGTGTTGGACCGACTCAAAGGTAGCCTGGTATTGGATCGTACAGAGTGCAAAGGAGTGGAAACAATTTGTGCAGCACCGTGTAGATGAGATAAGGAAGCACGTACCTGAAGAGTGCTGGAACCATTGCCCCGGATCAGACAACCCAGCGGACATACTCTCGAGGGGTATGGATTCTCGTGACTTAGCAGCTAGTACCTTGTGGTGGAATGGGCCCAAATGGCTGATTGATTCTGAGGGGTCTGAGGAACCAACCAAGTTGGATGAGGAGTTGCTTCCAGAGGAGTGCCTCTCGGAAATGAAAGTAAAGGATCGAAAGGCAGAGTTGGCTGAAGACCTCTCTGCATTAACTGTGAACAGTCAACCGATCTCACTGAATAATGTTGTTGATTGCAAGGCATTCAGCTGCCTCGAGCGCCTTGTACGAGTTACTGCTCTGGTTTTTAAATTCATCAGACTTATGAAGGCGAAACGTAAGGGAGTTGACGAGAAGCCAGAGATAACAAGTGCCGACCTGGAGGGAGCCGAACTGTGGTGGATTAAGGAGGTGCAGCGATCACTAAAGGACAAGGAAAACTTCAGGTCTTGGAAAAAGCAGTTGAATTTGTTTGAGGATGAAAGGGGAGTTGTGAGATGTCTGGGGAGACTTGCAAACTCTGATTTGGCGGATTCTGCAAGGTACCCTATCTTACTTGATGCCAAACATCATTTTACTACACTCGCTGTTTGGAGCTGTCACAGGAAAGTTATGCATGGAGGCGTTAAGGAGACACTTGCTGAACTAAGCTCAACCTTTTGGATTGTTCGAGGTCGCTACTTTGTCAGAAAGTTGCTGTTTGGCTGTACAGTTTGTAAGAAGTTTCAAGGGAAACCATACAAGACACCACCGCCTCCACCCTTACCTAGTTGCAGAGTAAAGGAGGCGCCTGCATTCACCTACATCGGATTGGACTATGTTGGCCCTCTTTATGTAAGATCTACGAGTGAGAAGGACCGAAAGGTGTGGATTTGTTTGTTTACCTGTTGCGTAACAAGAGCGGTACATCTTGAGGTCGTTCCAAACCTCACTGCCCAAGCATTTCTGAGATGCTTTAGAAGATATGTTGCTCGTAGGTCAACGCCTTCCTTTGTGATATCAGACAATGCTAAAACCTTCAAGAGTGCCTCTAAGGAAGTTGCGAAGATAATGAGCGACCCTAGTGTGATCAGGCACTTCACCCAGGAGAAGATAAAGTGGTCATACAATCTGGAGAAGGCCCCATGGTGGGGAGGTTTCTATGAACGCTTAGTCAAATCACTGAAGGACCTGGTTTTGGTCCATGACGAAGGACATCCAAGATCTCACTGGAGATTGGGTAAAGTGGAACGGATCCTGACAAGCAAGGATGGACAAAGTCGAGGTGCTGAGGTCAGAGTCCAAGCAAAGAAGTCTAAGAGAACCAGTCTCTTGAGACGACCACTACAATTGTTGTACCCATTGGAAGTCAGCTGTGCTGCCGATGAAACCGCTCAACCGGAGCCAGTACTAGAACAGCGAGAGCAGTCAGCACGAGGGCCAGTGAGAGGAAACCGAGAACGGCGTAAGGCCGCAGTTGAAGGAGAACGATTAAGACGACAGTGGATTGCAGAACTGCAAGATGAACACTGATTTATCAAGTTTACTATGAAACATTGTTTGTTGTGTTTTAATAGTTTTGCATTCGTTAATCTGAGGACAGTTTGTCTTTAAGGACAGTTTAATCAGTTGATTTTAAGAGTGAACTGTTGACCATTCTATCATGGTCAACCGGGGGGAGTGTGCGCGATGATGTAATTGTTCAAACGGACCGAAGGTGTTTCTGGGACACGTTCTCTCGTGTACTGTCTTTCTGAGAAGCCATCTTGGTTTGAGAGTTGTTTATTCGATGTCAATCCTTCGGAATCCTTGTAATCTGTAGAGCTGTAAACCTTGGAACTCGAGCCTAAACAGTGGAAATACAGTTTATTAATACAGTCCGGAATAAATCCTGTAAAACTGTGTAACACCGTGTAACACTGTATAACACCATGTAACACTGTATAACACCATGTAACACCCTGTAACACCGTGTAACACCCTGTAACACCGTGTAACACCCTGTAACACCGTGTAACACCCTGTAACACCGTGTAACACCCTGTAACACCGTTTAACACCCTGTAACTCCGTGTAACACCCTGTAACACCGTGTAACACCCTGTAACACTGTGTAACACCCTGTAACACTGTGTAACACCCTGTAACACTGTGTAACACCCTGTAACACCGTGTAACACCCTGTGACACTGTGTAACACCCTGTAACACCGTGTATCACGCTGTAACACTGTGTAACACACTGTAACACTGTTTAACACCCTGAAACACCCTGTAACACTTCACACCATTAAAAGACCACTTTACTTTAAAGTTATCATAGTTTTTTCTCGCATTTGGTGGTTTTCGAGCAGCGAGCTCGTCAACTTATGCCATTTTTGATAGTGAACTCATGAAAATTAAGGCCTTTCCTCGCTTTGAGTGTTGTGAGCTCTAAAAAATATATTAATTTATTTCCAAAACCCAATGTCGTTTCATTTACTTATGACCCAAGATAGGTTACTGGGTAAAGTTTGAGGGAAAACTTTTTTCCGACCCGAAATGCAATAGACCGCTTTTACATACAATGCCTCTTTATTTGTCCACTATCAAATCTCCAAAACACTTCAAAAAGAACTTTCTATAAAAAAAAGTCGGGTAAGTATAGTTCAAACTGTGTACAGCTTCTTGTTCAATAGAAGGCAAGCCAAGAACCCTTAATCAATTCAAAAATTGTTTCATGATTCCATTAAATTACTATAAACAGCAAATACCCTTTTCATAAAGAACCTTTCAACCAATTTATTAGCCTACACAGCAAGAATCAACGACAGCCACCCCATTTATTTACGTTTGCTACGCCAACTATAATTTATCTACTCTCAAATCTCCAAAACACTTGAAAATCGCCGGCAGTACTCGTCGAGATTCAAGTACCTTTTAGGGTGTTTTTCGAAAATTTCCGACGAGCTCCCCCGTCATTTTCATATGTGAGATCCCTCGGGGTGTCCATTCGTGACTAAGAAACACCGTCAATTAATAAATCAGGCAGGCTTTTGGCAACAAGCCAGCCAGCCCGTTAACAAGTTTGAACAGAAAACAAAACAGTCAGAACAGACGAGTTTACTAGGAGAGTCAGGCCTTATCGATCATCAAATAATAAAAATAATAACACTAAATAATAATAATAATATCGTTTTTTCAAGCCTTTTGCAGTAACAGCTGATTTATAGGCTCAATGTTACGAAATGTAAAGGTTATATTACAATTAAACTACAATGGTTGATATTTCACTGTTACAAAGTTCTTGAATCGGTCAGTTCTTGTTGATAGGGGGTAGCTACGGCGTTCTGACCTGAGATTGTAACGGCCAGGGAAGCAACCTACCCTTTTATAAATAAGTGGGTGTAAAGGGTTGCTCGGATAAATGCGGTCGATGAAGGCGTTACAAGCCTCAACGCGGCGATCGAACAAAGTAGCTATGCCGGCCTTCTCCAGTGCGTAGAGTATGACAGACCAGGAAACACTATAAAAGAGTTACGAAACAACTAGGTAACGGGTTTTAAAACCTCTTTAACTCAACTATCTTTCGCTGCACATAAAGTGAGGTGTCTACAGTCCCCCATTAGCCCCTCCCCCTGCGCGGTAACTTGATCATCATGTGTAATATTCTATTACATGTGTCTGGTGAGTGGTTCAGCAACAAAGTCTAAAACTATTAATAAAAGAAAAGTTATGACTTCACTGGCAATTGTAAGAGATAAATATAACCTCTTTATAAAATCATGTTATCTGGATATTTTTTCTTCTTTAGGTTGCTGGTCAGGGAAAATGACAAAAAATGGTTACAAAAGGATCAAAAACGATGCACATACAGAAAACGTCAGCTTTTTGTCCATTTTATATTTTCAATGGATGAATATTGTGCTGAAGACGGGAAATGAACGAGTTATCGATAAAAGCGATTTTTTACCTCTAGCAAAAGAAAACACTACCTGCTCCGTTATCGAACTGCTTCAGACAAAATGGAACGAGGAAACAACAAAGTGCAAAAGAAATGCTAAAAAACCAAAACTTTGGAAATGCGTACTGAAAATTCTCCTTGTTAAGGACGGTATGACCCTTATCTCAAGTGGTATCCTGAACACATTATGTCGTAGTCTTCAACCGTTGCTTCTTGGATATCTCATGGTATCTCTAACAACATCTGAACGGAAAGATAATTATCTTCTTTATGGCTGTGCATTAGCAATGGGGATCAATGAATTCGTCGGTAGTCTTAGTATGCATCAATTTAGCTACCGATGTGAAGTGTTGGGTATTAGAATTAGCAGCGCCCTCAAAGGACTAGTGTACCTCAAGGTAAGCAAAAAATTCCAGACAACAGCGTGCATATAAGAAGCACTACGCCTAAAGTTTAAGTATTTTGTAGGAAAAAAAATTATGTTAGGTGGAAACCTTTTAATACGTTTATCGTTTAACCAATATGTGTAGTACAGTCGGATTGAAAAGGCTTTCCAGAAAGAGAAGACATAACTGAATAAACTACGTTTTTTCCTACCTCCACAAAGTTGTCGTATTAACCAGCTGGTCGCATTAATGTGGTAGTCTTAATGACAGCGGAGCAACTTGTAAGTTAAAGCTCTACTGTAAGACAAAGATGCTTAAAAACATTGAAGAACATATTTTTCTTCTTTCTTTGATTAATTTTATTGAAAACAAAAAAATACTTATTCCAGCCACTGTCTAGTGTCACTTCATGACAAGGGAAATTAATAAAACATTTCTGTTTTTGCAGACGCTTCTTCTTAGCAAGGATGCATTGTTGAGGTTTTCAACTGGTCACGTGATTGATCTTGTATCCAACGATATTCAGCGATTGGAAGGATATACTGTAAAATTGTTTTTTTGTTTAGCGTTTTCCTTTCTTGAGCTCTTGCTAGCATCATTTTCACTTGTCTATTTCATTGGCTGGCAGACTCTCATTGGAATTTTTTTCCTGTGTTTACTTCTGCCATTGTACGTTGGGTTATCCTCTGCTGGGGCTGCACTGCGTCTGCGCATAGCCGCCGTTTCCGATCGCCGCATCTCCTTGATGAATCAGGTTGTTTCTGGCATCCGCTCTGTCAAAACAAATGCGTGGGAAGATGAATACAGAGAAATTATAAAAAACAGGCGAAGGTAAGGGCAACTTTAACTGGTATTTAACAATTAAAAGTAGTATGAATATTGGTTTACCAGTCATTTCCTTCTACCTGCAATAAGAGCCTGGCCACTAAACTAATGATGTCATTAAGAAAATCAAGCAGCGTTTACTAAATATTTCACAACAACAAAAGGGATAAAACTATTTTGACATTGAACGTGTATTTTCTATATACAGAGAGGAAGTCAACCTCATCCGTAAGAAGAGTGTTGTTCTGTCTGGTATTGCTGCTTTGGAGTACACTTCAACACCAATGGTGACCCTGCTGACTGTCATAACTCTTGTACTAACTGGTCAGCCCCTGACACCTGTTTATGTCTTCATGTTACTCTCTTTTATCAACCTACTACGAATGAGCTTTTGTGTGGACGTGGCCAATGGCTTGTTGGAAACGTACGACGCTTATGTTTCTCTTGGCAGAATAGAGGACTTCCTTCTTTTGGAAAATCTACCTTTAAATCCCCGTGACAAGGCTGCTGATCATGATGGTGAAAGTAGGAACACGAAAAATCAACGAGAAGATGGAACGGAAGATGTGTTTGTTTCTGACAAGGTTAAGGATCTACAGCAAGCAACAACCTTACGGATCAAAAATTTCAAGAAACAAAAAAACCTCGATCAAGATGACGAATTTATTCTGCAAGATATCGAATTCATCGCGGAGAAAGAGAGTTTGACAGTCATCACAGGACCAGTAGGCAGTGGAAAATCAATTCTTCTCTCTGCTATCGCAGGCGAGGTGTCGGACACAAGCGGAACCGTAAGTTGCAACGGAACTCTTGTTTATGTGCCGCAGATTGCTTGGATATTCTCGGGAACTATACGAGAAAATATTTTGTTTGGCGAACCTTACGATGAATCCAGGTACACTAGAATTATCGGTGCATGCGCCTTAACAGAAGATATTAAGAAGTTTCCCGACTGTGACCAAACGGTTGTCGGAGAGCATGGTATACTTCTTAGTGGAGGCCAGCGGGCGAGAGTGAGCTTAGCACGCGCAGTCTACGCAGATGCAGACATTTACTTGTTGGATGACCCTCTAAGTGCTGTAGACTTCAAAGTTGGCCATCATATCTTTCAAAAATGCATCAAAGGCCTACTAGCACAGAAAACTCTGTTGATAGCTTCCCATCAAGAGCAGCTCATGAAAGAAGCCGAAAACGTAATTGTATTACACAAAGGCCGAGTGTTGGATAAGGGAAGTTTCACTGAGCTGAAGGGAAAAGGTATTCTGAATACAACAATTGATCCGCTTTATAAAATTGTGAATGATTCAGATGAAAGCTTTGACCCGCAGAATGAAGAAAACTATGACATTGGTGATATGTGTAGTAGAACTGAAACCCAAACAAATGACGCCGAGGGCCTTCGAATATCAGAAGAAGATCGGGCGATAGGAGTAGTGTCACCTAAGCTATACTGGAATTACTTCAGAAGCGGAGTACCTGTGCTGGTCATCATTGCAGGAATTTGCCTGTGTCTTATCACTCAAGGTAAATAAAAGCGGTTAACAAATAGGCTTCTGAAAAATCAGGAATGCAACAGTATTGCCATATGTAATTGCAATAACACAGCTAGTCCAACACTAAAGAATCGTCATACCCACCAATCTCATATCTTGAGTTATCTATCCTGTAGCGGTTATTAAACGAAAGCGACTTTTATTCGTTCAGTCATTATCTGAAATAGTTTGAGTTTTAATTTCTCCTAATGTGTAACATTAGCGTCGAAAACTGAATTGACGTAAGAGTATTTAGGTGTGCTTCGAAATTTCAGTTTTAATTCCTTCTATCAATTTTTGTGACTACTGCGCCTGCGCAGAAGTCACTATTGCCATCGCATTGGTTTTCCGAATGTAAGTAACAATAGAATATACTTCGGAGCCAATAAGCACACACAAAGCGCCCTCGCGAACATTTCGCATCAACGGTAATTATATAATTTGCCGATAGTTCCCGATGACAAACGGTGGGCTTGACAATATATCGATGCGTCTCTTGAAAGAAGCTGCACCTATAATCACTTATTCTTTGACTTTCATAATCAATCTTTCAATTGTTACTGGAATTGTACCGGATGAATGGAAGCATGCTAGAGTCTCCCCAGTTTATAAAGATGGTGACAAGGCTGATCCTAATAATTACAGGCCAATTTCAGTTTTACCTGTTGTTAGTAAACTGATTGAAAGAGTTATATTCAATCAGTTTTATGGCTATCTAAATGAAAATAATCTTTTAACGGAGTCGCAATCAGGATTCAGACCAGGGTTTTCAACAGAAACCACCTTATTGGAGGAAACAAATGTGAGTGGATTAAGAATATAGATAAATCTCTCCTGAATGGTGTGATATTTTTAGATCTAAAAAAAGCTTTTGACACCATGGACCATTCTATTCTCTTCCAGAAACTTCCGTTTTATGGAGTTAGATCTCAAACGTTGGCCTGGTTTCAATCATATCTTACTGGTCGAA